>CM054120.1:62322487-62922487 GCA_028673005.1 Tanypteryx hageni | reverse complement strand
GAATGTTGGATGAAGTACTTCTGCATAAGTACATTCCTTAAAGATTTCGCTCGCCACGCCATTGCAAAAACAATGGAAGATATAATCCGCAAACGAAAATCATTGGAATGGTCAAATAAAAAAATTGCTGGATTCATAACGTTGTTTAAAATTATCCATATTCCAATCAGTTATTTGACTCATTGGTTACTAAACCCGTTTATATATTCATTTATAAAATTATATTGATATGTATTGTACAAAGTACCAATATTTTAATTAGATACTACTCATGTATTGTTTATCTACACGGCTAGATCAGAATAATATGTAATTGGCTTTTGACTTTTATAATATGCTAACAAATCATAACTGTGGATTAAATAAAATTTTTATTATAAATAATCATTTTACGACTGTAACAGTATTAACGCCAACATTCGACTTTATCTTATTATTTAAAATGAATACAAAACATTTTAAACTGCGAAAATTGGATATTTATCCGTTTCTGGGATAGGATACCAGAAAGGCGCATTATTTATTTTCATAACCATGTTTGGCATTTATTAAATATGAAAAAATTCCGTTAGAGTTAGCATGGCGGTTCGCTGGGGGTGGGAGGCAGTTGCCCCCTCTGGATCAGGTCTGTGTGAAGAGGTCAAGAGAAACAGCCATTGATGTATGTGGGGTTAGGTCAGGAGATTAACTTAGATTAACATTTTTCTGAGGTCAGGCAAGCTGGTGCACCCCCCTGCAATATGCTTTAAACAAACCACTAAAATATTAAGCCCCCCAAACCCAACTGTGGGAGCTCACCTGTCCCCTTGCCCCTCCCCCTCACCTTGAAAGACTGTGAGAGCTTGCCTATCCCCTCGCACTCATCTTTTCCACTAGTCTATAAACTGCCTGATAATTGGCTACAATTTCATCCAGTTCCATCAAAGTGTCAACTGAAGTTGTTACAAATAGCATTCGTGTCAGTATTTTTATGAAGCAATTTTACTATTTTACATTTAACTATTATAAAATTTATTTACCTTATAACTACCTATTTATCTAATTGTGTATTTGACACAAAGGGTAATTCATACTTGAAAACCAACACAAAGGACTTGATATTTTTCATTTCTAAGATTTCACATTTCATTGTGAATAAATTGTAAATGATCCCATCAATTTAGGTTTGGCCTCAGAAAGGGGAAAAATTCCCTTTCCCTTTATAAGACTCAGAAAACCTGAATTTACTCCAATGGTGTAAAAGGCTTCACACTAGAGGACCGGTCATGATCAAGTCATTTTACACAAAATATAAAAATCCTATTTTCAATGGGAATTCTATGGGGAAGGACAAACTGTGTTCACTCTTGTGGGGAAGGTCACAGTCAGGTCTCGGTCCCAACTTCTTGGGGTGCTCAAGAAGGCAATTTTTGTCCCAAGAGCCACCATTTCATAGCCTCTTTGGTTACTACTGGCAATCCTCGGTGATGGTTAAAGTGAGGAAAGGTAGTACAAGAAGTAATTGGAAAGTAAATCTAATTTAAATTGCTTTTATTTGAACAATAGATAAAGAATGATTTTTCCAATGTATACATTTCATATTTTTAATGAAATAGTTTAATTGATGTAATTTTATTGATTTTAAATAAAAATAATTAAAAAATAAAAAACAATTATAATTTATGTACTGAATTGTACTAAATTAAAATAAAATCTTAATTAATGTTGTGTAAGTAAAAACTAAATTCTGTATTACTTTATATGAAAGGGGACTTGAGAAATTTGTGACAATTTTAAAGGTGGAGGGAGTTTGAAATTTTTGTGATGATATGTGAAGGGAGGGGCTACAGAAAACAAATAGGAATGAGAAAAACATAAGTTTATGTTGCAGGGTCTAGAAAATGACAAGCTTAATTACCCAAAACTAATAGAAGAAAGTGTCTGCAACAAAATATTGTTCTAATAATATAGTGATTTTTGAAAGACACTTAAATTAAATTTTTAGTTTTATACATAATGAAACTAACCATAGAAATATGTGAACAAGGTCAAAAAAATAAATTTTCATATTGAAATTTAAAATAGTTATCATTTTGAAACATACTCAATTAATAGAAGACTAAAAATTAAAAAATAAATCAAATTAAAAGTAATTTTTAAACAACTTTCATATTGCACACTAAAAGGGGAAAAATTAAGAACTTTCTCAAAATCAATATAAAATTATTTAGCACAGTCAACTTATAGTTACACATAACAGTTTGATTAGTGGTTTAATTTAACATGCAATATGACTTTTATATTGATTTTGAGAAAGTTATTAAATTTATTCCTTCCCTTTCAGTGTGATATATAAAAGTTATTATTTGAAAAATATTTTTAAATTACCATATTTCTTGGCATATAAGACACGCCAGGGTATAAGATGCACCCCGGTTTTTTAGAAGAATTTTCAGGAAAAAAGTATTTTGCTTCACCAAAGTATTTAGGAAGAGCCACGTCATATATCATTTCCAGCCATGATTAAGTCTGTTCCTGGCAACATTTACAGAAAATATTAGTGTGATAACAGTTAAATATAACGCTTTAGATAAACTTCATTCGTGCAATAAATAAATATGATCTAGAATGTAAATAATTGCTTCGAGACTTGTATAGCTAATTGTGACCTGCATGAAGTTGGCAGTCATATTAATTAAGCTGTCGGAGTTGCCACACACATCACATATATAGACAGGGCCGGTGGAAAGGGTATCAAAACATGAAACTGCCTAGTGCCCTAGGAAGTGTCAATGTTTGATTTCATGGTACTGTATATATGTGTCTGTATTCATTTTTTAAAAGTAATGTATGCTTATCTTTCATCTTTTATTGATTCATTTTGTTATATTTTTCACTTGCATTTGTGTTGTATATACCTTTATATTCAAAATAATTTCAATTCCTCTTCAATGCTGTGCACTACCCTAATCCTAAAACTAGAAGAAGTTTAAACTAAGGAAGATTTGGAGAATGTGCAATTCTTGAAGATGTTGATGTACCAAGTAACTTACGAGCCTAAAGTTATGATTTGCATAATCTCTTGCTAAAAATATTCTTCTTAATGCCCATTTTTACCACTATTTCTTACCATAAAGATGTTTTAATGTTGAAAAACATTGTTTTTAGTAATCATGAAAAAAATTATTTAATAATAATCTTTTATTAATATTATATTTAAGTAATACCGGTGCTTATAGATGTCATTGTGTAATTATTATTAAAAATAATTTTCATCTATTAGATTTTTAGTATCATTTAGACTGGAGTAGGGCACCAAAAAAAGGTTTGCCAAACTGCCTTGCGCCAGCCCTGCGTATAGATAACCTTTACAGATAATACTTATTTAAAATTAAGTGCAAGATGATTTTTAAAAATATAATGGGATAAATAATAAATGGAATGCATATGTAATAACGATAAGAATGTTCAACTAGTCCTTTTTCTTCTGCAACTCTTTTTGCCTCACATAACAATTTTGATTAATACAGCTATACCAAACTTCCCGTTCTACTATCCACCACTTCCTCCTCTGGTTGTGGCCTTTTCAGACCAACCTTACAGAGACTATGTTTCTCTTATCATATCAGCTTCAGTTTTTCCTTGTTTTCTCCATTCACAGATCATTTTTTTCTGTGAGAGGTGGGCCAAAATGACATGCTGCTGCTCGGTTTCTATGCGTTTTTACATATTGAATCACCTGAAGGTTATAGGTAATAGTGTAGGCATATCTTTTCATTCTTGTAGCCATTGCGATCTCAATATACGTACATAACGTTATTTATCCTAGATGTATAAAATATTTATGACATCTACATGAATTCTACAGTTCCATGGCATTAATTGTGCTATTCAACAAGCTCATTAGGAACTAAAACATTGCAAATGTGCCAAAATTGTAATCACTGTATTAAAGCGTAATAATGAAAATGCGTCCTCGGAATTCACATTGCATAAGGTATTACGGTATATATTAATAAATTCTTCAATATTATTTATTAATAATGTATATTTTATTGTTTTTGCGAAGAATGACTGCCAATTATTCCATTTTGGGGATGAGTGTGCTTGTTTTTGTCAATACTGTGAACAGTAATAGTCTTACCTTCGGCATATAAAATGCAGGCTGATTTTGGGGGTCATTTTTCTCAAAAAAAGTGCATCTTATATGCCGGTAAATACGGTATTTTAATAGAAATTACATAAAAAATATTACCACTTAAACATACTCCCAAGCAATCTTCCGCAGTTACATTGGCACAAAATGTTGAGTTTTTTCTTTCTATTTGTGGCCTGACATGATTCAAAAGCGTCGAACATTTCAATACTCATGCCAAAATACTGCTTATGTTTCATGGGGTCTTGACAAAGCCTTTGAAGCAGTGTATGGAATTCGTCATCAGTACATCTGGAAAGTTCTCTTCTTCGCTCTCTCTCTCTCTCTCAGCCGCAATGATATATGAAACAGGGCATAGCATCAAGAGAGTGATTTTGTGATTTGCAGTCTAACTAGAACAAGGGCATTGCTTATCCCACTGATGGTGACACTCATTATCCATAACCTGATCTTTTGCAGACTTTAAAACCAGATCACTTGGGCACCTTCAATCTATACAGTTCAGTTTACTTTCAAGTAACTTAAAAAATACTATACCTGGCAAATACGGTAAATCCAAGAAGCAATAATTTGATTGTATCATGATTTACTTATTCCCAAGTTTTATAAAATTTTGCCAAAGTCTTGGTGATACTTTCCTTGTTGTTTCCTCTCGACTATGTGGAACAGGTAATTCTTTTTTTGGTAGATTTCTGTTCAATGGAGTTTTTATTTTTCATTTCCTGTGTAGAAATTGGTTGCTATGAATAAAGCCTGAACATGGAAAAACATAGCTATGATAAAATATAGGATATATACAGTGATTTTTTCTAGAAAAAAGATACCAGTATTCAGATTTGAATTTATTTGAAAAATCTTTAAAATAACGAATTTATTACATTTTTGATTCTTCTTTAAGGTTTTTTAAAAAGAAAATGGTAATGAAGGAAAATAATAAAATTAAACACATTATTGCTGCAAATTTCATAAGAGGTTCCAAATTTGAATGGTATTTTCTTTTTTAGTGAATTATTTTTCGATTAGGTTGATTATTTTCAAGAGGCAATGTAAATTAAAAATATGGCTTTAAACTTAAGCAACATGGATTTAAATTATTTATTAACTTGGAAATGTAAAAAATAAAAACATAAACGCCATTCCAGATGATCTAAAATGTCACCTGGCAGCATAAGAATTTAAAAAGGAGGAAATGGGATTCACCTTTCTACAAAAATATGCTTCATCGATCAATGTTATCGTTTTCCAAGAAATCTGTAATGGGTTACTTTTTAATAACGACTTTTTTATTTTTTGTAAAAAGTGCAAGTACTGCGTACTGTTGTATGCCGCACCCCTGTCTAGTAGTGAGAATGACAATTATCATACAACTTCAGCATTTATTGTTACTATTGACCAGCAATTGGATCTTGACGTTACAACTTCAGTTCAATTATGTACTGACAATGATCTGAAACTCGACACCTTCGACTAAAGCATCCATTGTTAGTACCGTTGCAGAAATTGACCAACACACTGATCTCGAGGTCTCAACTTTGCCACCAATAACGATTGTTGACATTAACAATGACCGTAACCGGCAACAAAATTTAACTGCAAGCTATTAATCTGTACTCTTAATATTTGTGTATCAATTAATAATAATTTGATATTAATGAAATGCCGTTTAATCTTTAAATTTTAGACTATCCCCATTTTGATTTAAGGTACAAAAAACTTGTCCCTCAGACAAATGTAAAATGGAGACTGAATATAAATATGCAATTTGAATATAGTATATTTTGTTATTATGTATTTAAAATGTTAAATAAAAATTTATATCATGTATTTATTTTTATTTAATTTTGCTATGGGGCCACATTTTAATAATTTGCTATGGGAGCCACATTTTAATAATTTGCCATGGGGCCTCAAAACTGAAGTTACCCCTCTGAGGGTGGGCAAAAATAAATGATAGGAGATTGTTTTGAAGAACTACCATCTTCAAGTTCACATATTGTTTGAAGTGTATTTTTAATTGTCAACACCACAAGCTTATGCCTCTCTGACATGAATCATGAATAAATCGCGAATCTCACGAACCTCAGGTTGGCAACCTGCATGGCATAAGCTGCAAAATTGAAGATCGATTGTCGCTATTTCAATATTGCCGCAGTGTTCAAACATTTGAAGAGTGCTATATTTTATGATAAGGTGCCATTTTTATATTCCGAATATGCAGTTGATATGAATGTTTTTGCTTGTAGATTATACAAGTAGTTGGTGCTTGCATTCTGCAAGCATTTCATCTCATGAAACAATATTGGATTTAAACAATCCATAAAATTTGCAATTTTAAGAATATTATACTTTTACCATTGTGGGGTACTAATGCCACACATTTCTGCCATAATTTTTAATTTGTAACACATCTAGAAGTGAAATAGTATTTATCTAATTATTTAAATTTTAAAAATTGTTAATGGCTGCAATAACAACTTCATGGAGATTTTCATGTTTATTTGTGCATTTGTACTATGATCTAAATAATTAAAAAATTTCACATCCCCTAGCTTGTCTCGAAGTACCTAAACATTTATCTCTTTAAATATCATTAATAAAAACAGGCTCAACCTTGTGGAATTTGCTCATCAAGATGAAATGAAAAAACTTTGTCACTTCCACACAATTTAATGAAAACAACCGGTTTTGCTACGATGGTAGCATCATCAGCTGAAAAGATATATAAAAACAGTTCCATATATAGGGAAAAAGGAGGGAGATCGTAGCGAAACTGGTTGTTTTCATTAAACTGTGTGAAAGTGACAAAGTTTTTTCATTTCATCTTGATTTATCCATTTGTTTAAATTTTAAGAATTTTTAACAGCAAAACAAACTGAAATATCAAATTTTCTATAATCTCTATTTAGTTTTTTTTTACAAATTCTACCTTTAAAAAAAATTCAGCTTCGCAGCACATTCAGAAATACATAAACATTGAAATTTTGTTTAAACAATTGCTAATTTTTAGCGGCTGCATTGTTGAACTTTCTTGAGATTTTCGATACTTCTAGGCGGTTTTGCACATAGTCATACCCACATTAAAAATTTCAAGTCTTCAGCTCATCCGGAAGTGTCTAAACATTAGTATCCTCCTGATATATATATATATATGTGTGTGTGTGTGTTATTATATAATGATATCATAAGTAAGAAGTATCTATTTATAATAGATACAAGTAGTTGGTCCTTGCATTCTGCAAGCATTTCATCTCACCTTGAAAAACATTAATATTTCAGATTATTAGAAATATTTTTTTAATTCAAAAGATTTCACCTCTGCACCAATTTTAATTCTTTCCTTATGGAACAATATTGGATTAAAACGATCTTGCAATTTTAAGAATATTATACTTTATCCATTGTGTTGTGCTAATGCCACACATTTTTGCCAAATTTTAAAGTTATAGCACATCTAGGAGTGAAATAACATTTGTTTAAATGTTAAAATTTTAAAAACTTTAACGGTCGCAATAACAACTTTATGGAGATTTTCAAATGTTTATTTGAGTAATTGCTTTAAGCTCTAAATAACAAAAAAATGTCAGCTCTCTAGCTCGCCCCATAGTGCCTCAACATTTATCTATTTGTTTAAACTTTAAGAACAGCCAAATAAATTAAAATATCAAAATTTCTTTAATCCCTATTTCGTTTTTTTACAAATTCTTCCTTTAAAAAAAATTCAGCTTCGTAGTGCATTCGAAAATACATAAATCATAAACATTTGCGCATTTTCAGCGGCTGCATAGTTGAACGTTTTCAAAATTTTCGTTTTTTCCAGTCGGTTTTGCACATAAAAAAATCTCGAATCTCCAGATCTTTTGGAAATGCCTAAAAATTAGTATCCTCCTATATGTTGTTATATAACCCTTCTCTGTAAGGAAAGTCTGCCAACAAGTTTTGTGATTGAAATGTAAAGTCATAATTAATGCCGAATACTTTTGGACCTTTAATAATCATGATGCAGAGTGAGACATGACTGCAATTGATGTTCCTGTTTTGGCACATTCATAAAATTTAGCGATTATAATCACCAGGTGGTTATAAACATAGAAGAATATGCATGGCTAATTTAAATAGAAATATATAATCATGGTCTAGTCAATAGGTACACCTTTGGAAGAGAGACATAACACAATGTAGCACAAGTAAATAAGCATTCACAGCATGTAGAAGCAATATTTTAAATAACACTTTTTTGATATGATCATCATTCTTTTTAGGGTGACACAGAGGAATCACTAAATATTATGAAGTTACATAAAAAATGAGAATACATGTGCATAAATATTCAAATACTCCATAAATTTCACACAGGAGGTGATATCAAAATTATTCATGAAATATAATCAGAAAAATATTCATTTTTTACCAGCATATGTTTGTTTCTTAAAATATTTATTAAAATGTTTTATCGTAAAAACCTTGAATATAGGACATCCAAAAAGACCAATCCTACAGATGTCCCTGAGGAACATATTGATTACTTTTACTAAAGTTATAGTCTATGATTTGAAATGGCATATTTACCCTCTTGTGACCAGTTAAATACCCACTTTAATGAATACACAGTACAACCTCTTTAATCTGTTCCCATAATCTAGGAACTCCTGTGTTTCGGAACAAATCATGGAATTTTTTTCTGATACTGCCACTCTGATGTCAGTGTGTTTAAATTAAAAACTCACAAAATTCTTTCATACACTTATCACAAAACAAATAAACCCTTTCAGAATAGGAAGGCAAAAACTCAAACCTAATCACTTACATATAATGTCACCAAAAGTTTAATATTCTCCATTTTGCTCTCTGCTTCAACTATTTCCCATCTGAATGGATTCCATAAGCAACAGTGGCAGATTTACTCCTCCTGGGGCCCCTGGTGCTAAGCATTTGGGGGCCCCTGGCGCTAAGCAGTCGGGGACCCTTCAATCTTATATAGTGAAATCGCTGCTAATGGCTATTCTCCTTTGTGACTCCTCTTAACGATTGTTTTTCTATGGAATCATACAGAGGTTCCACTGATTTTTAAGTTGAGACAATTAATATTTCTGAAATTATATACATGAACATTTTTTCGGGGCTCCTTACTTCAAGGGGTCCCTAACATGTGCCATGTGTGACCCCCCCTAAATATGCCACTGATAAGCAAACAAAATTTATAAATCGCAACCTATAAAATCAATACAATAGGCAATCTGAAATGCCTCAAAGAATAATTAATTGCAGCAAAATAAATTTATCCATAGTGAACACCTGTAAAATATTTCTTCATGATAATAACAAACATCCTTGTCAAATCTAACCCTCTCCTTACACTGCACATTTTGCTTGAAGGCCCATAATTCATATGAAAAGTTATTAAAAACCTGAAGGAAAAATATCAGTGAGAAAAACTATCTTAAGATAATTTATTAGCAATTCATTGTAAGTAATTGCAATATACCGTACCTTACAAAAAAATTGCAAAAATGATTGCATAGATTTTGTTTATTCTTCATTAGGCCAACTCTGTTGGTCCGGAAAATTCCATAGTCTGGCATAGCCCATTTCCCAAGGGCCTCAGACTGAAGAGGTTGTACTGTAGTTGTAAAATAAATAAACATGATTGCTTATATTCCAGGTATATTTTGTCACACAATTTCCTTATGCCTTCTGCCACATAGCATCAAATTCTTTCAAAAGTATTCAGGCATCAATGTCTCTTTTACAATACAAATATGAAAGCCTTTACAACACATTTACTATTGCTGCAGTAATCTTTAAATTAGCCCACTATTTTTTTTTTGTTTTCAGACATTTTTAGGGTTCTGTAGTGAAAAGAAACAACATGGGTTAGGATCTCATTACAAAATGACCTTTTTTTTATAAAATAGAAAAATCTACAAATTTCTGGAAAGTAAAACACATTGATAAATGGTAAACCTTCATTAAATAAGTGTGTAATTATCACATTTATATATTTGTCAACACATTTATAGCAGTAATGCATGCTCATTAAAATTATGTAGACATATGAATGCTATGAATAATTTAATCTATACTGTATGTTACTTTAAAAGAATATTACATCTCATGGAAACTTTTTTAATTTCTCTTTCGCTCTATCTTTTTTTGGTGCTGCCATTAGTGCATTATAACTATCCTTTGGTTGACCTTCAATGGATGGCATGCAGCTTGTTAAACTTTGTGCTTGCGTGAGATTAGTTATTCTGGCCACCTGACTCATATTAACAGTTCTATGAATAACAGACGTTCGAAGAGCAGATGAAGTAACCCTATCACTCATACCTGTTCTTTCTCTGCTTGCAGACAATGATAAACCTGACATACTTTTTTTCAAATTAGCTCCTTGTACAGTCTTGCTCTCACTGTCTGACTGCAATACTGATTTATGCTCTATTGCTTGAATTTGTTGGCTTGGATATTCCAAAGATTGTTTTTTAATTGCCTGGCTTACTTCCTGATGATTTGAAGTATTTTTCACAACACTAGATGACATTTTCACAGCCTTTGGTGGAACCTGGATTTTTAACTTATTGCCATCATATCCTACGTACTGACTTTTCACCATAGTCACTTCTTTTTTCTCCTCACTAAGCTGAGATGAGCTTTTTTGGCTGCTGACAGCTGCTGTACTCTGAGTGTTGACCTCTTGCTTATACACTGGAATATAACTGAAATTTTCTTGCCCTGTAAAAGATAAAAGAATATTATTGAAAGTTTAACAGTATAAAAACATTTAAAGCAGAAAAAATCAGTCATTTGTATGAGTACCTGAAACTGATGCTATCTGCACCTCTTGCATTTTGTTCATATTGGAGGAATGCTGCTGAATAGATTTTCTAGCTGAACTAAGACTGTCTTCTGATGACCCTTTTTCTTCATGACTGTATTTCATAATTACATCTGATGAGCAACGACCAATAGTTTTCACTGCAGTACTTCTGTCTGAATCTTCATTGGGGTCCTTCAGTTTAACCTCATCCATAGAGACTGACTGCCTTTTATCTAAATAGTCAGAAGGGAAAATCATTTTACCTTCCTCGTCATCATAATCCCTAGGGCTTCTACTTTCTACCGAACTGCTTGCATGTGATCCAAAGCTGTAGTCTGAATCTACAGAGCTTTCTGCTCTTCTTCCTGTTAAACATGCCTGGCTTAGCTTTGGAGAAGCTTTCCTGAGAATATTATACTGATTGCCCATAGCATCCTTGGTGCATATTAATGCATTATTAGAATCTCTTGTAACATCTTTTCCTAATGTTTCAATTCCAGTTTTTTGCTGGCTTTTCTCTGAACTTTTGTCACCCTCATCACCACCTAACACTTTCCTTTCATAACCATCAGATTGGGTCCCTGATAGCCTTGCCACTTCAGCTTGAGTAAGGGTTACATCTGATGACTTCTTTTTCTCGCTTCTTCCATCATAGCTGGGTAGAAATATATGGCTAGCAAGTCCTTTTATAGAATTTCTTTTATCGGCTATGTTAGTTACACTGGAATTTCCTTCTCTGATGGATGGATCCTTAGTTGATGATGTTCTTCTATGGCTGGAGCTGTCTGCCATTTCACTGGATTGAGAAGTTTGCAGCAAATTTCTCTCCTGAGAATCTGTTGCAGCACTTGGAGTTATGTCTGATATGCTTTTCCTAAGTTTTCTGTGCTCTTTTTCACTTGAATCAGGCGTACTAGACATTGATGAAGAGAACTGAAAGATAAAGAATGAAAGAAGTTAGAGCAAAGGTTTTTCCTCATGTTAGATTTAAATTATAAATTCAGTGGATGACAATAATAATAAAAAAGTCCACTTGGGAAGGCTCTACTTTGTGGAAAGATTCCATTTAAATGAAAAAAGAAACTTGTAAATTTCCATTAAAAAGTTTAGTAACCGACTGGTTTCGCCTGTTACAGTATCATCAGGTGATGAAAGCATGGTCGAGAGTTCTCTATATGCAGAGAGTAGGGTAGGAGTGTTAATTAAATAATGATAGGCAGGAGGGAGAACATACATTCAGTAATGAGATAATGTGAAAATTAAAAAAATTGAATTACAAATTGAATGATGAAATTCAAACGGTTATAAACAGTATTGCGAGCAAGGTTGAGAATTAGAAAATAAAAGCAATTAACAGTTTAAAAAATCGTTAAATTACAAAGTAAAAGGCAATAAATTAAATAATTAGGAAAGCAGTAAAGAGAACAAGGGAGAGTGATTGGAGAAAACAAATTCATTAGTAAGTGAAACATTGTCTGTAGCATCATGGATCACAATTTCCAACTGCTTGAAGAGGTCCAGTCTGTTGCCCTTTGATTTGAAGTGGAGAAAGTTCCCAAAGTTTCGAGTATCAGGACGAGATCTTTTTCTCCTGCTGCAATGTCTGCCATCAAGACTGCCAAGAGGGCCTGGTTCAGAAAGCGGACAAAGAGAACTGTGTGGTGATTTTAGACAAAATGTCTTACATGGATAAGTGTTTAGATTTCATCACCAACAACCACATTTCTCTTCTCAAAAAAGATCCCACTCCTTGTTTCCAATCATCCATCAAAAAAGCTCTTTCTTCTGTCACCTTGCTCCTCAATGCCAAGGAGAATATCCAGGTCCTCGTCATGAATCCCCTCCCTCCAAGACTTTATGGTTTACCGAAACTCCACAAACCCAATTGCGCGATCAGACCTGTTGTTTCTATCGTTTCCAGCTCATTAACTTTCCCATAACTTAATACCCTTTTCCGTCATTTCTCCTGCTTTTCAGCGAAATACACTATCAAAAATTCTGTTGAACTTGCAAAAGTGCTACAATTAAATTCTTGCCCTAACAACACCAAACTTGTCTCCTTTGATGTCTGTAATCTCTTCACTTCTATCCCTACTGGCCAATTAACTTAATTTTTATCTCATTTTAATACTCTTCACAATGCCATCAAGTTTACAATTGAAACAGAAATTAATGTTTCCCACAGCTTTTTGGATTTATCTTTGTCCTTTCATCAAAATAAGTTAGTTTTCTCAATTTTCCGTAAACCTACGTATACTGATCATGTCATTCCCAACCACTAATCCCACCATTTTTCCCATAAGCTCACAGCTTTTCATTCTATGCTCCATTGCCTCCTTCACATCCCTCTTTCCATAGCTAATTTCGATAAAGAGCTAAATATTATAAAACAGATCGCATTTTACAACGGCTACAATAGCCAGCTGATAGATCGCCTCTTGTCAAACAAACTAAAGAAATTAGCTTCAAAGAAAATTATTTCCTCTCCTGATATTCCTTACAATTCTAAGTACTGATGTAGACTCCCTTTCATAGGCCCCCTCTTCTACAAAATTTCTAACCTTTTCCCTAAAAACATCAAACCCACCATCTTTTCCACAATAACTTACGCCAAACTTTTCCTAAATACCAAAGATTCTATAACTAATTTATCCAAAAGCGGTGTTTACAAATTATCTTGTGATACTTGTGACGCTATTTACATAAGACAGACCCGAAGAAGTTTTAAGAAGAGGATAGAGGAACACAAACATTGCTTCAAGTTGCAAAGCACGTCATCACACTTTTCCAAGCACCTATTGGAGAACAGCGATTCCAGTGCATTCCTTCCCAAGTTTCTCCACATCGAATCAAAGGGTAACAGACTGGACCTCTTAGAGCAGTTGGAAATTGTGATCCATGATGCTACAGACAATGTTTCACTTACTAATGAATTTGTTTTCTCCAATCACTCTCCCTTGTTCTCTTTACTGCTTTCCTAATTATTTAATTTATTGCCTTTTACTTTGTATTTTAACGACTTTTTTTACACTGTTAATTGCTTTTATTTTCTAATTCTTAACCTTGCTCGCAATACTGTTGATAACCGTTTGAATTTCGTCATTCACTTTGTAATTCAATTTTTTTAATTTTCACATTATCTCATTACTGAATGTATGTTCTCCCTCCTGCCTATCATTATTCAATTAACACTCCTACCCTACTCTCTGTATATAAAGAACTCTCAACCATGCTTTCATCACCTGATGATGCTGTAACAGGTGAAACCAGTCGGTTATTAAACTTTTTAGTGGAAATTTAAAAGTTTCTTTTTTCATTTAATAATAAAAAGCCATTGAGAATACATTTCTGTCATTCTGCAATTGCACACTATTCTTATTTGAAAAATGATCTGCCTGAAAATTAAATGTAGTTTTGTTTGAGGTTTTTATTACTGCTCAAAAAAATTCATTACTACAACAATTGCAATTAAACTTTAGACTTTTGATATTTAAAATTATTTTAAAAAAAGAATGGTTCTCCTTACTCCTTCCAATCCTTGATAGTCACGAAGAGAGCCTTTGAATATTTTCTCTGCATTTTGGGTAAGCTGAACTGACACAGGTTTCTTTGATGAGTTAGAATTATCAGGAAGAAGAAAGTCAGGCAATTCATCATCAGAAGTTCCTGATAAACGCTCATCAGCCACTGAAATAAAAATTTAATTATTTAACCAGAATTTCCTCGTATACCAGATTTCATTAATACCTAGTATCCATAATCAAATTCATGATCCTAAAAGACTGCTGAAGGAATTCAGATTTTTAATATCTCATTATAAGGTTTAATTCAAGAAAAATGAAAATATTTTAGGAGTGCAATAACAATACATGAGACACAAAGCGAGCTGTCCCAGGGCACAAGCTAACATGGAACCCATCCAAAGCAAGTGACAAAATAAAATCACATTTTCATGACTGCAGGAATATTGAAAATAACTGTTAAGTTTCACAAAAAATAACTTGGGGCAAATTGATATAAAAGCATAGAAAATAAATCTCCCATAAATGCAGTGCAGTTATTTTTCATGCGAGGAAATTCCATGAATAGGCAGATAATATGAACATGATAAAAGGGTACCATACTGCATTTATTGTTAAAAGTCAATGTGAATTAAACTTCAAATAAACAACTGCTTGTCAATTTAAATTAACATATTAGTGTTTCATCACAGTTTTTCAGTTATTTAACATTGTCATTGTATATTACTATTATAACAATTTGCCAATCTCTGCTTGTTGTGAAAGTATGATGAAGTACCTAACGAATTACTGTATTTATCAGGATATAAGACAAAGTTTTTTCCCTGAATTAGCATTTGGAAAACCAAGAGTCATCCTATATTCATCTGGCATGAAATAAATTGACATGGATTGATGTTTTTATGTCCAGGCACTGCAGCATGGCAAGTTGGCATTGCCAAAGTGAGAATGCATGATATTAGAATAAGTTTGAAAGAGAAAATTAAGTGCACAATTTATATGTAATCCCAATGGTAATCATAACTAATATCATTATGAATATGTTTTCCATAAAAAGGAAGTTATATAATATAGATTATTATATTCGCCTTATATTCAGGCAAATACAGCATATTTAGAATAACCAGAAACAATTGTAAATCAATAACATTATTGAATTATTAACTCAAAACTCTAATTTGATTTTAAAGAAAAGCATCCAAGTTAAAAGCCTTACCAGCTGATGGAGAAAAACTGATCTCTTGCAATGGGGATGTGTCCTTATCGCTAATGTAACCAGGAATTGCCTCATCTTGTATTTCAATCTGATGAACTATGGTTCGAGGTGTTACTTCTGGTTCTTTGTGTATTTTTCTGGATTTTTCAGACATGACAGATGTTGACCTATGTATTCAAAATCAGATTTGGTATGAATATTTTTCTAAAACTATTCTTTATTCACTATAACAGAGAAAAGACTAATGGTATACTACATACTATAAAATTAATGCATGACATCATTCAAATTGATGTTTGAAATAAAGCAGTTTTTGCCAATATAAAAATTTTGAGGCTAATCATCCTACTTGTTTCAGTAACTTATCTTTGTTGGTAATTTTCAAATGCTATAGAAAACAAAAACATCCTTACATTCTGACAAAAAGGTCATTATTTCCTGTATGAATGAAATCTCAAAAAAATCAGCAAGGAATTTTTATTCAGAAAGTCGCCTTTTTTGAAAAATAATAACACCAAAATAGACATTGATTGAGAGATAAAAATAGTGTGCCATCCTCAGGAGTTTTTTTATAGTATTACATCCTGACTCTAAGTGAGGATCCATAGATGATCTTATTATCATCCACAAGCCTGTAAAAAATGGAATTTCTAATGCATTTATGGTTAGGCCACCTTTCTTTTTTTGAACATCTGGTAGGCGTGGGCTTGCCATGCGATATAACAAATCTGCTTAAAATGGGGTTGCAGAAGGCGAGGTATGCCTGTATGTTATTATGTTTGGTTTACAAAAATAGAAATATCTTATTTTTAAATACATAAATGAGGGCAGTGCTTGTCTTCGTAAGATGGGTGCACACCTTTTTTATTATTTATGTAAAAAAGGGAGGGCAAATACTGAAACACCAGCTGGCTGGGGATATGGGGTGTATGTGTTTCAGGATTTGGAATGCCAAAAAATTAAAGAGAAACACAGATACCCATCATTGAGTATGTAGTTATTGGTTCTAAAAATCAGAAAAATTTCAATAGATTCTAGAGGTTGTGGAAAGTATGGATACACATTACAAAAGCTTTATAGCAAAAGGATAAGTCTTTTATCTGTCACACTAAAATAATAAAGATAACAATGAGAAATTTCCAATCCTAATAGAAGTGGAAGGTATCTTGATTTGAGCAGTAGTCTGGAACAGAGATTAAGCTATCTGCACTTGCAGCAGCAACTTCTTGTGTAAGTGAAAACATTGGTGTCCCATCATAGGGTTACTCTGCCCAGAGGGGAAATTTGTCTGACACACTGGTAGGTTGATCTGTTCAACATGGAAACAAAACCTTAGCCTAATGATAAGTCATGCCAGTATGAATGTGTTAAATTTTTCAAAGTAATTATGGGTGCTTTGGTGTTCATATTGAAATTGTAACCATAATTCAATTTAAATTAACTCCAAATCAGCTTCGCATTTGTAGAGTAAAATAAATAAATCTGTTGCATCATTAGATCTAGAAGAGCATGTACATGAAGTGAAGCTAATAAACAGTTTTACAGACTATTAAAAAATTAATGAAACACTCATGTACTTACTAATCTTATAACAAAAATAGGAAATAAAAATATTAAAAGCTCACATTTTATAAAATTTTATTATTATTAAAAACAGATAAAAGTAATTAAATAATAAAAAGCATATAAGCTTGACTGAGAAAGCAATAACTGCCATACCTTTCAAATGGTTATAAAGCCATAATATATTACAAAGCCTGCAAAAACTCATTTGTCTACTTTTGTGGACTAAAATGCAAGAATGGGTAATTTAGACATTAAATACAGCTGAAATTTCACTGCTTCACATTTTTTCCGATAATAAATATTATGTCTTACCTTGAAAATAAGTGGCTTTCTGTCTTAGGTCTATTATCTTTCGTTGTCATGAAATCTCCAGTCCCAAATACTTCATTTGCATGAATAATGGCAAGTTCCACAGCTCTTGTTTGATGTACAGTGTCAACGAGAGAACTGAGGGAAGCACTTCCTTCAGCAGTTCTTAGCAATGTAGGCCCAAAAACTATTCCCAAATTACTGGCAGGCATGTTATTGGTTTCTGATTCTTCAGAGACACGCTTTAAATGTTGCATCAGTACAGCAAGTGTGGCGTAATGATGTTTTGGAAGTTTTCTTGTAACATTCTTCAATTCTTCAACAGCTATCCTGGTATCATAGGTAGAGTTTGATGGATATTCCTTGGCAATCCTAAAAACAAAAGAGCACATAAAAATAAGTTGATACTGAGAGAACAATTCCTCTTTTAAATAAGATTTATACTACAAATAGCAAGAAGAATATTATTCTCTCATGATTTTAAAAAAATGCATTGAGCTGAATCCACTGAAACAGTTTCATGTGGTTTTCATACATTTCTGATTTAAAAAAATTGGCTTGCTAGCCAGGCAAAAATTTAAGTTCACAACAACAAATCCCAGCAAAGAATGGTGAGTATTAATTTCCATGCTACAAGATAAATCTGAAAGTGACACTGATGGAATGAAGTCTATTTACTGAGCTAAAAAAGTCACACACCATCACTGATCAAATTGAATGCATTGCCAAACATTTCTGACAATGTTTCACTAACATTATATCAAATTTTCCAGTTGTTCTTAAAATTTTAAAACCCATACCAGCTATGAGGAATTGAAGTGAAACATGTTTTTTTCAAAATTGAAATCTGTCAAATATTTTGCATGAAATGACGATAAAAGAAATGTTGGTTGGTCTCTCCATTATTTCAACTGAAAAACTTAATTTCTGATTTATTAAGTTGTTAAACAAGAAAAATTAAATTTTGATTGTAATAAATTTCTCATTATTATCATCTTGTACATAAAAATGAATTAATTTGGTCTTGAAATAAAACTTTTCGTGCAGTTATTGTCTTTTTATGCATGCAAATGAATACCGAGTTATTCCTCACAATGCAAAGTTCTTTATACTATAATACAAGGCAACCAACAATAAGTATGTCTAGGGCTGTTAACTTGTAACTTAAACGTTACTTAATTTGTTTCATTACAGAATTGTCATATATATCTTTAATAGCTAATGCAGCTATGATAATGGATGATCCATAAATGGGTTGTTTTCATACAAACCTTACAAACTCTGCATAGAGCCTAAAGGTAAGCAATGGTTCAGGCAATTGCCGGAGATAAAGTTTGAGGACGTTAGCAATGACATTGGGATGTATATCAGTAAGGTCAACTAGATCAGCTCCATTTTCAAAGGCTTGGCAGAGTTTTTCCACTTTAGATTTGACTCCGGATACCCTGTAGATTCCCTGTAATATATTTACAAGTGTCATATTCTTTTTGTATTTGATAAAAATCAAATTAAATCTGGAATGATTATTTCAAAAAATTAGATAAACTTAAATAATCTCAGTAATACTGCAATGCTCAAAATAATCAGGCTGATAAAATCCAGCAAAAATAATTTTGCTCAAGTGATTCCACTCAGATTAACCGCTTTCCTGATTACCTTGAGTGTACTTGGAATGAGTTGATGTTCAAATTCTGACAAGCTCAAGTATACTCGGGCTACTGTATTTTTTTCTTCCCTTGCAAAATTCAATCGAATTTTTTCGTTCCTACCTAGAAGTTTATGTTCTGACCATCAGGGGTTAGAAGTAGACACTAATTTGATATCTCAAAATGGGTTTATTGAAATCTTGGGATAGTGAACTCATGTGGCCATTTTCATCACTACAAGCCGAATTTTTCTTTTTAAAATCAAGATGCTTCGATTTCAAATTCAGATATCCTTTATCCTACCAATGAATTCATTAACCGCTAGGTTATTCATCCTCAGTGAGTTTTCTAGATGCCTTTTCTTTCCTCAATTCTTGGAAAGCCCTTGTCTCCTCCTCCGGAGATAAGGATGCAACCTTTTGGAATCGGTTTTTCGAAGACCTTTTCACACCAGTTATTCCTTGAGCTTTCGAGTGAATACATTTAGAATTTGACCTTCTATTTGCACTCCATAAAAGTTTGTTATTATAGTTGTTTTCGTTATTTTGCTATTTTGCTTTTGTTGATTTTATATCGTTTTTGGTGATTTTTCTATTTTACACCGTTTTTGTTTTTGTGATTTCATTTCGATTTTCGTATGCCAAATAGATCGCGAAGGACAGTAAGTTTTATAATGTTCAAATAAATTAGATGAAATTTTATTGCTTTCTTGTATACTTACCACTGAAGTTATATAAATTTTGTAATTGAAATTGTCAAATCCTTGATTTTTTCAATAATACTACATATTTTGGAGTTCAATAAAATTAGTAATAAAACTTAAACTTTTAAAAAAGAAATGAAAGCATTTCCTTAATAGTCCCCCTATGATTTTTCCGAAACTAATGTCAAATAATTACTTTTTTTGACCTTATATTGTAAAAAACCTGACAGGGAAGCAGTTAATGGAAATGTGGTTAAATATCACATATTTACATTACCAATTACTTTTTAATTAAGTAATGACATCATAATATAGCTATTTCATGGGTGTACTGTCAATTTGTCTTGAGAAATTCGTCGCAAGACAAATTCGTCGCATGGCAAATTCGCCGCAAAACAAATTCGTCAAAAATTCAGGAATCATTAAAGAAATAGGAAATGTATATATTTTCAGAAATTGTCGAGGGAATTTGATTAGATACTCTTTGTGTATTAAAATTGCGAGCCATGATGGTCAGTGTATGGCAGTGGGTGAATATTTTTCCAAAAAAACATTTTTCTGTTATTGTCAGGAATCTTTGAGGGAATCACATTCCACTTTATGTATTAGTATTTATATTAATACTTTATCAGCCAAATATATTTTCTGCCATTTTAGTTTATCAGGTAAGGTAATGGGATATCCTTTTCTTCATTAATCCTGCAATACAGCATATTTAGTGTATGGGAAGGGTTGATGATGCCTCATAATTTCTGAATAAATTATAAACTCCTGTGCAGACTATTCGCAACAATTGTCCTATTAAAAATTTTGGAAAATATAATTGATGTAATGTTCGTATCTTATCTAATGAGGATAATAATAAAAGGCTTATTCTTCTTATCACTTTGTGTATGATGCTTTTTATATGTGCTTTAACAAACTTCCCATCTATGTAGAAGATTGAGATTTGGCAGGAATCTAGCATGTACCCCATGCTTTCATATAATAATCAATATCATGAAAAATATTGAAGTTATTGGCATGCAGTCTTCTTCAAATATAAACATTAATCATTCTAAATATTTCATTTGCTACAACTACTCCTCTAAACCAATTAGGGAAAAAGTTTCCTGCAGGTCAACTTTTTTATGTCTTGACTGAAAATTTTGGATAAATGTTACGATTGTTATTTTTTTACAAGGCAGCTAATAATTTTTATTTATTCTTGCATTGCTTTGTCATTATTTGGAATCATTATAGAAGTCATGTAAATAATTGTTCCTTTTTATTCAATAGAAGCCGAAATATGACGTTATATGTATAAGGAAGGAAGATATACTACGCAGAATACAAAAAATAGACATTAATTTTTTTTAACTTTAAGGTATTTGCCGTTTTTTAAGAATGTTTATAAATGCATAATCAGATTCAGCATAAAATTTACTATAAAATAACGTTAGAATTTTAATGTCTTACATAAAGATTTTTTTACTCGCATTCACATGAGGCGAATTGAGACTTCGTTGTGAGTGTTATAACAGAATTCGAGTTGAGAATGGGAAGGGGGAAGGCAACAGGTGCTTGCTAACTAAAAGAAAGTCAGGATTTTGGTTGTGGCGTAAGATTTCCATTTTTCCAAAATATCTTATTTATGTTACCTGATTCATTTCATCCTAAATTGCTGACGGAGAGTTAAAGTTATGAGATCCTAATTCTTTTCCTCGATTCATCGTTATATGGATTCCGGATTGACAAATAACCAATGTCGTTCCATCCTACATTGTGGAATCTGTGGCCG
This sequence comes from Tanypteryx hageni, assembly GCA_028673005.1. Taxonomy (NCBI): domain Eukaryota; kingdom Metazoa; phylum Arthropoda; class Insecta; order Odonata; family Petaluridae; genus Tanypteryx; species Tanypteryx hageni. Next base: position 62,900,797 of record CM054120.1, on the reverse strand, counting down.
CAGTGGGCCCCACGCAACACTTTCATTTTTATTTTATTTTGTGTTTATACATGGTAATCCCTGATGCAATACTGGGAGAGTAGTCGTAAAAAGCTATGTAATAAGGGAAAGAATGGAAATGTAAAAAGCTGACATATGTTTTGAGTGAGATGAGGATTTACCAAGAAAGTATTGCCAGATATTTTTCTAGCATATGAAAAACAAAGTCGGATGAAAATATTTCCTATTTCCTCAATGGTTTCTGAATTTGTGATGAATTTGTCTTGCGATGAATTTGCCATTTGACGAATTTGTCTTGCGACAAAATTGACGTGATGAATTTGTCTTACGATGAATTTGACATGAGACAAATTGTCGTGCGACGAATTAATGCACAACGAACTGATCACGATGAATTGACGTAGAACCCTTGTTCATGACAGGTCATTAAACATCATCAGTTTTATGAATGAAAATTTTAATTTTGAAATAATATTTTGTGTGATCATAATTTAGTTATATTTGACTTACCTTCACATATTTACCTCTTTCATCAATTTCATTAGCACACTTGTGCACTAGGTGTGGAATTTGGGCTGATGTCTCGGTCAAATGCTGCCCTAAATCTACCCCAAAGGTTGTCATCTTTCGAGGTAACCTTTTATGACCACACTGAATAGCTAGGGTTTCTAAGCATTTCTTATGGCATGCTAGGCCGCACTGAAAAAGAGTTTAAATAGTCTCATAAAAGATAAGCAAAGAAAACAGTCACACAATTTTTTATATTTTAATTAAAAACAGAAACAAAAAATTTGATAACTATAATAAGACACTAATGGTGTAATAGATTGAGGAAAAGCACAAAATAAAGACCATATTTTTCTAAACTTTTCTGTATCTAACTTACTGAAATAATTATTTTATAAGCATATGCTATATATTGAGATTATAATTTTTTAAGTTGAGAAAATAATATTAACCTTTAAATTCTGGATTTATTTTGGGTTACTTTTGTCCATTTTATGGAAAAATCACATATCTCAAGAATTATTGGCACTAAAATGCTAAAATAAAAAGCATAGTATTGTAAAAATAATGGAGAATTGCATACTTCTGTTTTGTAGGGGAAAGAAATGTGTCGAAAAAATATTATGAAAAATATATGTCCATGAGCTATTGCATTTTGTTTGCCCTTACGGGCACATTTGGCATTTAAGGTTAAATTCAAAACGGTTCATCCCACTTTTCTTTCCTTCAGAAGATAATTAGCTCATGGTACATAAGTAAAAATCATTATATCTGTATTCCCACTGACTAAAATTGAGAGCAAGGGAGAATTATATACTGTATATGCCGGCATATAAGTCGACCCAGCGTATAAGTCAACCTTGAATTTTTGAATTGTAAATACATGACTAGACATATATTCGCCATATACGTAAGTCAACCCCCCACTTTTTTGCTAAAAAAACTTCAAATGAAGAATACGAGGAATTTTATGGTTTTTAAAATCTAAATGTAACCTTTTCTAAAAAATGCACTGTCGATTGTTGAGTTATTAAATCATTTGTTTAATTTAAGAAAGATCAGTCATATACCATATTGCTATCTATTGGCAGAATGTATTTCTACTTATCCTTCGTTCCTGTAATTGCAAATAGATCGTTTATATTTTTGAGATTCAGTAATAAAAACAAAAGTTAAAATTTTTATTTTTCTTAACTATTAAAAAAAATTATCTTAAATCTTCTAAAATAAATGACAGGATATGTAAACAATGGAGCAGCTGATTCAAAATGGCGATCACCTATGCTGTAAGATCAAATGTTTTTGTAAATATCAATGTTTTTAATCTGTTACTTAAGGGTCACATTTTATATTCGGCATATGAGTCGACCTTAAGTTTTCGGAATTTTTTTTTGAGCTTCAAAGGTTGACTTATACGCTGGCATACATGGTATGTATAAATAGAGAATTTAATGTTTCAGTCATAATAACTGAATACAGTAAAACCTCGTTATTTCGATACTGGATAATTCAAAGCTAAGAGCAGTACCCGGCCAGCATCATAGGATTTTTCATACTTTTTAGTACGGATTATTCGAAATATGTCTACAATGAAATTCGAAGTCATGATCTGGTCCGGCGACTCATGAACATTTCGTTTAACTTGCAACCTTCACCCATATTGTGTGTTTAAGTGGAAAGTTCGTGCGTGCACATGACAAAGGCATCGTGTTTTGTTTTCCATTTCTCGCGAATGAAATATACATTGCCCCCCAAACAGGTAACTTCATTTTATTTATTTAATAGTCAATGTGAAATAAAATTGTAGATGATACAAATAGAGGAATCATCTTATCCTTGCATCACTAGACCTTCTTTATTCCAGGTTCTCAGATTACTTCATGTATACTGCTTTATTTGTAGATCTCTACCTCTTCCCCGTAAGTTTTTCAGAAAAAAAACTTCAAATAAGGATAAACAAAGATGCTAGAAGCATGCAGGGACAAGAGAGATGAGGTTTTGTATTTGCCCTCTCAACAAAAAAATGCCAAAAATATAGGTTTTTACCTTAGTAATTTGAGGATGATCTTCAATGTTATTCTCACTATTACTCTCTGAACTGATACTTTCATTCGAATCACTTTCAAGTAAGATTTCCATCTACTTTTAATCACCAGGTATTGCTTGCGTTATTCTATTGGTTTGTGCCATGATAAGTGCAAGGGTATTTTGCACCCTAGATGAACCTCCTGCCTTGTGCCCCCTTGCTCACAATTAACTTTCAAAAATGAATATTGTTCATTAATATTATACAAATTCTGGTTTATAATTTCAGATTTATTCTGCATGATAAAGGAGAATAATCTGATAATGAGTGTATATTTTCATTGTTTTATACATTGCACAATATGTCCTCAAATAAATTAACATAGTATTAACACATTATAATTTAGAATTTTATTTTTATGCTGGCCATACGCCAACTCAAAGCACAACACCTTCTTTCTTATTCGTTCATTTTTGCAGCAAGGGTGGGCAAAAAAAATTTTGGGAACAGCTTTTGCCGCCCTCCAAAATGTGCCACCCTAGGCTACCGCCTAGTTTGCCTAGTAGTTAAACCAGCCCTGGGTGAATTATTCCACTGGATGTCCCATGTCAGCCAGAACAGAGGAAAACATCAAACATCACTTATTATCATCACTGACAATCATTTGATAATCACAGTGGTTGCTAAATATTGCCAAGAAATATAATAATGAGCATGAAGATAAATACCTATGTGTCTGTGATGCAAGTGAAACTGTGAGAATTTTTAACAAGAAAGTTCATTATAGTTGGGAGCACGAACAAAGGCAGTTGGCAACTGGATGCACAGAAGGCAAGGAATGTCACGTGATTTCTCCCACTCCTTTACTTGGCCAATCAGTGTCAGTCAGTTAAAGCAGCTCTTGGGGTGCAGTACGTACATTTGTGGTGTGATTTTATTTTCAAGTTTTACGATTGAGATTTAAATGGTACCATCTTGTGGTGTTCTAAAATGGAGGGCGAAGGAAGTAAATGCAAGATTTGCATAAACAAGTAAGAGAAATCGTACGTAAAGTGTATCAGTACTTCAAAAACGAGTCGGCACATGCAGACGATTCAACACGTACAGCTGGTTACAATGTTGCCAGCTGTCAAGAGCAAACGGCGAGTGCTTGTGGCATAGCGGCATAGGACTTCATGCATCATGTGTTGTCTTCCAAGTGAAAGCTTATGCAGGCTGGTGGTGTGACAGCAATGTAATGTGAATTTCTCTCTCTCTGCGCAGTAATCATGACTCACCCACCTTCGTTCGTGCTCCCAACTATAGTGCTGGATGTCAGAGGTAATGAAATGGATAGTGAAACCAAGAGAGGGCAAAAATATAGGTTGGGTAGGGATAGTACAAAATTTCCTGGGTTGAGGCAGATAAGAAAAACATGTGGATGGGTAAAATAGTAGAATATGGGACGAAAGATAAAAAAACAAGGCTAATGATACAAAGCAAACTTTCATTAGAGAAGTGCACCAACATGCTTTCCTTTTTTGGCATTCTTCACAAAAAGTAAAAAATGAATGCCTTATGGTCAGCTAATGTCCGTCCATCTGTTTGTCCGCCCACATGTTTCATCTCTGAAACTACTGGGTGGATATTCATGAAATTAGGAATTTAGGACAAAAGGGCAAAGAAAATAAGAAAATGAGATAAATGGTTCATATATACTAATCAGGTGCACCACTTTACTGGAGACAAAAATGAACTTTTCTTTATATCTCATAAAATATCACTTATAAAAACAAAGTCTTCAATGAAGTAGCCAATTTCAGGAAAATCAAACTTTAAAGTCATAATTTACATTGGACTTAGAAAAATTTTCCTGTGTTTTTTAATTGTTGTCAGCAAAAACAATCTTCATCGCAACTGAAGTAAACAATATCTGCTGTAAATACCTAATTAGTTTAATTTTCTTTCATGCACTCACAACATTTGTATACACAGGGCATGTAAGTGAAAGGAAATGGATAATTTACAACAAAGGAATGAACATGAAGGTTATATTACTACTATCCGAGTGAGGTGTTTTAATTAATTATTGATCGTTTTATTAATTACAACTGATTAGGTAATAAGTCAGTGAATCAATAATTCATTATTTCCATGACATCACTACTGGCATGTCATTTTTCATTTCTTAGACATTATACTAAGCCATTAATATTTATCTTTTTTGATATGATTGCATAAATCATAAAGAACATCTCTGCCTCGCATGCATGCACAAATGATATGTGCATCTTTTCTCTCTTGTTTATAGGTAAATTATACATTCCCAGGAACATTACAAGGTCACATTATACATCACATATAGATATTAATGAATATCTGAGCATACCAACTGAGACAGAAAAAATTAGTTTATCATGATTAATAGCAAAATGCGTGTTTCAGTGAAATATTAACAGAAAATAACATGTATCAACTGGCTATTAGGGCATACTAGGTTATAATATGAAATGCATCAGCTATCCATTGCAGATCATTAAAAGTAATGGAGAAAGAAAAGTAAGAGATAATACCAAAAACCAAATGTATGAACTTTATTGAGAGAAAAGGATATATTTTTCTAACTGTATGTAATAAGTTTTCAGCCCTAAACTATCAGAATGCAAATATAGTATTTCATATTTATTCAATGATAAATCACTTGAAAAGATAATGTAATGGATGTTAATGCCACTGATAAAAAGTATTTCATTGTTGTAAACATTCGTTTAAGATTTAATCACAAACCACTTTCAGACCTCAATCTATCAGTGTCAATTGTTATGACTTCACAAATTTTAAAAATAATAATGATTTTAGAAAGAAAATAAAAGAAACTGAGTATATTTTGCTTTTCATAATTAGTGCCATATTCAGAAAAAATAGTATAAATATAAAAATATTATAAATTATTCTATGATTTCATGATTTACATCCTTCTCATTAACCTCATTTTGTATTGCAATAAAATCTTTTCTAGTAGCCTAATATTCACAGTAATTCAGGTAACTTTTCTTGATGTAAGTTTCCCCATGTATATAAAATGAACTATGTCATTCAACAAACTGTATTAGAAAAAAATCAAAATACAAACCTCACTACAGTCTGCTCCTTGAAAATACACATATGAATCACATTCTCTGCACCTTGATGGTGTCTTCAATTTGCGGAAATTATGTGTCACAGCTGCCTTAGACATGCATTGTCTCTGTGCAGGCCCATATCCGATAAAGTTGGGGTCTTAAAAAAAATAATGTCAAATTAAGTTCATCACTGGAAAACGTTCCTGAATACTAATTACAGATACACATCATGATACATTTAATTAAATAACACCTAGGATTGATCAAATCAGAATAAGTTGAAATGCTTGAAGGCCATGAAAGTTCATGATAAAGGTTGAGATCGAGTTTTTGCCATTTTTATTCAAAGAATAATTTTAATACTTCTCTTTAACAGCACTGCATAAGTAAGCATTAGCAGTGTATGCAACTCATGTCCTCTAAAATTCCATTTAAGTAAGCTCAGGAATTATTCAACAAAAGAGTTATGAGAGATATTCTAACTTAAAATCTATAATAAATGAACTGCCATCACAAAATTTTTACAAGTTTGGTATGTAATTTAGCAGATTTTTCATGAAAGTCTGGAGGAAGAGTTCAAATATCATTTGATAAGATGGTAACGAAAAATTACTGACAATCTCAGATTGTTAAGCTCCACTTTCGCTGTTTACCTGAGTTGATTCAGTAGAGCTTAAAGGAATGTCAAATGTTGAACAGATACTGAAAGATAATACTTACATGTTCAAACCTTTTTTAAATGCATGAGAAATAGTGCTGCCTGTGAATCTCTCAACAGTATGTCAGAACATATGGGACAATTGGAACACAATTATAGCAATATTCAGCCTTCAGAAAAATAAAGTAACCATAAAAAGATTAAATGTCCTGAAAAACAGACAAAGTTACAGTCTTGTTCTCAAACATATTGCATAGGTAATGATAAATTGATATCTGTAGTTTTAAGCTTAAATTCTTTATTAACTACATTTTTGAATTATGAGAGTTTTTATATTATCCATACACCCTTTATCCTTCATTAGTCCAGTTAAACAAGAGTAAAATGGACTTAATTTTCTAAGAGACAAATTTTAATGCACAAAATATAAATTTAAAGCGGAGAGTAGCTTATGGAAGAAGGCTCTTTTCTATTTAGAATCAACTTTGAGATGAGAAGCATTCATAATGGTAAGATTTCCTCAAAAGTATCTTTGGGTGCCAATCCATTATGAATCTATCTTTCCTTAAGGCAGAGTGGACAAACTCTCGAGGTCCTGGGGGGTTATGAAGGCCCAAACAGGGGTCATGAACTGAAAAACACATATTCCACATAAAATAAACTATAATTCAGTTGATTTAAAGTTTTTATGACTGTCAACAGATGGCCTTGGGTACAGTCAGCTCGTCGCACCCAGGTGTCCGCAGCTAGAAAACAGGCTTATCCATCTCATTAAGAATAAATTTATATATTTGTATCATCACTTAAAATTGTTATTGTAAATGCCATTATTAATGATTTTTAAAATTTAATAATATAACAAAAATTTCTCCTCAGTTTTCTTGGTAATAGTAGAACTAGATTTTCTTAACCAAATTTTAGCCAGTATGTAATTAAACTAACAGATAGGAGGGAGTTGCAACTAACTGAATGAAGGAAAAGGGGGTAGCAGCTTGAAAAGTTTGCCCACCCCTGCCTTAAGGAATCTCATAAATTTTCTCTAGTGTTTATTTCTGCTCTTAAATTTATAAAAAATACTTTAAAATGTATTTTCTTTATTTCTCTCATCTAGGCTTTTATTAAGATTTTTTACGTGTCCTGTATCTGACTCATAATTCATTGCAGACTTTCTTTAGTTCTCTTGTATTCTCAAAACTATAAGTTGGCAACTCTGTATAAGACTCAGGAAGGAAAATGCTTTTTCCTTATTGTGCTCACTAAAAAATATTCGTATCAACCGATGTGGAAAAACACATAATGGTATGTTTGGCACTTACTTGAATTTTTATCTCTAAAACTATAAGTTGTAATTATGTGCTCTCACTGAATTTTTTGTGGCAAATGTTGTACTGTCACGGCTTGACAAATACATATATGAAAAATAGAGTTCACGATATAGAATTTTAATTTTTAATATTTCTTGATTTTTAATGATGCAATAAAATTTGTATATTATTGCATATTGTACTGTATTATATTGTATATTATTTTGGTTCTGATTTTATGATTATGATTTTGTAATATTGAAATGCATGTTTTGTTTTCTCTGTCCTATCAAGTGAAAAAACGAAAAAGTCAGGAGAGAACCTTTAAAAAGATGACATTTAAACACAAAAGTTGTAATAAATTGTTAAAAATATTGAAATCAGTTTTTATTAACATTTTTACTTTTTCTGTTTTTAGGGATATTTAGCTTTTTCAGCAGTTTTAAAAATAAATTCCACTTATGCATTCGGTTTGTCCACCTGTCTGTCTGACACCCTAACACTTCTCAAATAGGGTTGCCATATTTTAATTTTGAGAATACAGGACACATAAATAAAGTCAGGAAAAGTAAAAGATCCGAAAAAAGAGTTTAAAATTTAATAAACAGAAATAAACTCAAGAAAAAGTCATGTATGTATATACTGTAAAATGAATGTTACATATTCAAACTTTGATTTAAAAAACATGTCATTTTGTGAGAGGGAGAGAAAGATAACAAAATAATTGAGAATTAATGACATTTAGCATTTGAATGAAAATTTTGTAAGAACCAAAACACGCGGGTCAAATAATAAGAATATGGGAAATCCCAGCCAATACGGGGTGGTTGGCAATGCTACTAAACGAAAGCAGATAGACTTTGTTTTTCGGCACTCGATTTAGTATTCCGTCTCGTTGCGCACATTATCTTGAGGAGGTCTATCTGTCTGATGCGCTAACTCTTAAATGAAAGTAGCTTGAGACTTTGCTTTATGGTCATTGATTCAGTATTCCATCTCTTTGTGCGCGTTTTCTAGTGTAGGTTCTAGTGGCCAGCAGAATGGGGGCAAAAAATTTAATTTGAATTAATTTTTTTATAAACTTTTATACATACTAATATATAAAAAAATTACCATTCTGTATAGATGTTTTTTAACTGCCATTTACTGTCAGCTTCAGCAGCTCAATTTAGCGCAGTAGTGCCTAAACCTTTTGGCTCGAGGCCCATGTAACCCTAGACTCTACTAAACTCAATTAGTTTGAACAGATTCAAGTATTTTATTTATAAATTCCAAGGCCGTTTTTGAATCCTGGAGAGTCAGACTCAACTCAACTTAATTCAACTTTGGCAATGTGAATGCATACTTTGTGCTAAATGGTCTTCAGCCCAGGGGTGCCAGCCTTTTAAGGGTGACGGAGCCACACATTAATTTTATCATAAACAAATGCGATTTTTTATTTATGATAAATAAATTCTATATTAAATATAAAATTTAAATTCTATTTATTTTCTATTATTCATTGAAAATATGTGACACACCGTTATTATGAGGGTGCTTCATATTATTAGCCCTGGAGGTCCAAATTTCTTAAGATGGCCCTGCCTTTGTGTTAATGACTAAAATCTTCTCTATTTTTGTGGACTTCTAGCAGCCTCTGAAAATGGTCCAAGTACTCTCTTGTATGTATGTATGTGTGTGTTTATTGGCGCACCAACAGTTAAGAGTTATAGGCACTCCAAGTACTCTCTTAGCAGTGGTATATAAAGAGAGCATTTTGATTAGTGATTCCAAAAGCTAAGGTGCTTCAGATATTTAGAATGAGTTATGTGAGAGTGGTTTAGGAAACAACAGAGGGGAAGAAGAAACAATAATGCTCAGAGTCGATGTGAGAGCAGGTGACGATTTAGACTAAAGAAAAGAAATAAATTTGGAAGTATCCTGGAATACTGCCAGGAAAAGAGCTGATGTGAACAACCAAGACAATTCCATGGTATAAATAAATTAATAAACACAGTCAAATATAAGAAATAATTTCCAAAAATTTGATCAAAATAGGTTTGTTAGTTCTCAAGGTATTTTCAGTAATGTGAAGTGACAGAGTAAATGAAAGTGTGTGTGACAGAGTAAATGTGATGATATGTATTTTCCAGATATTAAACAAACTTAGCCTTATTCAATAATAATAAGTGATCTGGGAAAGAAAAATAAACACCATTACTTTGGCTGTTTGTATATTCTAATCAGTAGCGGATTTAAATAAGACCAAAGTATGCAATGGCCTAGGGACGGCGAGTTTTCGGGCCGGCAATAAAAATGGGATTTCTGGGCAGGAAAAGAAGTTAATATTACACAGAATTTTGATGAATTAGACTATTATGATCTACAGACTGATGGATGGATAGACAAACCATATATATGAGCAACTCTTTTAGGAAAAAAGCACCAAAAAATGGGCAGAAAAATAATTTGGTGGAGGGGTGGGAAATTTCTGAATCTGCCTCTGATTCTAGTGTCATGCTCATGTCTCAATTTCAATCTACTTAAAAATACCACTTCATGATGTTATGAATTTTTCCTCATGCCAAAATGTATAAATTTGATAATATACAATGTTTGTATTAAATCTTTAAACATTTTTGTATATCACTGTATTTCAGAGTTTTGCTCTTATGATTTGGGATTGTTCTTCACATCATACTTTTAAGGCTGGTTCACACTATGGTCATTTGAGACAAAATATAAATATCCTACTTTCAAAGGGAATTCTATTGGTAATGTAAAATGAACACTTCCACATTCGAACCATCTGACATATTGGTACATTGTGCTAATCCTTTTGGCAGAGAATGTCTGTGCCCAGACCCAAACCTGACTTACAAGTGTGAATGCTCTCCCAATAAAGTGTCCATGCCCTGACTGCGACCTGTTCTATAATATTAACCAGCATTTATGTTGTAATTTTTTGTATCTTCCCAGCATTTTTTGTTCAAGCAAATATTTGGTATTTGAATGCCTAACTTAATTTCAGCGAGTTATTCATTTAATAAATTACTAGTAGTTGCCTGCCGATAAATTGACTGGTTGGTTAGATTAAATATTGTCTTGGTAGTAAGCCTTCTGTCACATTACCAAGAACCTCAGCAGCTGCAAGCATTATTTCCTTCTACTAATGTGCGCTAGGAGTGCCACCTTAACATCGCCCATTATTTCCTGTATCGACTAATGTCCTAGCAGTGCCATCTTAACATCAGCCATTACAACTACATTGAGCTGAGCTTAGCTGGTCAGAAAAAACCTCAATATCTCACCAACAGTATATCCAATTTTGATTTTATAATTTTCCTGCAAATCTGTAGGTCGAGACGTTTAATTTGATACATCACCCATTACGGTGGCTCTTACCTTCGCTTTAAAAATCTCATTCTTTTACTCTATTAATATATAGATTCTTATACTTAGTATGTTTTATTAAATTATTAGTATTTTCAATTACTCAATATTTAGTATTATTAATAAATTTTTAGCATATAAAAACCATTGTCGTGGAATATTAATCAAGAAACTATTAAACGAAATATTGTTTAAATTATGTTAAAATAATTTGGTAATTTAAATATATAATCACCATTATCCTGATCATTCTCTAGTTCATCACCAGATGATACATTGATCAACTTTCGATCTGGTATCATTGGACTAGCTGTTGGTGAGGTGTCTTGACTTTTGTTGCTGTGGCTACTGGAAATGCTGTCAGTATCACTTCCAAAAGTTACTTGAACACCATGGCTCCAAGTTTTACTTGAATGTCCAATGCTTGGCTGATCTTTACCTTTATAATGGAAGATAAAATCAGAGCTTGTCAATATCAGACTTAATAAAAATGTAGAAGTTGAACAGAACAATTTTCATGTCCTCAAAATCTATATATGCAGTAGGCTCTTGATTATCCAGGATCGCATTATCTGGGATGCAGATTAACCAGAATGCCAAAAAAATACGAAAATAATTTAGAATAGAAGAAGGAGGCTGCTGAAAAAGTACAGGACAGTGTAATACGATGCTGAAATCAGGGTGGAGGAATGAAGAGAAGGGGGAATAGAATAAGACGCAGTAACGTGATATGCACATATGTACATTGTATATCGTTCTTGCTACTCTGTTCATGTCAGAGAGACATACATATTATATGTATTACATACAATGTATGAATTTCACAGATCAAAATCATGTAGATGGCGTGATTAGACACGACTCCTCTCTCACCAAGTGGATCAAGATATTTTGCTCAAGTGTTCACATGTTCAGTGTATTTTGGTGTGTCGTAGCGGGAGCATGCATCTCTTTGTTCTTGTTAATTTGAAAGTTGAATAACCCCTGGTGACCATATTGAAACGTAGAAGAGTTGTTCTTTCTATAGAACAAAAACTTGACAGCAAAATATCTGAAAAAGGGTTGACGGTGAAGTCGTTAATGAATGAGTACAGTGTTGGTGACCAAACAGTAGGTGATATTGTGAAAAACAAAAATAAGTTAATTGAATTCGCTGGAGTTTCTGATAGCGCAAGTGTCATGTCTAGCTGGAAAACTATGAAGACGTCAACCTACGATGATTTGGACAAAGCAATGATTTTTCGATTTAACCAACAGAGGGCTGAGGGAATCCCGGTTTCTGGAGCTGTTTGTGCAGTGAAAGCAAAGCATTTTTTCGATGAACTAAAATTAACAGGAGACTTTGACGCATCATCTGGGTGGTTGACGAGGTTTAAGCAAAGGCATGGGGTTCGTCAAATTGCTATTCAAGGTAAAAACTTAGCTGTGATGGGCCAGCAGCTGAGGAATTTAAGTTTAAATGTCAACATTTTGTCGATAAAGAAGGATTCTCACCAGAACAAATTTATAATGTGGATGAAACTGGTTTATACTGGAAGTGTTTACCACAAAAAACTTTAGTTGATGAAAATGAAAGTGCCGCAGGGCATAAACTTAAAAAACAACACCTTACAGTATTATGTTGTGATAATGCCGCCAGTTCTAATTTTTTGAAACCATGTGTTGTAGTGACTGCAAAAAAACCTCCAGCTTTCGAAAAAGTTCAAGTTTTATCCAATTTACCCATCGATTACTACAGCAATAAATCAGCATGGATGAACAGAGAAATTTTTCTGGATTGGTTTACAACAAAATTCATACTAGCAGTGCATAAACACTTAGAATCTCTAGATCTTCCACAAAAAGCTGTTTTACTCTCAGACAATACCCCTAGTCACCCAAATGAAGACATTTTAAAGTCTGACGATAGAAATATATTTGCAAAGTATTTACCTCCAAATGTGACAGCTTTGATCCAGCATATGGATCAAGCAGTGATACAAAATATGAAAACAGTTTATTGAAGAAATTTACTGTTGAAGTTTGTAAAAGAAGATGGTGATGATTTACTGTTGTTTTGGAAAAAGTAACCATGTTGAAAACTATTTATGAAATTGCTGCTGCTTGGAAATCAGTAAAAAGTTCAACTTTAAAAAAATCATGGCAAAAACTTTTACCGGGAAACGGCGAGGAAATTCTTGATTTTGAGCACAGTTTTAACGAGACGGTTCTTGGAGTAATGCACAATTTACACAGCATAAGTGGATGTGTGAATGTTGATGAGGAAACTGTGTGAGATTGGATAAATGCAGATCAAAATTTGCCCAGTAATGAAGTATTAAATGACGAAGATATTTTGCTATGTATTACTGCCAAAGGTGAACAAACAGCTACCGATGATTTGGAACAGTCTCATAAAAGAGCAAAGAATCAGTCACAGCACTGCTTGAACTCACGCGGAAACCCTGCTAGATTATTTGGAGCAACAGCAAGACAGCACCCTTGCTGAGAAATTAATGCTGAGAAATCTGCTCAGCACCATTTGCCGAAAGGTGAATGAAGGGAAAAAGTAATCTTCTTTGTTGTCGTATTTTAAATGAAAGTGTAAGTAAGTTCATTCTTTTGTTTTTAGTTCGATTTTTTTTCGATGCGATTTTTTATACAATTTAAAAAAATTTCCTATGGATGGTGATTAACCGGGATTAATTTTTTCCCTATTATCCCGGATAATCGAGAGTCTACTGTACATTCATTTAGATTGACTTATGAAGGGATTGTGTAATACTATCTTCACTTGAATAAATATTTCAGTAGGAGTTTGGTATATGCAGCAGAGAAAATGTTTTTAAACATGCAATTACTCAAGATAAAAACAAGATTATCTACTACCTAGTAGCATATAATCTTCTTTTATAGCTGTAAAAAATATTTATTAACATGAATTGACATTGCATTGCTTAAATTTGTCAGTTTAACTGATATCCTGGTCCACCATTAAAACATTCCAATGTAACATTGTAAAATTTTCAAAATGAAATAGCATTTTTCATTTCCAAGAAATCACAATAAATACTGTAACACTCTAAGAATATTTTCTATATATAAAATGGTCATGTTAATATAAAAACATCTCTTTTATAACATAATAAGAGTCATATTTGATCTAAAATAACTTATTCAAAGTGTCCAGTTATAATCTCAATATATCTATTTTTGGAGAACAGGGTTAAATATTTGCATGGCCAAATGCAATAGGTTTTCCCAGGAATGTTTGTCATTTGCAAATTTAATATAACCAAGTTATAATAATTATTTAACTAGTAGCATTTTCATAGCCATGAAATCAGAACAAAAAGTAAAATAACCATAAAAATTAAATAAGTTAACAGCGGCATAACTAGGAGTGGAAAGGCATGTGGCAAAATATCATTACGGCTCCTCTCTCACTCCCCCCTCATCCAACAAATATGCAGGGTATTCCTAAATAATACTGATAAAATGATAGGGTTATAGGATGGCATGCCCGATGTGCGAAACACCCGGTCCCTGTATCCGAAGCAGTTTCCTGATCGAGCTACGAGGTGAGAAATTTCGTCCCTATGCACCTGGTGCTAAGGCAATCCTTGTGCTTTGCACACCACCTGTGATGCACTGCCTCAGTGCATGGTGAAATGTTTTGCTCACTCTGTTTATTTAGTATTGCTTTCAGGCACGAGTGTACAGATTACGGATGGTGCATTCAGTGGCATGTGTTTGCCAAGTTAGAAGAAATAAAAATGGAACTTTGGGACATAACAGCATGTTTTAGTAAACCACAATTATCGTACTGAGTACGGTACAAGATTCAGTAAAGGAGGTGCTTGAACTGGCGGCCCCCAACCTGGACACACAACATATATCTTCTGAACAATGATTGCCTCGTTCATTAAAAAATTCCTGCCGTGTTGCGGATTGAATCACAAGTAGCCTGGATGCAAGGGAAAAGGTTCGCCTTTTGATCCATCGCTTTGTTAACCTTTCTCCTGGTTATGGAAACGGTACCGAAAATATATAAACAAATGAGATACCTGCAACACAAGTGCCATCAGCGGCCCTTTAAGAGTTAAAGCAGAAAAATCAGAAGTGGACATCATCATTGTATGAAACTCTGCCTAACACTAATAATTAACTGGAAAGTCATTCATACACTGGGATATAAAAAGGAAATTCCTGAAAAAATCTTTATTTTTTCTATATTCTGAAAAAATCTTTATTTTTTCTATATTCTGAAAAAATAAAGGTTTCCCTGGAACTGTGGCATTTAGCCACCTACACCACTCTATTGTTATGCCCCTGGAAGTTGAATGTTTTATGTAGGATGCATAGGGCAAATGCCCCAAGGTATCCCTGCTAATTTTTCTGGACTAACAAAGGTTGTATTTATGTATTTCACCTTCTATAATCGATAAATAATGCTATTTTTCTAATGTATAATATCTATAAAAATATACCGTATTTACTTGAATTCAAGATGACCCTGAACCTAAGATCCCCCTATTAGCAGACTGTCAAAAGAGAAAAAAGATTTTATGATCTAATTTCTCACTGAATGTATTTGGTGTACAATTCGAACATGTATTCAGTATAAGTATACTAGTTTGTTTCAAATTTTTGTTTGTAAAAATATTTTCATGTATTTTTAAAATTAAGACTTTATTAATTGAATTCCAAATTCTAAGTATCGAATGAAAAATTTCAGTAGATAGAGTTATTTTATCACGTATTTCATTTGTATATAAAACATCGATTGAAAGCATAATCATACTTCCTACGGTTCTATGACAACTCGTCGCGGTCAGTTCGTCGCACGAAAAATTCCTCGTGCGTCAATACATCGCACGACAAACTCATTGAGCGTCAATTAATCTCTCGACAAATTCGTCGCGATACACCATGACTGGTGAACGGCAGTGGGAGACATTTTTCCACAAAAAATTGTTTCTTTATATTTCGATAATACCAGAATAAATCGCAATTCTCTTTGCGAATTACGCGAGACACATTGGATGGTGTATGGCAAGGGGTGGCACCCAACCCAACAAGTATTCTCCTACCGTACACCAGTCATGGTGTCTCGCCATCCAATTCGCCTCGCGACGAATTTGCTTCGTAACGAAATTGTCACGCGACGAATTTGTCTAGCGATGTATTGCCGCGCGATGAGTTTGTAGCGCGATGTATTGACGCTAGACGAGTTTGTCGTGTTACGAATTAACGCGCGATCAATTGATCGCGATGTATTGACGGTATACGACTTTGTACTCGAATTTAAGACAACCCCCGATTTTCGCAAGCTGAAATTTGGATAAAACCTCGACTTGGATTCGGGTAAATACGGTAATTTTTATTTCATTAGGTAGGACTTGCAGTTAAAGTCAATTCCAATAGAAATGTTACCAGTTTTGATTGAATAAGGACCTAAAGTTTTACCTTGAGACAACTCCTCACTGTCAATGGATCCAGTTGATTTCCTCTCCTTCTGCAACATTGCAGTTCCCTCATTGTATGGTTCAAATACAAAAGGAGATTTAAAGGGATCTTTGGCTGCACCAATTGGTAAATGCTTTACAAATTCCATATATTGATGCCCAGGTTCATACAACTTACTGCTTTCACATAAAGTTTGAAACTGCATATTGTGAATGACAGAATGAAACAAATTTGTACATATTAAGAACCTTCTTAATAAATATGCAAAAAGTTTTATAATATGACTAGATAATCTAGATTTCATTTTTAATGTTTCTTCAAAAATTATAGTCGAGGGTTAACTTGAAGAAAGTATCAAATTCTAACATTGATACTTCATTAGAATAAGAGGTAATAGACTTGACTGATTTTACAAGCTGCTTAGCCATGTTTTCATTAAAATAGCCATAACTGAAAATTATACAAATATATATGCTTATGGAAGAGGAATGGTAAATGGATAGCAACAAGTTGGGGTAAGGAAGTCCAGTCCACTTACCAATAAGAGGTCTGCTGGGGTATCAGAGAAACACGTTTACACATGTATATTGGAGCTTTCAAGGTGATCTCTTGGTCAGCACAAGAGAGAGACAACTGATGGCAGTGACACTGGGTGATGGCATGGGGTGGAAGGGTAGTGTGGAGAGATCGGGGAGTGGAGGATGTGGAGAGGGTGGGGAAATGGTCAAAAAGGAGTGAAATACTAGCAAAGGTTGAGGCCGGGGAAAGAGAAGAGTTTAAAAGGTGGATGTGGGCAAGCTACCACTGATGGAGTTGGGGAGTGGAAGTATTATCAGGTAGAGAATGGATGGCCCTTACCATGATGCAATCATTGAACTTCTAATTGTGTTCATTCACATGAATGGCCACAGGCAGCAGTCGTTTAAGAATGATGCTGTTGTGGTAGTTGTTCATGCAGATGTTGATGGGATTTCTAGGTAGACTAACATAAAAAGCAGGACATTGGGTGCATCTCAGGAGGTAAATGACATTGCGGGTGATGCAGTTGGTAGGAGAAGTTATGGGGTAGGTGATGTTAGTGGTGGGGCTGGAGAAGGAATTGGATTATGGGTTTATTGGGCATGTGAGGCACTAGGATCTACCACAGGGGTGAGATCTGTCAGGGTGCAGAGGAGTGGGTGCTTGGGGTTCCTTTTTCCACAGGATGTTAGGCAGATTGGGGGGTCAGCGGAAGATGAAGATCGGTGGTGTAGGAAATGGGACCTGCTGGGGGAGTAGGTGAGGATTGGGTGGGCAACTTTTAGGATATTTCTCATAATATCGTGGATTCTGGGGTAAAAAAGGGAGGTTAGGGTGATTTACAGGAAGAATCGGAGATTATGTGGGTATTGGGGTGGGAGTTAGGGATGGTTATATGTATAATATTTAATTTTGAGATTCAACATGAAATGTATACATTCAAAGAACTACAGTAGATCATCAATTATCTGGTGCCGTAGGGGGGAAGGGGTCACCAAATTCTCAAAAAAGCCAGATAATCACATCAAAGTTTCTATACAGCTAATTTTTGAACATTCTTTTACAACATTGTATTCAACGCTTCAGAATGATCACGTGGGTATCGGATGATGTAAACTACAAATGTAGTGGTGATACATGATACGTTTCCACCAGATTGCTGAAGAAGTGGTAAGTGGAGAAGGCTATTGGCACTCATAAGCAAGCCATTATTTGCCAGTATTTTAGCAAATCTGTCAAACACATTACAGAAAAAGAATTTTTGATTACCAAATAAAAGTTACTGAAAATTGAACTACACGAATAACACTGATTGCAGAGGAATTCTCAAGAATATGGGTACACAAATATTTTGAACAAAGAAGATGCATGGAAGACAATAGCAAATGAATTTAACTGAAGAAATGTGCAAGAAAAAGGCCATTAAATTCATTCACTAATTGTACACATATAAGTGAGAGAAAAACTCCCACAGGATGGAAGAAGTGGTACATATAAATGAGAATTACATATAATTAAGTTACATACAAGTCAGTATGTGTGTGTATGATTTTGCGTAGTGTTTTACCGGGTATTACAAAAAAATATGGATAAAGGAGTATTATGTATAACTGGGCTACATATAACCCAGATCCTACTGGACTACTCGCAATCATTCCAAAACGTTTTGGCACCACGCAACACGCTATCGCTGGACTGATACTGCCTCTGATGCGATTCTCCGGAGAACACTGAATTACTCACAACTTTCACTGGATTGGCCAGAACCACTGGATAATGTTGGAAGTTGGATAATCAATTGCCGAATAATCGATGATCTACTGTTTTAGAATAATCACTTATTCAAGAGAATAAGTAATAGTTTTCTTTCAGCCTGTATAAACATTTGGACATTAGGGTAGGTTTTATGACCTTTATGATAAATGAAAGGATATTTTTGCCAATCAGAAAAAAATACAATTTAACCATTTTCATTTTCTGGAATGAACTAACATTCTTCTTCTACTGCTCAGTATTTCTGTTAAATTTAACAAATGAACATTGTACCTGAATGGGAGAAGGAGTGCTTAAAGTGTGCTGCAGCTGGAAGTAGCTCACAGTGACAGCCTTCATTGTTTGGTCACACTGAACTATCAATTCACGGACTTGTTGGAGGATTTCAGCTTTCACTTTCTGTAGCTGTAAGTGGCGATCATTTGCTTCTGCTACAGCGGCTTTATATGTTGTTTCTGCCTCAATTGCCTGTTGATTAATTTTTGATTAATTTATTTAAATATATAACTTGATCTAACATCTTTGTCCCAATATTTAATTGCATAAAACACTTGAGGTAATATTTATCATGAAATTATTTAATAACAATTTTTTATGATTCGAATTTCAACAAAAAATTATTATTCCAAAATTTATCATCAATTGAGTATTAAAACTTTTTAAGTCGTTAGCCTGTTATCGATCATTTCTAAATTTCCTGTTGAATTGTAATAGGCATTTACTCTAGATAATTAGTCAACAATGATATTCTTAAATCAGGAATCTTTGGTCATGCTGTGGCTTGCCTTTATGCCACTGAATTTCAAAAATGGAGTTACCTCAGGCTCACTTTATATTTATCCTTGCTGATGGTGAGGATTTTAGCATGAAAATTTTGCACACCACGGACAGCTATATATAATCAAATGTCAATGTGCTTTCTTTTAAAAATGTTAGTTTTATACTACATGCAAGTATAATAATACTGTGATGATAATAACTCAGAATTTCTGCACACCACGGGCAGCTAGTCTTTTACTAAACTTTCAATACACATTTTTAGCATTCTTTAACCCAGTGGTTTGTAAAGGGGGGTGCAATGGGTAAGTCGGGGGAGTGCGAAGGATTTTTGATATATTTACTGTCCATTTAACTATCCTAATCTTGAGACCTACATTATGCAGGAGCTAAATTCTAGTCCTCAATTGGCTAGGACATATCGTTTGCATCCATGTTTTTTCTTAAGATGGTTTTATTAACGGTAATTGTATGTCCAGCATACATTGTTTATGAACTGTAATTGAACATGGGATAGAGGGGGGCACGAAGATAGTTTTCTTAGGTGAGGGGGGCATGGCTTTGTAATGTTTGGAAACCACTGCTTTAACCTTTAAAAGCTGGATTTATTTTAGGATATTTTTGTTGGTTTTACAGAAAATCAAATATCTCATGAACTATTGGTAATAAAAAGCTCAAATAAAAATCATTTTATAGTAAAAATAGTGATTAATTGGATGCTTCTGTTTTTTTAGTGGAAAGAAACACATTGAAACAATATTATGCAAAATATTCATCTGTGAGCAATTGCATTTTGCATGCTCATATGGGCATGTTCGCCATTTAAAGGTTAAAGTTAAATTTTTATAGTCAGTCATGGATGAAATACTTTCTACTGGAGATAAACCACCAGCTCTCCAATGATCCAGTACTTAGGGATTTAATTTTCTTTTCCAAGCACTGAATTGGCACTAATAAAGCAATGTCCAAAAATATGTCATGCTCAGTGCCATGATCATTGTTAAAAATACCACTGATATCAGTTACTTACAAACTAATATTTTGTGTGAAAGAAGCATGTATTAAATATAACATTCTTCGGTATTCAAGTCACATTTTAGCTACACATTAGGTATTCAACACATTATTTTTTGAGCAATCAAATAATTGAATGAAAATTTTCATTCCTATATCTATCATATAATTCATAGCTATTTTATTAACAACGGAATTTCACAATGCTTTTTGGCAGCAAATTTTTATCTTTATCAGGAGTTAGAAATTAAAGATTTTCAAGATGTTAAACACAAGATAACTCTGACAAGAAATATTTAAAAATGTTGAAGTTATCAATGAAATCTTTCATGACATAAATTCTACTGCCACATATATTTAAGGAAATGATGTAGACAAATGTGGCAATACATTAACGACAAAATCTTAAAATGACCTTTTGCAAAGCATCATCTTCTATGCGTCGTTTCTTATCAAGCTTCTCTTGATCTGGTACTTCAGCTACCCTAGTCCATGCTTCACCAGGCAAAATGCCAGGTGCCCCTGCACGGTATGCAGCCTCCCTTGCACGCTCCCATTCTTGCTGTCTTTGAATATATAGGGCTCTGGACTTTCGAAGGCCTGAAATTGCTTCATGCATTCTCTTCAGCTCTTTCTGCCAAGTTTCCTTTAGTTGTTTTCTTGTTCTCTCATGTTCATTCCGCCTTACAGAGAGAGGCTATAATTTCAAATAAACTTTCAATACAAATTGCAAAAATGGTGCTTATAAATAATACATATTATTAGAAAAAATGTCAAAATTTTTCTGTTAATTTCTTTACCAAGTAGCCCATGAAAATTTTGCTTAGGGTCTTTGTTATTTAGACAAAAAACCCATGACTTAAATGCAACCATGATTAAACTGAAATAGCAACTTGTAAAAGGAAAGATTTCATTACTTAATAATAAATATTAGCTGAAGTTGATCAAACTAACAAATATTCTCAAGGAATAAACAAAGTTTGATTTAGGAAATTCAAATTTCAGCAATAATACACACTTGAACACTTAACCTATCTCCCTTTTCTTGAAAATGAGATGATTGTATGCATAAATAATAACTGCTCACCTCTATAAACTTGTTCCCCAGTAAAAGACTGCATGTAACTTGATTTGAATTTCCATTATCTAAATCATGGTCAAGAGCTGCACAGTATATTGATTGCAATGGTAAGTAATCCTGAAAGGAAAAATAAAACATTATATACAGTGGAACTTCCATAACTCGAATGTCTATAACTCGAATTTTCCATAACTCAAAGTGAATTAATTTTACCGGGCAAAATAGAAATGCGAAAAACATATTTCCATAAGTCGAATTTTCTATAACTGCAATATTTTTTATTTCCCTTGAAGTTCAACTTATGGAAGTTACACTGTATGTACTCTGGTTAAAAATACATATAATCAAGTTAAATGAATATCTAACTTTTCCTTAAATTTTCTCATGACACAAGAAAATGCATAGTGTTTATTGGGTTTGGCACATTTATTTGCATGTTTACATTCAATTTTAAAAACTCAATGTTGTTCAAACTATAAAAAACATGTAATATGGAGGAAAATGAAATGCATATTCAGTAATAAACTTACCTCTTCTTTCAATAATGGACGGATTGTGTGAGAAAGTTTCATCATATTTTTAGTATATTCAAGTTCTAGATGTGCCCTCTTCTCCACGTACATCATTATATCCTTGGCATATTTAGACCACAGTTTAGCTCTGTGAAGAGCATGCTCTACTCCTCTCTCTAAATGCATTAACACTCCATCAATTTGTTGGGGGGAAAGCCATTCTGGCTTCTTTTCCTCCCTAGAGTCTTGGACCTCCAAATCAGAAGCGAGATTTTCACAAGACTAAATATAGATAAATAGGATGAAATTAATTCTAGTGTGTCAAAAACATTTAATTAATTTTTGTAAAAATAATTACGAAATAATTATTTCTTTAATTAGAAATCTTATGTAAAATTTGAACAGAATAAAAATGATAGATAAAAAAAAGGTTTATTCAACTAAAAGTTATCATGCAACTATAAATTCATGTTTAAAATAACTGCAACTTCACCTTAGTTTTACTGCAGATTGAGCTTGATAATGATGCAGGTAAATGAGTGTCAAGATCTCCCATCAAATATTCTGAAACCCTGAAGGAAATGTTTTCATAAACATTATTTTTGTGACATGACATTAATTTTTATGAAGCAAAACAATTAAAATTCTTACCTACTGCTGAATGCTAAAGCTAGTTGGTCAATGAATTCAAAAAATTCCTTTGGGTCAGCCCTTTCATTTTCATAATTGTAACCTAAAATAAATGGCAAATATGTCATTCAATAATCACTTACAAGCAAGACAAATATGAGAATATTCTACTAAATGTAAAAATATACAAAATTAACACTCCTTTAAATTAAAAGAACTGTAATTTTTTGAACATATTACAAATTTTTTACAAAAATTTGACTGAAATTTTTTTTCAGCTGATTTGCTTGACTTTGCACTGTGAGTTTGTCTTTTAGGCTTCCCCAAAGTTGAACATTTGCCTAGTTATTACAGAATTTCTGTGCTGCCACCCTCTAATAATAGTTCTCCACAAATTTTATTATCTAAAGTTTGAATGCTACCTCATAAATTTCATGTTTTACAGCTATATTGGTAAAAGAAAACTATTATTCTAAGAAAAATGGTCCCCCTTTTTAGAAATAACTAATACTTTCTTAAGATAGAAAGAGTAAAGAACCCCTGAGCTAACATATAAATTTGGAATATAATGTATACTATCAAACCATTCTTAAATTGAGTGGAAAGATTCATTAATGCTAAAGAAAAAGATAAAGTGACAGGGGATCTTCTCACTTTATTCTGAAGATTGTTATTATACATTGCAACCAAAATACATTTCTGTGTATTTAAAATGTCTCTATTGGATCTGTAGTTCTCTCTTTCTCATACAATTCCAACTGACAATAACTGTTTACTCCTAGTACTACATCGAAGGGCTACATAGATCTCAGTACTACAAAATTCTAGATACGTATTATTGATGTGAACATGACAATTTTGAATTTTTGCTGGTGAAAATCTGGATGCATGCTATATTTGAATGTGTACTATAGTCAGAAAATTACAGTAATAATATCAAATGTTCAAAAATGAATCAATTTTATTATAATATAAAACAAAAAATTTTAATAGAAAAATAAAATCCCTGCTAACCTTTAACTAGTTGAATAAGAGTTCCTGCAGCAGAAAGAAGTTCAGATGATTGGAGTGCAGAATATTTTTCAAGTACACTCCGTAAAATACGAAGAACTTCACCTAACCGTTCATGAGCAGTTGCTCTCAAGGATTCAGATCTCTCTGAAATGAAAGAAAATGAATAAATAGCACTCACAATTACATTATTGTGCATAATTTAGAATAGAGTAAGTCCCAGTTCTGCATTAGAGATACATTCCTTAAAACTGCAGCTTGCCAGGTAACCTAATTTTTCCATATACTAATGGTAAAAATAAGGGTTATGGCCCAGGCAGACTTTTTGTATCATAAATGTGCCATTTTTAAGCTAAAATAATTATGATTAAATATTAATGTAAAGATGGCAACAGTTACACTTAACTCCTTGATCAAGCAAAAGTATAGGCAAGACTAAATAGTTTTTATGTTAATTAGAGAATTGTCGAGCTCATCTTATAACCAAAAACAAATTCAAGAGTAAGTAAGCACTTCATTATTAAAAATTGAAAAATAAGCACTTGTAGACAATTTCAACCATCACATCAGCTGTATCTCATTTATATAAAATACCACAAAGAAATAACATGGATATCAACTTTCTGACATTTGGAGTGCCTGAAATTCAGTCTTTTGTTCTTCCCAAACAAAATGCATGTGACACTATGTGAGGTATAACAAAACACATTCTTCAACTCATGGATGACACTAGAAAAACAGAGTATAATGGAGCGACATACAATAGAGACTTACTGCAGTTCTAACTCTTCATTCAGTGAATTTCTAATGTTAATTTAGTCGGAGAGAAGCTTAAAATATAATATAACATTCATAAAGGGAAACATCTAAGAGGCCTAGTATCTGGAGTCCAACAATAGACCCTGGTCGCCAAAATATGATTGATGATGGTCCATGGTTTTATTTATTTACTTGATAAATTAACCTGTTTAAAATGGGCTTTGTAATCAAACAAATGGCTGAGATATTGAGCATCTTATGTGAGATTAAAATCACCCTCTGAAGTCGAACTGGGGACCTTTTTGAAATTTTTAATATCATTTGCTATTGGTATGTGATCATAACAATCCTACCAATTTTGGTTGAACTGACTAAAGAAACAGCTGGGATATTGAGCGTTACGGACAGAATGGCCAAGTGATCAAGAGAATAGGGGTATTATAGTTAAGTGATTGGTGGGTGGTCTACAGAGCCATCCCACACTTTTTGGGACCCCCAGCAAGATATCGTTATCCTTGCTCAACAAAAAATAAAATTTCGGTTACACTCTCCTCTTCCCTTCCCCCTTTTTCACTGAGTTAAGTAATATTCACGTAGCTTTTTATGAATACTCCCCAAGTAGTGCAGCAGAGGTTACCATGTATAAACATGAGTCAAAATGCTCTAAGAAATGAGAAAATTTTTAATTGTTCTCAGTCCCTTGGCTGTGGGGCCTTTTCTGGTTCTGCAGTATAAGATGGGAGGGCTCTGGGAGGATTTCTAATCTTGATACCTCCTTCACAGAATATCTCCCTCACTCAACTTATATTTTCCAATACCTACATATGAAATACCTTACACATCCAATAACTCCCTTAAATATTTGAACTTATGCCTGAATCAACACAAAATGCGGCCTATGAGAGAATTTTATTCAGATCCCGAAAGAATGATGAAATTTAACAAAAATAATCTTCGAAATGACATATTCTAAACTTCATTTCCAAATTTTTCTTCACATATCCAACGTTCTTAGAGTTGTGCATTCCTAATTAAAATACTTTTGAGAGGAAATTTTTCCATTCTCAATTTATAAACACCTGTCTCGCTAGATTTTATGCGTATATTATTCAATTCGACCTACGAATTCGCGCACAGCGTCGATTGTCTCTTTGCGAGGATGGCTTATCTTGAACAATGTGTGTTCATCTTTTAAAATTATTTTTTCGCCAGAATTTGTGCGTAATTTTTATCATTCGTATCATTAATGATGCTGATTTTAATAGGAATAACAGATATCCAACTACGATGCCTTGGGAGAAATTTGAAGTCAACATTAATAGATTAATAGACCACCAACACTACAATTTATTCTGTATTCATAAAAAAATGTAGAGAAATTTATACCATCAAAATTTATTTTATCTATAAATATATCATACGGATACCAATTCATTTAAACGCAAATAGCGCTATCTCTCACGATTTAAAAATATCCTGTACGAAAATAGGTAGTAGGTTATACCGTGATTTTCCTTTCCTATCGATTTTTATTTAGTAAACCATTCTTACCTGGATTGAACATAACGGAAATTATTACTACAAGCTCCAATATTTGCGTGAAATCGATGTCAGCGAAATGGCTCGGTGATCATCCTTATCAACTCTATAATAAATGTTATGTCATTTACCAGTATGTGGAGAAGACTTCCTTTACGAAACTTAATGGAAAGTTTAAACCTTAGTTGCTTCTTATTTTACTAATTGCTGGAATGCTTTTTCTGAAATATCTTAGAGACTAAGTCGCTTTGTTGGTATCCCGGTTAAAGGAAATGGATTTTAAAAGTCTTACAAAACGCTGTCCGTTTGTTTAGTTAATTTTTTGTCGATTTTTGTCTTTTTGCAAGTTATTTCTCAAAAAATTCATTCAATAAATTGGCTTTCTCCTAGGTCAGTGCTGTTAACCTATTTTCATCCCGTACCAACTCCGTAGATACATACCCTACGACGTAACTGCAACGCATTTGTAACACTTCACCGTAGCTGGCAATAAAGGCGCATGTTTTAAACAGAATTTCTAATTATCAGCATTTAAATATAGCTTTTCGGCCACTTAATTATAGCGTGAAATCCAACAACCGGCAACCTTGGACTTTAGAGGCCGCCGGTTTTTAAATTCTTTGTTTCTGGACAAAATATATGTACATAGCTTACCTATTAATTATCAAATCAAGTTAATATGTAATAAGAAAAAGAAATTAAATATGATATACAGAACAATAGTGTTAAATATACTTATTAAAACTTATTATTTTCCTCCGCT
This sequence comes from Tanypteryx hageni, assembly GCA_028673005.1. Lineage (NCBI taxonomy): Eukaryota > Metazoa > Arthropoda > Insecta > Odonata > Petaluridae > Tanypteryx > Tanypteryx hageni. The sequence continues at coordinate 62,874,003 of CM054120.1, read as the reverse complement.
TACAAATAAGATATACATGCAAGAGCCGAGCGATGATAATTTACTTCTCGTCGTCGAAGGTTGGGCTCCTAGCGATTATAAATATTTTCGATTAAGGAAGATTTTTTTCGCTGCTTCTATTAATTTATTCCAAAAAGTCATATAATTTCAGTAGTTCTATGTACTTGGACCTTTCTGAAATAGTTTTTCCTTGAATTTGATAAATAGACAATGTCCCGTTCAGTTTTTTAAATCTTCGGATCGGATAGTTCCAGTTTTCGAACAACCGGTTTTTGGACTTTGTAATTTACTACACATACACGTGGGCTTTCACAGGGAGATACAAGACCGGGTGCAGTCGCACATGCCTCAAGTACACCCTGGGTTTTGCCTCCCCTGGAAAAGTTATTGTAGACGCCAATGCACACGTAATAGTTCAGCATAAAAGAGCATTTCAATGATGAGCTATAAAAAACTATAACCACATTTTAACGAAAACTGAACTCATATTTTCAGTGAACTAGTTATTCATGAGCTTCTCAATTCTAGGAGCAATACCGTTTAGGAAAGTATCAAGACTGGCTGTGGCCGTTGGCAGTTGTTTCGAATTATAATGAAATTATATATATATATATATATATATATATATATACTAGTAGAAGGTGCTTGAATACTGCAAGCATTTAATCGCACCTTGAAAAAAACATTAATTTTCAGAGAGATATTTCATCATGAGGAATATTTCCTTAATTCTAAAAATTTCTCATCTGGATGGGTTTGTGTTTTTTCATTATGGAACAATAATGTAGTAAAACAACCACTAATTTTTGCAATTTTCGAAATATTATACTTTTCCCACATTGAGTTAATAATGCCACACATTTCTGCCAAATTTTAAATTTATAGTACAATTAAAAGTGAAATAACATTTATCTAATAGTTTAAATAATTTATAACGGCCAAAATAACAACTTTATGGATAAATTGAAATGTTTATTCGTTTACATAGATTAACTTATAAATAATTTAAAAATTTCAGATCCCTAACTTGCGGCGTAGTGTCTAAGCATCTACCTATTTGTTTAAATTTTAAGAATTTTTAACTGCCAAACAAATTAAAATATCAAAATTTCTATAATCCCTATTTCGTTTTTTTTACAAATCCTACCTCTAAAAAAAATTTCAGCTCCGTAGCACATTCGAAAATACATAAACCTTGAAAATTTGTGTAAACAATTTCGAATTTTTAGCGGCCGCATTGTTAAACTTTTTCAAGATTTTCGATTTTTCTAGTCGGTTTTGCACAAAATCCTACCTAAGAAAAAATTTCTAATCTCTAGCTCATCTGGAAGTGCCTAAAAATTAGTATCCTCCTATTTGTTATATGTTATCTCCTCCTCCTCTCTAAGAAACGTCTATATATAATGATATAATAAAATAAATAACAATGAATGTCTATTTCTGATTTCTGTCCGGATGCTACCTGATGAGCAACGGTGTATCAACGGTTAATAGTACTGTCTTATGGTTTGCGACTCACTTCGATATTTCCTAAGAGCAAAAATATAATAGTTTATCTAATTCAGTATCGCACACAAGAATTCCTGGTGTTTGGGTCTAAAATTTTAAAAAATTTCAAGCGGAAAAACCTATAGGAAAAATATTGTTCAATATCTTTTATTAATAACCCCAATCAATGTAATGAATAAGGAGAAAATAATAAGCCAATGCGTTAACAGTACCATTTTTTTAATATTTAAAAAGTCCTTTTTACTAAGTTATTTATTATTTTTGGCTGGAAGGGATCTTGACCCACTGGACTCTCCGTCTATTTATCTCTCATCTAACCTGACCAGTGGCGGATCCAACTTACTTAATCTTACTTGGACCCGATTCTTATGCAAAACTTAAGCACTTCTCCAACCTTCGACCAATTTACTTTGGCATTATTTCAGAGTTCACCAAAACTATTCGTTAACTTTCAAGGCTAAAAAATATGCTATATCCAAAAAATAAAATGAGCGCTCTAGCCTTACTAATTTCTTGAGTCTGATAATAACCCACACACACGGAATTATAATCGCTGATCTATTCATCAATTTCTGAACAATTAAAAAAGACTGAGTTTTCTGTTCCACGCCAATCTGACGTATCTTTTAATTCCATCGGTTTCCCCTCACGAACTCTTAGTGAGTTACAGTAAAACGTTTTGATAAGCGCTTCAAGACCGCTAGTACTAAACTTGGGATAAAAATTGTTCCGGGCAAGTGTTGGCATATGGAAACTTCTCCATAAAGTTTCACGGTTGGCGAAATTATATTTTATTATCCTCCATAAAATTAAATCTGGTCACTCCTATTCATATTATTAAAACAATGTCTGTCGCAGCTGTGCGCTCAAATTACAGCGAATTATGGTCGTATCCGCGAAGCGTTTCGTAATACCAGAGTTGGCCCGAGTTATTACGGCGACCCGGGCGACTAGACCTCCAGCTCTCCCTTTCGTAAATGCTTGTCAAGATAATTCAAAAGTACATGTTAATTTATTCGTCGCACTGTAAAAATTGTCGATAAAGAAAAAATAAAATGAATTCCGTCAAGATTCCAGCCCGTACCGCGATATAAGTTGGTATCCAATATTTATTCACTTGCAATTTAATGCATAGATAGATCGGCCAGGATAGCGCCCCAGAATGTATGGCGCCCCGGGCAGCCGTCCGGCTCGCCGGCACCTTGTGCTGGCACTTAGTGATACTAATCTAGTCGCGAGGATATAAACATCCCACAGCATTGCTAAACACGATCATCTGTAAACACCTTTCCTCTGATTTAACGTGCACAAAATTCAATCACGGTATCATCGCAAAAGTTAAACATGAATATTTTCTTCCATAATACCGAACGGATATTTACGACAACGGTGCGATTCTCTAGAAAAACACTCTCCCTTTTATTACCAATATCTCAGGTTCTTCTAATTAAAAATACTTACAAATATCTGCCCGTCCTCCCTCCGAAACCTCCCTTTTTTCTCTCCGCCTCTCCTCTGTTCCATCTCTTCTAATCGTCTCTGCTTCCAAATCCGCTCATCCCTAATATCCATTTCTACTTCCTGCAAACGTCTCCTTTTAAACCTTCATACATACTTTTTTCTTTCTCCATACATAGTAAAGTAGAAAATATTGTATTCGTGAAAAAAAAACGAACTAGAGTTGTCAACGGAAATCGTGATGTTCTCCGTGTCCGTTTTCACTACTTTCTCTCGGTGTTTGCGTGTGAGGTAGGAATTTTGTGGGCGATGTAATTCAAGAACTAATAATCAGATCAGAAAAATGCTTTACATTTAAGTGTTTTATTAGCAATTCGAGGTCTGAAAAGGTTTTGGCTGAGATTGGTCAAATGGAAGTGGAGGTTAAATCTTGACATTTTTCCGCTTTTCCACAAATATTTCCTTTAGGACTTAATTTATGTAAATATCTGTTATTAATAAAGCCGTTGATAATATAATGTTCTATAAGTTTTACCTGAAACATGTTCTTATAAAACGGATTGTTTAAGAGTTATTTCGATTATTTGTCTGAATTTGAAGTACGTCGCTTTGCTTCCGTTGGTATGGTACATTTTTATAATTGTTGGCAGCGATGCCTATGCTGCCAAGGATAGTTTGAATTGCGATCAAAATTATCCCAACGCCATCTAGTCATATTTTGAAAATTAGTTTTCTTGTAAATATTGACATCGATCCGTCGACAACGGTAATTTCAATCGCACATCGATATTTTGTTATTCATATCAACTTATTGCTTTTATCGATGTTAAAAGTGATTAAAAGTATTTTTTACTGTGAAACTTATTCATGGCGTTTAAAAGTTATTCATAAAATTAACTGCCGATAACTACTCTTGAGGACGCCGATGTCGAGAGCAACTTAGAAGTACTATTGCAATCATATTAATTATTCTGTGTGGAGAAAGTTATGTGCTGGACATGTCAGATTTTTGTATATGTATGCACACTCCACGATCTAAATGTAATCACCGACTGTGATCCAAACTTCTTTTGTATTCTATTGTTTCCAATCAACATTGTACACTTTTAACAAATTTTTTGGCGCTTTGAGCCCAAAATGTTTATTTTGCATTAAACTTACTCCACTTCTGTAATATTATTATTGCAAGTGTTGTGATTTAAATAGGGGTGTCGGTGGTGTAGTGGTAAGGGCGTTGGCCTGGCCCCGTCCCCCTACTTGTGCGGTTTGAGGAGACCGCGTAAAAGTCAACGCTCCGTCCTTCGGAAGGAACGTTAAACAGTTGGCTCACTTGGTGATCTTCGAAAAGAGTAGGCAAATGCCGGCACCGGGTTTCCCTCCTCCCTTCTGTCTGTGTGTGTGTCCGGTGCGGAAGGCAACGGGGAAACCACCACACCATGTATGTATATTCCCTAGTCAAAACCAATCAATGAGTTGGTGGGACCTATCGTAAGACAGAACACTGGAAAGAATGAATGCGATTTGAATTCATACTGTAAATTTTATACAAAGTTTTGCATACATCATGTATCCCAAATGTCTTTTTCTTTTTTCATTGCTTCTGCAATCATTGTTTTTCTTGAAATTTGATATCTGTAATACTATTGTAAATTTTTCAAAATGTATATAATCTAAATCTATCTAAATATTCTTTTTTTCATCGATTCCAATATCATCAAATTTTGTAACCATGATTATTTATGTAAATTTAATGGTGAAAATTGGAGGTCGGCAAAGAGGGCCTGGAATCCTGTGATGAAAAAGTGGTCGATAATATTTAACAAGGACATTTTTATATTTTGTCTGTAAAATTATGGCCTCAAAACCTTTTCTGATTAAGCTTTGACCCAGGTAATTTATTTACACTTGATTTTAACTACAATGAGACCACACAATTTCTAGGTAACTTCTTGTGATTTCCAATGCGGCCCTCCGAAGCATTCAAAACTATGAATGTGGCCCATCATGCAGAAAAGTTTGTCTACCCCAGGCATAAAACATACTATAAAATTACTAAGTAGTAAAATGGTTAGGTGGAAAAGGGGTTATTTAGCCTCTTTCTTCCACCTGCTCTCTCTCACTCCTCGCCCTCTCTATTTTATCTCAAATTCTCCATCTCTCTTCCACTTCCCCCCCCCCTCTAAAACTTCATTTCTCTCTCCCCCATAGCTCCTCCCACCTCTCACTATTTTCTCTCCTGTTCTACTTCTCTCTCCCCCCCCCCCCAGTCTACTTCCTTTGTCTCTCTCTCTCACACACAATTTATTCCTCAAGCATTCAATCCAGGGTATATATGTACTCATGTAAACAATCTATAAATCTTTTCCACCTGCTCTATTTTCTCCTTTGCGTTATTTTCCCCTACTATTTCCATTATCTTCGGTTTTTTGACTCATTGTTGATTAACATTCAAAGCACTCCCGATATACCAGTAATTATGATATCAAATGTAATAGTCATACTGAACATATTTAGGTCCATCTAGCATTTATTTGTGCTTGATATTTTTAAATGTCAATATCAATAGTCTTTAAAGCAGAGATTCCCAGCCTGGTGCTCATGAGCACCACTGTCCTCTTTGGTTTTCTAACAGTGCTCTTCAAAAATATCTGAATTTGGATAAAGTCATTTATTCAAATATATTGAAACACATTAATAGTTTAGGCACTGATTTGTTTTTATTTAAGACTACTCCTAATACTCGGAAAAAATATTTTGATATTGTAGCACATAAGTTGGTGCTTGTCACACAGAAATGATTGGTAACACCTGCTTTAAAATATTATTTAAATATGTTTTGGTGACAACAGGTAAATGATGACATTTTAAACATCTGTTAACATATATATACTTTTTCATCTATATCATTATATTTTAAACTTAATTAGTTCGCAACATTCTGTCGAACAGAAATCAATATCATCATCAATTAAAGATAATCATTTTCACTTTCACTGAATTAATATGTGGATAAAATAACTCAGCAATAATATTACAATTTTATGCAATTTTTCTGGTGGTATGCAACAGTATGCAGTACCGACACCTTTTTTTAAATAAATAAAAATCCATCGTTAAAAAATAAAATAACGCAGTTCTGAGCTCTCGGAAAATGATCACATATTAATCGATATTGCAGAACATCCAATCCTCTCACATTCAAACCCTTTTGCTGCTAGGCAATACCTATGATCAGCACTCAGGGTGTTTTTGTTTTCATATTTCAAACTAAATAAATTGCCTAAATATTTGCTTTTTCAACTGAAAATGGCTTTTTTAGTTATTACCACTTCTTGGCAATAATTCTCCTAATCAAGATATTTTTATCAAAAAAAGCTTCAAAATTTAAAGATTCCAAAAAATATTTCACTAAAAATATAAAATGAAAATATGATTCATATTTGGACCTCTAATAATAATTGCAGCTATGGTATATTAATTTTTATTATATTTGTTCCTATTGTCATTTTGATAAAACATGTCAAAAAAAAAATGAAAATTAGCAAATTGCCACTGACCGTGACTGTGGTCAGGAAAAATACATGAAGGCAGAGGGTGCTAGGAAATCCTCAGAAGTTAAACTCCCACTACCACTCTATTCCATCCTTGCCAATTCCTTTATCCTCAATCCAACTACCTTTAATTCCTGGGCTTTGTCCAGCAGAAGATCAAATGGAATGTTTTAGGGCTCAGTTAGATAAGAAGAAAAGAAGGCCTGCTGGAACTAAAGAGTGGACCTCTTTTTTATGAAAGTGGAACTGACACAGAAAGAACAGCAGGAGTTGGATTCATCATTAACAAATAATTGAAATCAACTATGTGGAAATAGAAAGCTCATCCAAGCATGTACTTCATGTAAATAAGATATATCAATAAGGTATATAAATCAACTGCAAATAGACCAAGGCTACGCAGCAACTTCATAATGAGGAAGTGGAATATTTCTTCCAAGAAATTGGAGAACCACATGACAAAGGAAGCTGGCATCTAAAAGTGGTCATGGGTGATTACAACGTGAAGGTAGGAGAATGAAAGGAAGATGATAGCGCAGTTGGAAAATGGGACTATGGAGACAGAAACAAACAAGGAGACCAACTTTTAGACTTTGCTGAATGTATCAGTCTCTACATAATGAACACCTTCTTTAAGAAGAGCCCCAACAGAAAATGGATCTGGAAGGTCATGTACAACTCTTTCACAAATATAAAGATATATATCAATGGAGCAGAAATCAGAGAAGTAAGATGCTACATTTACTTGGGTCAACTCATCACTACCAATGGATCACTTCTCGGAGAAATCAACCAGAGAGTGAAGATGGCATGGAGTGCTTTTGGCAGGGATGCAAAATCTTCAAATCAACTATCCCAATCTTTCTAAAAAGGAACATTTATAACCAATGTGTTCTGCCTGTTCTGACCTACAAATGCGAAACGTGGACTATGAACACAAGAATAGTCCAGCGCCTGCAAACAACACAGAGGAGAATGGAGAGGTGTATGCTGGGGATCACCCGAAGAGACCGAAAAAAGCAAGGACTGGGCAAAAAAAGAAAATGGGATTCTGTGACGTAATTAGAAGAATAAAACGCTAAAGTGGCAGTGAGTGGACAATATTGCTAGAAGAAATGATCAGCGTTGGACCTATAATGTCACTGAATGGATCCCAAAAAACATAAAGAGACCGAAAGACAGATGGGACGAAGAACTTGTAAGGTTCTTTGGGCCAACTTTGAGGAGGGAGGCAATTGACAGGGAAAACTGGAGAAGTCTGGGGAAGACTTTCATCTGTCAATGGATTGAAAAGGGCTGAGGAAATTGCCGAATCCGTGAAATGGGCAGCTTTACCCGCGAGGTAAAACCGATCGGGAGACAGATGGACAGACAGAGAACAGTATAAATTATTTTCCTGTAATCTCCTCGATAAGATAAAAACTTTTTCATGAAATTTTTTTTCTATCTTTCTTAGTTTCCGAGATACAGAGCGTGAGACACGGCAGAGAGATGGACGGACGGAGAACAATAACAATAATAACTTGTTTTAATTTATTCAGTATTTCAAGTGTTTGCCCAAATCATGAAATAGGCAGAATTATCTTTTCCCAATTCACGAATGAACTAGACACTAAATTAGCCTATTTCACGAAATGGATAAAGCTGTTGCCCATTTCACGGATTCGGCTTAACACACACACACACATATATATATATTTCATTCTTGTTCTGTCTTACGACAGGTCCTACCAATTAATTAATTAATTAATTGGTTTTTGACTAGGGAATATACATACACGGTGTGGTGGTTTCCCCGTTGCCTTCCACACCGAACACACACACAGAAGGGAGGAGGGAAACCCGGTGCCGGCATTTGCCTGCTCTTGCGAAGAACACCAGGGGGGCCAACGGCTTAACGTCCCTTCCGAAGGACGGAACAGCTGAATTTGCGCGGTCTCCTCAAACCACGCAAACAGGGGGCCGGATGACCTTGAGAAAAGCATCGGGCGAGTAGCAGCCAGCGTCCTAACCACTACACTACCGGCACCCCTATATATATATATACGCATGTGTACCAAGAGATGCAAAATGCACCGATGAAATAATTCATAGTACAGCAAAAACAAAAGCAGCTTGCAGAAGAAAGAAACTTCTGCAAACGGGAAAAATAAAGGAAGCTATGCGTGGAAAATTGATATTATGCTATTTATAGAGTATCGCTTCGTACGGAGCTACACAGACATTCAAGAAAAATGGTGTAAAATCCTTGAAAAGTTTCGAAACGTGGACATGAAGAAGAATGCTGAAGATAAAATGGACAGATAGGGTGAAAAACGTAGAAATACTAAGAAGAATCGTAGAGAAGCGAATAATTATAGATACTATAAAAAAGGAAGGTAAACTGACATTACCTAAAGAGAGAGTATGATTAAAGGCGTGTTCGAAGGAAAACTGTAAGGGAAAAGAGAAAGAGGAAGAAAAGGTTTCAGCTGATAGACGACTTGAAAGGAAAAGAGAGCTACCAAGAAACGAAGAAGGTGGCAGAAAGCAGGAAAATGTGGAGAAACAGGATTAACCAACATTAATCACGGACCTGTCAACGGACAGATTACCTACGATGATATACATATATGTGTGTGTCTGTGATATTAATGTGAATACGCATGTAAACACAATAAAAATAACATCAGACGTGTTTTTTTAGAATCTACTATCGGTGAGTCACTATTGATGCTTTGTATCTGAAGTGCGCATCTGCTTTTTCCAACATTCTTATGGCTATTCGAGAGACATGACTTGCCAACTTGAATATGACAGCTGTAATAATTTCGGAATAATTAAATGTAATTATTGCGGTATTGAACCAATTTCAACCTGGAATTAAGTGGTTTTTCCTCTCATCATTTCCCCATCTTTACTTGAGCATGTCGTACTTGTACCATTTAAATGGCAATAAATGTCAAATAAATCTTGTGTGTCAACTTATGATACTTGTAAACTTATAAAATGAAGTATTCATTCATGATCAAAAATACGAACTAACCTTTATACCGATACCATCATTTTCACACAACGATTAACTAATCATTTTACCCTTTCGAATATTTGTATGCATTTACTAATCATCGCCAAAACGAAATTCAGATGGGTCCAAAATAGAGTCATTCATCAACACGAAAGTGATTCACGGAACCCACCCTAAATCCAAATGCGTTTGGCCCCGCATATTATTTCTGTAATAAAGAGTCTTGCTTGGATAAAAACGAGCGAGGCGAGGAAACCCATCGAGGTTAAAAATAACTTACCGTATTTTCCCTTCAAACAATTTTGAAGAGGGAATACACGATTTTTTCTACGCTTAATTTCCACTTTCTTTATTTTAATATGCCGTTCTAAATATGCCACAGCAGTAAATTAAAAATAAATCTTGTATATGAGCCTCTACACTAATAAAATTGATGTTTTCTTTTAGTTTTACTACCCTTAATACTTACTCGGCAATTAGCTCAGCTAACGCAAAAAATATGGGCTAACTGCTTAAATCAAGATTTCAGAACTGAAATATCGGCAAAAAATGGAGGGAATTGCGCGATAAATTATTGAAAATATATTTACTAGACATTCTCTCGATGTCGTTAAACTTACCCCTTTCTGGACCAAATACTCGTTTTAGTCGACCGAGTGCTTCTTTGAAGGTCCTCACATCGTGGGTGAGAGCGACGATCTCTTCCTGCTCCACAATTGGACTCTCCGTACTGCCTTCGGAACTTATGCTAGCCATTGAGATAGAACGCGAAGAACTATGCGGTATCGCAATAGCCTGGGAAACACACAAACCACTCGAACTGCTGTGGGTTAAAACTCCTGGAGCACAATTTGTCGGACCTTTACGAGGAGGAACTAGTAAGATCCCCTCTTCCATTATCTTCTCAGTGAAGGCACATGTGATCCCGTCCGTCCATCTGTTAACAAAGAAAGAAGAAAGTAACGCGTTAGATATTCAATTCAAGAGAGAATGCGTATTTTGGCTGCAAAGCAGTCGTCATCAGTGATGGTTCGCTGATGGTAGATTCTTATTTCGTAGCCGAAATGCGGATCTGCGATCGATGAATCACCACTGACGCCGCCTCTTTTGTTGCCAAAATGCGTACATTTTTATGAATATTGGAGAGATATTTTGTCAATCAGATTAGATAGTATCCATTGATAAATAACGATGGAGATTAATGGGGATGTTATATGTATGGTAACCAAATCTTATGAAGTATTTTATAGCCAATTCCTTGTGAGAAACTAATGAATAATTCACATGCAGATATTAGTCATTACAACAGCATTTTGAAATTTTTCTAATTTAACAGCGCTAACGATAAAACTTAACGGCAATCAATTCTTCCGATCTGAATTCTTCCACCTTTTTCATATGCATTTTCTATCTCTTGGAACGTATTTAGCGTAAAACGAATCAGGCAAAATATATCTTTCACAATAAACTATCATCGACTTTGATGAAAGCATAAGCCTAATTCCAAAGAGAAATAGCGAGCTAACTGTAAGACTAAGATCAAACTAAAAAAAGGTGAAGGCTAGTTTGTATTTCATAATCCTAGTGTTGACTGATTTTTGCGGCAAATCCACCGTTAAATTTTGTTTCGGGACAAAGGTGTTTAAAGCGCTCTTAAATGGAGGTTTAATTTTAATGGAGTCGAATCTGGCAACGGGAAACAGAATGTCGCTCTATCCCATTGCTAAGGTCACGGGTTGGAATCTTGCCGTGGGTTTCTCATTGTTACTGGTAACGGACCGTAGTTAATTGACTTGTTTTGTGCCATATGTTAGCTAATTAAAAAAAAGCGGTTTTCCAACATTTTTTTCGCTCGTTCCCGCGTGCAATTTCTTTCCAATTTATTTTTTTTGCATTCTTCTCGGCGAGAGAATTTCCGTATGAGAACGGAAATTTAACATTTCCCTAATGCAACTCCTAGATGAACCTACGCACTTTTTATTATTAAATAGATAATTTAGGGAGTTCGGCTAAATTTAGCAATTACTTTAAAACAACCCGCTGAGTTGAGATGATAAGTAATCCTAAGCTGTTTCAGATCTTTAAGGCCATTGTATCTCAGATAAACATACTCCTATTTTCTCGTCAAGTCCGCTCAGGGTAGTAATTAGACAGACTAAAATTATTTGGCTGACATTTGCTTTCCGTGAAACGAAGTCGGACGTTTGCCAACTTTATCCTGAAGGTGACAAACTTGAAAAATTAACACACGTCCACAGCCCTCGTAAATGTTTCTGAATGTGGGTTACAGAAGCTTTATAGTTCCATCAAATAACTATAACCTGCATAAGGCATACTCGAAGAGGCGTCAGGGCCGCATTGAAGCGATGGATGTTATAGAAGAGCCGCAGTAGTTTAATGAGGGTTAGAACTGGAACAATAGACTTTATCTAGAATAATGGACGTCTGTTTTGTCATTAAAGACTATAATAATTTAGAAAACGCGTTCCATTGTAATTCTATAAGTATGAAAAAAATCTTGTCTCCGTTTCGCTAAAATAGAGCATTAATATAAAATCTTAAACGATTTTGTTAAGACAAAAATTAGAATTAGGTCCTCAGTAAGGCACAAAAAGGGTGGCATGCGGCCCGCGGTTCAATTTGATATGCCTGGCCAACACTCCCATAACTTTATTTGATAAAGATTTTCAATATTTTAGTTTGGTGACGTACTTTCGGGGTCAATTGATACATCATTTATAGAATATAGGTCTTTTGCAGATGAACTCGAAGACGACCCTTCGAACTACAACACAGTTTTTGCGTCTTCTTCATTTACAACACATTTAATTACTTCATTAGCACCAGGTAAATTTAAATTACGAATTGGGATAGTATTTGTCATATAACTTATGCAATTAAATATTACTTTCTTAGTGACCTTTTTTATCTTTTCTAGTTCTGTGGATAAAGTATTTCGAATAAGCGTACTAGTTTAGAAATCAGAGAAGACATTTTTACGCTCAAATGTAAGATACGTTCCTGGAAAAGTGATTCGTTAACAGAAAATTCGTGAAAAGAAAATTATTTTTCGTTTAATTTAAAAGTAATAAATAGGGCTGCGTTCCGACAACCCGAGATAATGCATCTAGCAATACCTACTTATCTTATATAGCAGGGGCATGCATTATATCTGAATTTCTTCGGATATATGTTTTACTGTTCGTAAATTTATGAGCACAGAATGTCTCATGCGGCTCTCGAACTTCTGAAGATTATCGTATGCGGCTCCGAGGGCAAGTAAGTTTGGCTACCCCTGTTATATAGAGTACAGTAAAGCAACGTAAATAAACAATACACATATATATTATAGTGAGCAGTAATTGGATATAATTGTAAAATATAAATAAAAGAAAGCTGGATGAGGTATCTCAACTGGCGCTGAAATTACGAAAAATTGTTTGTTCGAGAAACTACGTAGATACAATATGAAAACATTCTGAACGTCGAGTTCAACGTTTGCGTCTTTGGTAAAATTTTAGGTGAAATTACTAATGCTGGCTTCCATTTTTGCGAAATAATATATTTTGTTACCGCGTGCCAAAGATTTGCTTTAAAAAAAAATTCGTCAGGGCGAAAATCCGTTTCGTAAATCGAAAAGTATTCTCTAATTTTCCGTCAGTTACAGCGAATATTCGGGGAATCGGGAATTCGTAAATCGAGGAACCCCAGTACAGAGATTCAGCGGAATTTCTGCCCGACTTCCTAAGGGATATTTTGATAGCGATCGCCCCAGACGTGATGGATTTGAGTGCAAGGAAATCCAGATTGATAGAAATCGCCAGGAAACGAAACTCCACCTTACACTCCTACAAAACGTATGATAAATATACTTGGAATACTCAAGAAAAATATCCAAATGGAAGTGGGATAATTGAAAAAGAGCCAGTAAGCAAATTCATCCAATGTTCCGAACTGATAGAACCTTGGTTTGAATATGTTAAAGTAAAACAAAATTTGAAATCGAAAATTATTTCGACATGATAAGCTAAACCATAACTCCAGCAATGTAAACATCATTTTAGAAAGGGAATATAATTGGACAAAACAACACATAAGTTAAAGCAGCGGTTCCCAAACATTTTGTAGGCGCGAAACCCTTTCAAAGATAAACAGAATTTCGCGGTTGAAACAAGGTTTTTATATTTTTACATACGGGTATTACAATCTTTGGATACAACCATTTGTTGTTAATATGCTACAATCGTTTTCCTAACAGGAAAATTTATTGCCCTAATTTTCCGTCAACACATTCACATCGTTGAATTATTCACTAAACAAAGTTTTTTGCGGCACCCCTAAAAATCAGTTGCGGCACCCCATCGTGCCACGGCACCCAGCTGGGGGAGAATGGGACTTTCGGTGCGGCCATTTCGCCGCAGCCGCGTCGTCGCAGCCGTCTCGCCGCCTAGGTTCATTTCGCCGCGGCCGGCTTACCGCGAGGATTTCTCGCCGTGATAGTTTAAAAATAAACAGAAAGTAATGCTAACATTGCTCATAGAAGCTTTCTTTTACATTATACTTTTATTTAGTATGTAGAGATAAAAATCTCACGGCCCATGCGAGAAATATTGAGTTTTTCACTCTGTAAAACATGACGTTCATTTCTTTGAATGAATTTCGTCTTTTTAGTAATCGCCCCTGTACAAAAAGCTTCATCTTTCTGTCCATAACGCTACAACGTAATATGCATATAAAAAGCCATATATCAATTATCATATCGAGTTCAACAATCTATTCTGTCGCCAAGGGAACCTTTCACTAAAAGGCAATATTTTGATGAAATTTTGAATTCTCGAGAAATATTCGAACGATTTCGAGCAGAAGGCAAAATTAGACGAGAAAAATAAGAATTTTTCTTTATTTTTCTGTAAAATGGTCCCTATCCGAAGGTCGTGGGTCAATTACTTCTAATTTAATTTTGCAAAAGAAAAAATCTTGTAAGTGAAAAAAGGGATTTGTAAATGTTCACTTATGGGGATTTACATAGTGGTCGGACGCACAAACGGATTACTCTTTATATATTAAGACGCATGTATATAGTATAAAATTCCCAGTCGGTTGATACCCGTATCTGCTATATTCGATGTAAATGGTGTCAACCCTCCCTTTTCCTCCCGCTACCGTCCTTAGTTGGTCTTTAACGCATAATGTTTATCGGAAAAAAATTCCCAGTCGATTGATATCTATGCATTTCCCCCACACCCCATATTATCAGTTTTTCATTAATGCATAATATATGACAAATTAATCTTAAGCATTTTCCTTAAATACATAAATGTTTACACGAATGCCTGCGAATGGCTCGTGGTCTCGGCGATATCGTCGGCAGATGCATTCGTTTTTCTATAGTTTACTCTACCAAACGACGAGAATATGTTTGCAAGAAGTAATGCAACTAGCTACTAGTCTCAATGTGTACATAAATACTCATGTTTTTCACTTAGACTCGCTTCTAGGAAAGTAAAAACGTTAAACTAGCAGATACTATGCATTTCATATGCTCTGTATCTTTTTGTGCTGCGGATAATACCATGGGTAAAAATTAAATTCGGAAGTAAACGTTCATCTATCTTCTTTAAAAATTCAACTCCGGAGTACACTTAAAAACATTCGCCGCAAAAAGTCCTCACAGCGAGACGGCCGCGGCGAGAGGGCCGCGGCGACAGGTCCCCGCGGTGAGAGTGCTGCGGCGAAAGTCTTCGCGGCAAAATGGCCGCACTGAGATGTCCTAGACCCCAGCTGGGGAACCACTGAGTAAAGGTAATGAGTAAAAGCGTTCAACGATAAAGGTTAAGAGCTATGTGAAGGTTAAGGCTAAGAATTTTCAGAATCGTTGGACTGAGGTCGTTACGCCTACGGCACTAAAAGTACGCGTGGTAAAGGTAGAGTCCCTAAGAAAGAGAAAGTTCAATTTAAAACAATCGAGTTGAAGGCGATACAGTCAGAAAGGAGGAAAGAGAGAGAGGCAAGAGAGGTAGATAGATATGCGTCTTTATTTGGGTGAGAATGAGACTAAGCAGTCTCTTCTTCCATCTAACCCATTGCCAATTACAGACAGGAAAAAATAACAAATAATAAAAATAAAATTAAAGATTACATAAAATAAAGTACTACATAAATACAATGACAAGTTAGCATGTTAGGAAACAAAAAGAGATGGTGATTTGTTTGTGGGGAAAAACTTGGGATAATTAAAGTACTATTCCCTAAGAAAGAAAACACCCACGCAAGAAGGGGGGTGTGAAAAACCTGCGAAGCCTACTGATAGCAATATTTATAGATTGAGAGGGTCATGAAAGATAAATAGATAGGAGAGAGACGAGGAGAGGAAAGAAGGAAATGAAATGAAGGAAGAAGAGAATTTGAGAGCGAAAGAACGAGACAGAGGTAAAAAGGGAGAGAGGATAAGGGAAGCAGTACGAGAGATGAGGTAGGGGTAGTGGGGAAAGGTAGACTGTTTGAAAGGAAGCGATGTGGGGAGAGGGAGTGGCATTGAGAGAGAGAGAGAGAGAGAGAGAGAGAGAGGTAGATTTGGTATGGTGGGTGTGTGTATAGAGCAGATTGTTTGAAGGTTAAAAAGAGAAGAGAGGGCGAGAGATAGGGAAAGTGGTACACGTGGATTTATGTGGAGAAGATGATTGTTTGGATGAGAGAGAAAGTTGTAGGCAAGGAAAGAATGAAATTGGGAATATCTGGGTTTTAGGAGAGACGGAAATTCTCAGACATTGAGAGAATAGAGGATTGTGGGATAGTCTCAGTGAGTGAGGAAGCGCGTTATAAATTTTCTTTTTTATCCCGCGAAGGCCGACTATGATAATCGCGGGGCTGAGTGCAACAGTATATTGTGGAGATTTGCACATGTAATATAACCACGTTCATAAAAATCAATTAACAACGCAGTCTTTTTTATAAAAATCGAATCCGAAATAAAATAAAAGAACGTTAAATGTTCACTAGAAAATTATCGGGGTTCTCTTGTGGCTGAAAACAAATTCAAGAATAAGCACGACAATATCAAAGAAATGAAAAAGTAAGTACCTATATCAGGTATATCCATTAGTCACAAAAAGGTTATGAAAATCCAGAAGCGCACCTCGGCTACATTGCAGCCGTCTTCGGTGATAATTCACCGAAAGTAGATTCTAAAAAGAATTCTGGCCGAAATACGAATCTAGTTTTTCATATGTTATGGCTGTTGGAAATATCTTATGGTTAGATAAGTACATACCTTTTCAATTTCTTGACATCGAAATGCTCATTCTTGAAAGTTAAATGTTGATAAATACTACACAAGATGAAAGGTTTCTGTATGGGGTGCGAGGCCGGGTGCAGTCGCAACTGCGCCGCATCCCTCAAGCCGGTTTAGGTGCCAAGCAAAAACATTATTAGTTAACATACTTGAGGTGTCAACAATCTGCTTCCCCAATAGTGATCTGTAAGAGCTATGAAAATACCTATCGGTATTATTCGTAATATTTTTAAATTCCCACTTTAAAATGGTCGACTCTTTACAGCGTTAACTCATTGTAGAATTATCGAGATCGTCTTGTGACTGAAAACAAATTCAAGAATAGCAATATTTTAGGTGCCTCCCATAGTCATAACAAGATTACGAAAAATCATTTTTCCCATCGCGGTGCCATTGGTTTGTCTGTATATTTGGTATGTTAATCTGGAAACACTTTTCTATCATTCATAGATTAGTGAGAGATTTATATTCGTTGATGTTCTTCGAGGGTATTTCTTTCTTATGAAATATCCTGAAAACTAAAGTTTCTTTGAGGGGAACACTAGAAAATAGGTAAGAGACATCGAAGGAGACTAGTATTTCTTTGTCTTTCAACGATAGGCAGTGGCGTACCGGACACCCTCGCAACCCCCGCGCGGCGGGTGGCCAAAGCGGGCCCATACTTTTTCGTGAGGCTCTCAAAATGTTTTCTGGGACTTTAGTTTTGTTTTGGCGGGGGCCTATACATTTACCGGTATGCCACTGATGATAAGCGTTTGATTTTTTCGTTGAATTCGTATGAGTATTTGAAGGAGAGTATATTGCCGGATTTGAAGCGAATTGCAGGTTTAGCCATTTCGAAAAAAAGTAAGTTGAGAAGCTTATGGCTGAACTTATGGGACTCGTTGAATTGTCATTTTTGTGCATCTTGGACTCATGTCCTTTTTATGGCTATCGAAGATACCTAACGCAAGTACTTACTTTTTCAATTTTTGATATTTAAATGCTTATTCCTGAATTTATTTTCATCGTAAATGCCAGCTCACATGACTGTCCGGACGTCTCTCGATGAATCATCATCTAAGAATCTAGCGAAAATCGTGATTGTATCGTCTACTGTCTTCAGCTGTTTCTCAAGCGAGCGCGTTCGGTGGCTCCATAAAATCCAAATTTCTACCTCCCGTGTTTTCCTCCGCTCTAAGATCACGTTTTATCAGCGCAGATAATTGAGTGCTTATTCTCGCCTTAAATAATTAGTATATTTTTTTTGTAATGATCGTCAATAGTTGTCATTACTCACGCTTATCAACGAAAACATTTTTATTTTGAAATGAAGAGCACTCTTTGCGTTTCAGTGTAACTGGTTTTCAGCAGAGAAAGGTATTGATTAAAAATCATATTCTAAAGAATGATCTGTCAGTCTGAACATTCGCTGCATTCAATTACTAACCTTATTTATTATTTGGTGAAAATGGATTTTCTATGACGAATAACTTAAATATCGCAATATTTAAAGTGTTTTCCTGATAAATAACAAAAGATTTGTGGAAATTGTTGTTTCAATTAACTCTCTCACAGGAGTCACAGCACTAGGCCTTCGCATTGCTTTTTCTCCGAACGTGCTGTCCTTCAAGGGTCACGCTGCACCTAATGGTAACACCCATCAAACTTAATCGCACAGATATATAGGCGTACGCACCCAAACACGTGCGCACGCATAGAGACATAACGCACGACGGAGAGTTAAGTGCCAGCAAACGGAGGTTCATGCTCAATTACCCGCGCGCGCAAGCGAAAGCGCACGAACTCACACGCACAGCACGTGCACTCACGCACGCTTGAGCTTCTAACAGACTCCGGCAGGCACGTTTAAGCACAAACGGAGATACGGTTGAACTCACTATCGGAGGAACTGTCGACGCCTCGTGAGAAGAAACAGACGCGCGAACCCAAGTGGACGCCGAGGCACACCTGCACGCATGAAGAAAGGCGGAAGCGCGGGCGATGGCAAAAGCAATGGAGTGATCATAGGCGAGGAATGAAAATCGAGTTTAAATGAGGTTTTTACGGTTAAAATTTCAATATTAAATGTTTTATTAAAATACCTAATTTACATTCAAAGTATACATTTCTGTGTTAAATTTTACTGATCTCTTTTCATCATGGCTTCGCGGGCCGCACAAAATACCCTCGCGAGCCGGGTGATGCCCATGCCTAGAGTACATAAATCCACAGGTCCCGGTAGCGGATTTACAAATCTTGCGCCCTTAGGAATTTAGAGATTTACGATCCCTCCCTTTCCCATTTTAGTTAAAATTAATCATGTTCTTTATTTAAATATATGATTAATTTTAATTCTAAAATTTGTAAATAAGGATAACATTAATTAATTATTTTTTTACTATATCCAATAAAAAATATTCAATATTACGTAAAATAAAAAAATGCG
The DNA here is from genome assembly GCA_028673005.1 of Tanypteryx hageni. Lineage (NCBI taxonomy): Eukaryota > Metazoa > Arthropoda > Insecta > Odonata > Petaluridae > Tanypteryx > Tanypteryx hageni. The sequence continues at coordinate 62,854,759 of CM054120.1, read as the reverse complement.
CCCTCCTAATAGTTCGCGCCCTTAGGCACTTCCTACCCTTGCATGCATAAAGGTAAATCCGCTATTGGTTGAACCGGTAAGATTTTGCAACTAGGAAGGTGATGTAATGTTTATATCGTTTATTTCCGGTAATATGATTGGTGCAAAAACTTCAATCAAATTAAAATTAAATTTTTAATAGAAAATTTTCGTTCTTATTCTTCAGAAGTTCTCGTACTTTTTGCATCCGTGGTCTACTTGAGAGGATTACAAATTACTGCAGTTCGCCATCAAAGAATAACCCCATCGAATAAAATTTGCGCATAAAAATTTCTAAATAAAATGTATCTCGCCTTACCCTAGCTACGGCACTAAAATGCAGTAGCAAAAAAATCCGTTTAGCAAATTATATGAGCCTTTATGAACCAATGATCTCGTCTATACATAATTTAAATACGAATAAGAATGCTTTTTGGTTATAAAATGTGCCAAGAACCTTCATTAAATTGAATTCATAAGACAAGCCCGGTAATTCATTTTTGAAATGTTTATATTTTAAGTCAGGGATAATTGATGATTTCAATTGAATTGATGCGCCATCTTAGAATAACCATCCATTGTAGTTAAAGCGGAAATTCAGATAAATTGTTCGTTCGTATTCATAGATAATACGTATGATGGGCAAGAGTACGATCCGGCTTTCTCCGCCAATGCTAAATTCCCCATACGGTATCTGGATGCGCAGTTGCGGGTCTTGTAACCAAAGACGGATTAAGAGTTTGCGGGCCCCAGGGTTCAGTGCAGGGCTCCGGTGAACCGAAAAATATGGGATGGGTCCTTTTTTATGTAATGCTAAAACGACTTTGTATAACACATTTATTTGTAATATTATAAAAAATAAATATAAAACATGAAAATAGAGTTCTTCTTGATAAAACAAACACTGCTTTTGAAAGCTTTCTTTAATCCAGTAAATGCATTACACAGTGCCGTTTGTACTTGAAAATCAGTCTCGTTTGTTGTACAGCTGTTTTCACGTAAAAAAATCGACAAATTGAAATCGCTCATGTTAAACGTTTAATTCACATATTTTGGAGAAATCATGCCATTTTAACGGGATGTTGCCTGGCCTACCAATTACTTTGTTAGACCTCGAACTCCTAATTTTGTTTCAATCCTTATGGGTGTAAGCGCGCTTTGAATGCTTTTAATACGAGAGAGATAGAGAAGGAAGGAGAGGGAAATGATTTTCATAACATCCAAAGTAAACAACATTCATAAATTATTAGGTTGAATATACATTCATTCTCTTTCGTGGAAGAATATACGACAGACAACTGAAAAAGCATTTTTATAGCTGCATTTTTTTAAAAAGCTTAGTTTATTAAATTGTTTTTTAAATTAATTTAGGACAATGGATAAAATTTTGAAATTACCATTTTTGTTATATTATTTCGACCCGTCATATGACGGGCTATTACGTAGTTTTAAAATGTTTATGACTATAGGTCTACATGTTCCATGTTAATCAAATAGAAAAATGAAACGCGTCTGGAATCGAAGCAACGAACTTGAGAAAAAAATGAGCACCCGTTGCACCATCACGCAAGTCCGTGCTTTTCAAACATGCAACATTTTAAGGGGTTTTTAAGGAGTTCTTTATAAAAACTAAACAAAGAACGCCTTATGGTCAAGTTGCGTCCGTCCGTCCGTCCGCATGTTTCATCTGCGAAACTACTGAGCGGATGTTCGTGAAATTTGGTATTTAGAACAAGAGCAAAGAAATTAAGAAAATGGTATAAATGGTTCACGTAGCCTCATCGGAAGTGCCACTTTACCGGTGACAAAAAACGAAGTTTTCTTTATATCTTTTTAAATATCACTTATAACAAAAAGTCTTCAACCAAAATTTGTAGAACTAGTCATATAGCATATGTTTTGTTCAGTACATTTTGATCGTAGGAGTTGTCGATTTCAAGAAAATCAAACGAGAAAGTCGTAATTCACTTTGAACTTCTCCCGTGTTTTTAATTGTCGACAACGAAAACAATCTTCGTGCCAACTGAAGTAAATAATATCTGCTGTAAATAACTAATAAATTTAATTTTCTGTCGTGCGCACGTAATATTTGGAAAATGAAGGGAAATGGATTATCTACGAGGAAGAAATGAATGTAAATACATCTATTTTCTTTACGTATACACAGCGCTTGAAAGTGAAAAGAAACGGATAATATACGACGAAGGAATGAACGTGAACATAAAGATTATATTACTACTATTCGAGCGAAGTATTCTACTGTTATGTTAATTACAACTGATTAGGAAATAAATCACCGAATCAATAATTCGATATTTCCTTGACATCACTACAGGCATACTATTTTTCAGTTCTTAGACATTTTACTAAGCCAATGATATTTATCTTTATTGGCATGATTGCATAAATCGTAAATAACGCCTCTGCCTCGCATGTATGCACGCATGATGCATGCATCTTTCCTCTCTTGTTTTCTTCCGTTTTCACGAAACTACGTGCACTTGAAAATATTACTCTTCCTTAGTTAACGCTAACAGCTAGCGTTGACTAATAATAAGAACCAATCAAACACAGGGAGCGGCAAACATCTCTTTGGAGGTCTTAGGGGCCCCGCCGCCCTCCCACGCTAGGCAAGCCCGGCACCCACCTCGCGCGGGGCCCTAGGCCATGGCCTACTTGGCCTATGCCTTAATCCGACGCTGCTTGTAACTGACGTATTTCAGAATTGATAAGCAATACCTGATGCTTATCAAAACAACCGATAGCTTCCAAACATGCAATTTGATTTTGACTTGGATAACAATAAGGGAAAGGTATTCTCTATTTCGAAGTGCACAGAGTTTCCAAATCTATATATATATATATATATATATATATATATATATATATATATATATATATATATATATATAATCTCCGAATTTACTTGCCCGATTTACACGAAACTTCCACTGAAAGATTTAGCGGAATCTCGGAGAGGTTTTAGGCTTAATTTTATTCTCCTTGCGTAAGACGTTTCAAAGATATGGCGATTTTTCCGCGAACACCCATTTTCCTACACTACTTTATGACGTTCGGCGGGCGGTGGGAGGGGTGAGTGAAAGAGGGGCGGGCGGTTGGAAGGGTGATTGAAAGAGGGGCGGGCGGTGGGAGGGGTGAGTGAAATAGGGGCGGGCGGTGGGAGGGGTGAGTGAAAGAGGGGCGGGCGGTGGGAGGGGTGAGTGAAAGAGGGGCGGGCGGTGGGAGGGGTGAGTGAAAGAGGGGCGGGTGCAATCCCGAATCGCACCCGGGCAACGCCGGGTAACACAGCTAGTACATACATACTTTTTTTCGATTTGGCAAAGAATGCATTACATCACCGTATTTATGATCGCATGAATGAAACCTGATTCTTTACCGACAAATTTTCTGATTATTTTCTGTTATAATTTAGGGTAAAAACCAGTGGCGGCTCGTAGCTAAAATTAGTGGGGGTGCTGCTCCAGAAAATTTTTAGCCTTTGTTTTAAAATTGTGTAAAAGGAAAAAAACATGTATAAAAAGAAAATTTATTCAGGAACTTGATAAAATCTTAACAAAAAAAACAAACATTTTTTACTTACTTTAACTTAAATTGTTACAGTTCAAGCTTGATCTATTCATTTAAAAATGAAATCCATTCTTCTTGTTTTAATTTGCGCAAAAAGTTCAATAATTTTCTCCTTGATCTCTGGATGACAATTGAGGAAATTTTTCTTCATTGAAAGTACTGCAAGCGCATTTAGTCTTTCCAAATTCATAGCGCTTCTTAAAAAAAGTTTTTATTCTTTTCAATGTTGAAAAGCAGCGCTCTGCCTCTGATGTAGTCATGGGAATTGTTCAGTTTCGTAATTTCACTAAAAACATCATCTAGATTATTTTCCAAGATAAATTTCAGCAGCTCAATTAATTTGCAATATTCATGAATATCAGTCCTACAATAGAATACTTTTAGTTCAGTTTCAAGCTTTTCTTTGTCAATCATGGGATAAGCTTCAGTGGTCAGTACTATCTCTTTTGTGGGATGTTCATTCTTAAATCTAGTGAAGCATTTCTTGTTGAACAATTTAGCAGCTACTAAGTGTTTAGTGGAAGAATATCTGTCCATTATATCAACACATATATAGTCACACACTTCCTTAGCTTCTGCCATGAGTGTCTTTGAAGGATTCTCACAGTACTTTGAGTTTCTCAATTCTAAAATAGCAGTTTTGAAATTTGTTATATATTCATTAACTTTAAACACACTAATTTCTCGAGATTGCATTTGGTTGTAAATTATTTCAACATGAGGCATAATCTGATGAAAAAGCTCTAACCAAAACTTGAAATTATCATCATTCAGGTATTTTAAAATTCCTGTTGCTTCTGCAATGGTTAGATCTGCATTTGATGTTGACTGAATTTCAGTAAGGCAGTTTTTTAAAGGTTCCAAATTTTCATGAACTCTGTTTATGGTCCGTATGTTGAAATTCCACCTTGTAGAGGATGGACGTGGAATGCTGACGTCCATATGTTTCTTGAGAATGGACACACGTTGTGGTGATCTTGAGAAGAATGTTGGAATAGCCAGAATGTTAGAGAAAAATATTCTTGCGTTTCGTGTAATACTTGCTGCATTTCTCATTATTAAATTAAGTTGATGTGCATAACAGTGAATGAAATGTGCATTACTATAAACTGCTTTTATTTTTGCTTGAACTCCTGCTTTTTTGCCTTTCATGACATTTGCACCATCAAATGTCTGAGCTATCAGTTTTTGTCCATTTCCTTGAAGGATTATGTCCAATTGTTCTAAAATACGTTTTGATATGCCATCTGCAGTTTGATTTTCTGGAATAAAGAATCCCCAAAAACGCTCAAATATTTCTTCATTCAATACGTACCGTAGAACAAGGACCATTTGAGTGTGTTCCGAAACATCTGTTGTGTCATCAGCCATGACAGCTACAAAGGAAGCTTTTCTAATTTCCGTCCTTATCTCCTCATGGTATATTTGTAGCAGGCAGTCAAGTATCTCATTCTGAATGGTCTTAGAAACACCTTTGAAGACTGCACTGGTTTCTAAGTGATTCTTCAAATCTGAATCTAATTTAGATGCAAAATTTACTAATCCTCTAAATACCCATGGATTTACTGAATCGTCTTTTTCATCATGTCCACGTAAGGGAGTTTCAAAGTTTCCACAAAAGTAAATGCAGTCTATTATTTTGGACAAAATTTCACGGTTCTTTTTAACTTTTATATTATGCTCATTGATTGAAAGTCTGTATGCCTCACTAAGTTTCTCCTTAATACTTACGGTTCCTAAAAGTGACAGTGAAACAACATTATCAACGTGCTTCTTTGACTTCTCATGCTTTTCAGTTTTTTCTTTCATTTTGTTTATATTTCTAAAACCATCTTTTGTCCACGGTACATCACCTCCAAACAGCAAACACGGGAAGCAAAACAGTGCATTTTTTACTTCACAGCCGCAAAGCCAACTTTTCCGTTGGTACCATTCAGAATTAAAGCTACGAATATATTTCTTGTTGTTGCTTTTGGCTGGCTGAGATATTAGAATATCAGGTGTTGAACGACCTCTTTTCTTAACTGTAACTTTCTCATGGAGAGATAGCTGTGAAAACTTAAGCTGTTGAAGTTCACTTACAGTCACAGAACTTATTTCTTGGGGATGCAAGGCCATGGTTAAAGTTTTCTGTTAAATAAAAGAACCGAAAAAAATGAATCAAATAGAATAGCTGGAAGCAGAATAATAATCTAATTCTACACTCTTCTACACATTCAAGAATATGGTACACGGTTTTTAAGCACAACACACGCTGAGTAAAAAAAAACTTCCTTCCACCATCACGCCAGAGCCGGCACTGCGAGAGCAACAGTGCTCTCTCTCTACCTGGCAGTCCCGCCTTCCTCCCCACCCCCCTCCTATGTGCGCATGCGCACAACAGTCAAACACCACGTCGCTGGCACTGTGAAGCGCACAGTTCCATACAAAGATTTTTGTATCTTTTTCATAAACTGGGGGATGGCTACTGAAGTACTGACATTAAGCTTAAGGAATATATATTGTACTACAAAAATAAAGAAAGAATTAAAGAAAAAAGGACTCATTATATTAAATGTTATCGATAATATCAAGTGGAAATAGGGGGTGCTGCAGTTCTGCAGTGCCTATACACGAGCCGCCACTGGTAAAAACTTTAAAATTATCGAATTTTACAGAAGCTAATAGGAAACATGCATATAAATCACTATAGGACAGAGATTCTCAACCTGTAGTCTACGGACCCCTGGCGTTCCGTGGAGTTGCCGTAGCTGGTCTTCGTTAGTGATTAAAAATGAAAATTAAAAGCTAGAAGCGACTCCAATGAAAATACTTGCCGTCCACAAGGGTTGATAGTTGGAAACTGATGACAGACATCAGCTCCAAAAATGCAAATGATAATGGTCATATTCTGTTCCGGTGAGCGGTTAGGTTCTGTTCTAGTTGATGGTCCAAGAGTGCAAAATGGTTGAGAACCCCTGCTTCGCCAGACAACTTTCAGTGCAGATCTCTCATGCATAATATCATAAGAATCATCCAAGTTGTTTATGAGATTAGAGATGCTGAAAGGACTTACACGCTTAACGATTTCACTTCGTGCACTGCGTAGAGTAGGGTGACCAACCGTTCGAAGTTTTGGAGGGACAGTCCTTCCTTTTCATCACACATCACGCTTTTCTAAATGCCTCAACTCTTGTTGTTGTTTTTGAAAAATCGTGATTTATATCCCAAATTGTCATTTATGCCTTTGGTGAACACCCTCACTGGTCACACCAAGTAATCTTATATCTGTTACATCTATCTAAGGATGATACATAAATAAATGCAAGCCACTGTAATATTTCCCTCCTTATAGTCGGAACATATCTGACCATGCCTCTCCTTTGCTTCCTGGAAAGCTGGTCACCTTAGTTTACAGAGATGGCAAAAAAATCTCAAATATTGATAGTCAACATGTTCCGAGCGTGATCCTGTATCGGAAACAAATTTTCAATCCTAAAACTCTATTATTTATATTAACTAACTTCTGGAAAAGCAGGAGAAAAATATACCGGGAAGTTAAGTCGGATTTTCCACTTACCGGGCGCATATCCTACCACTGAACTATCGAGGCAGACTACGCCTCCAGTGTTTGTGGTTAACAAACTTATTGACACGTATTACAGTGCCGTGGCTTAATATTTCGTTTTTATGGACAATACGAGTAAAGGGGGGAAAAAGAGAAAAACCTCATGGCTTTCTACTCATATTACTGTCGGTTTTCTGAATCCCAGATTTGAGGGAGTCCACCTATACTATTTACTTCATTTTGTTGTGAGAGATTGCATCCCTAATGCTGTAATACGGTGTTAAGTGAAAAATACTTATCGAAATCGACCATGTTCTTTCACAATTCCTAGATTATAGTAGAATACAATTGATTAATCCGAAGATTATCATTAAAATTTACTTTATATTATCTGTGATTGCCAAAAGAATGAACTGATATAAAATTAAAAATTTACGTTAATTGCAAATCTATTCAATAATGTGGAAGTTTTGCTCTTCAATGTAATCGATCACGGTAGCATTTCATCAACTGATTTTTAAGAGAAATTCATGAACACAATGGATGTCTCATAAAAAGTATTATCCCTATCGATAAAAAAATTTCCGTAAAATTATTCCATCATTATTGTTGTTTTGCACATTAGTTGATCAAACCAAGCTCTGAAGAGCAAAACCTCGAACCTTTTTAAAAATAAGCGACGATTTATCCACGCATATTTCCTGCAAAAACTATACATACCTGTTGTATAGTACTATAAATAAAGTGCGCGATATTTATAAGAATGCTTATTCATGCGAGCTTTTATGATTAAAAGGTTAATTAAAGCATTTCAAAGCCGACATTAAATAAGGCCAAAAATTACCCCTGCACCGCTCCGTTTTATGCAAATATTGACTGATAAATTGAGTTAATCTAAAAATTCTACACGTATACGCTAAGAGCGGGACCGGGATTCAGATGCGCCTGAATTAAAGCCATCTATGCGAAAGAGATTCACGAAAGAAATCCAAATGCATCTGTCTCCCCAAATACTTTTTGTATTGCAAAGTGCGGGGATCGGATAAAAGTACGAGGCGAGGAAACTTATCGAGGTTATAAAACACCCATTTTCTCGTGTAATACTCCTCATTTCGTATTTTACATTTCCTCAGGTTTGAGGAGGAAATAAAGGTGATTTTTCTACATAATTTCCCTATTCCTCCAATCAATATTTTTCGCTGCAATAATTAAAAAATAAATCTTGTACATCAGCTGGTAAAGTGATAAAATTAACGTTTTATTCTCGTTCGAAAATCAACACTACCCTTATTATTGACAACAACATTTTCCCGTTTAAGTGAAAAACTGTCCCATAATTCCCCCTTCTGGTTTTTTAACCTTTCCACTTGGGATATTTTTCCGTATTTCTATTTACTTAACGGTGAATACTTTTTAACTCGGAGAGACAGCTACCGATTATATAAAAACCGTTTGAATCTCAAGGAAACCAATTAATTTAATTGGTTAATTAACAAACCGAGGAAAGCATTTTGGTGGTTCAAAAAATATATATAATTAGCGTGATAAGACATCAAGGAAGCACAATGAATTTCGAGTGCATGCGATGGCTAAGGGTTAAGAGTTAAATACCTGCGAAAAAAGCGGAGAAATTAAGCGAGTAAACACGCAATGTTTGTTTAAAGAAACGATCTCTGCAATAGATAAAAATATCGCAAAATCCCACTTACTTTCACTGTCCCGAATGTCACTTACCCGAATATCATAATCTCGGATATAATTTTTTCCGAATATTATTCTCCCGAAAATCATTTTCCCGATTATCTTAATCCCGTAAGCCAATTGCCCGAATGTTACTTTTCCGAATATCACTTAACAGAATACGATTTTCCATATCACCATCTTTTTTACTAGTTCTGCTTTCCTAAAACCTTTTTCTCGGGAAAATCACTCCACACGTTCCTTAAAAGTGACGCTGTTAGAATAAAGAACTCATAATAATAATACGCCGTTAGAACAAATAACTCACAATAATAATATTACATTTATTAAAAATGACATGAAGTCGTAACGAAATACACATTAATAACAATGTCAAATTTATTTACATTCACACACACAGTGTCTGTGAGGCTATGCTGTACACTTAATATTAATCAAGTAGGAGAAAAGATAATTCATAGAGAGTTTATTACCCATGTCAACCGTGACTATCCGTCCTTTACAACCCTCGGTCTTCCGAAGTTCGCATTCCCAGTAAGTTACACACACGATATGCTGTGTAGTAATCGACAACCTTATGTCAATAAGGTAAGCTTATATCCGATCTGTATGAATTATCTTTTCCCCTACTTGATTTATATTAAACGTACAGCATAATCTATTTTTCTTGTTTCCAAAATAGGACATTATCATCTGCGACGTGAATTTAAGCCACTACTTTCATTGCTTCGGCTAAGCTGATAAACAGACACTGTGTGTGTGAATGTAAATAAATTTGACGTTATTATTAATGTGTATTTCGTTACGACTTCATGTAATTTTTAATAAATGTAATATTATTATTGTGAGTTATTTGTTCTAACGGCGTATTATTATTGTGAGTTCTTTATTCTAACAGCGTCACTTTTAAGGAACGTGTGGAGTGATTTTCCCGAGAAAAAAGTTTTAAGAAAGCAGAACTAGTCAAAAAGATGGTAATATGGAAAATTGTATTCGGTTAAGTGATATTCGGAAAATTGACATTCGGGCAATTGGCGTACAGGATTAAGATATTCGGGAAAATGATTTTCGGGAAAATAATAATCGGAAAAATGATATACGGGATTACGATACTCGGGTAAGTGACAGTCGGGCAATTGGCATTCGGGATTATGATATTGGGGTAAGTGAGACTCGGGACAGTGATACCAAACCGCAAAAACCAGATGTGCATTTCGGCTGTAAAGCAACCGCCATCAACGATGGGTTCTAAAAATTTTACTATCGGTGAATCGCCACATATGACTGCTTCTTTCTAGCCGATATGCGCATCTTCCTTCCACAACCCCGTCATGCCTATTGTTCGTTTGATTTTTAGCCATCAGCAGGATCGGCCAAACACTGAAGGGGGCCCGGATGCTAGTATCCATAGAGCCCCTCTGATATAGGTATGTGACATATGAATAATGAATTTTTATTTTTGCAAAGCATTGGTTGATAAAAAACATTTTTTAGGCTGTAAGTATACAAAAACATTACAGTAAACAGTAGATGATTTTGTTATTTATGGGACCTTAGGGTTTAAAATTATAACTTCTTCGGAGTGTTTTTATTGGAAGTGTTTTCTGATAGAATTTTATGCAAAATTTACACCCAATAGTTTAATGATTGAGATCTAAAAACTTCGTGGACCCCCAATGTTCGGGAGCCCGGATGCTTCGCACATCAGGTATTTCTCTTTTGAGATAGATAGATAGATATTCGTCTTTATTTGGGCGAGATTGAGACTAAGCAGTCTCTTCTTCCATCAAACCCATTGTCAATTACAAACAGGAAGAAATTAACAGAGAATAAAATTAAAATAAAAGATTACATGAAATAAAGTACATACTACATAAATACAATGCCAAGTTAGCATTTTTGAAAATGAAAAGTGATGGAAGTGATGGAGTTGTGGGGAAAAACTAGGAAGCGGCATGTTTCAAACATAACTATGATTCCTAAGCGCTGAATAAAGATCAAGAGCACACGACGCCTTGCATCTTCCTTCAATCGTCGCACCACGCAAGCGTTGTCGTGGACACGTGGGACCTAGCCAATTCCTTCCCTGAATCGCTGCAACGGCTGCTTCACGCGACCTCGAGAATTCCTCTCCCAGCATTGTCGCGGCGTAGTTGAGTTGAGCGCCAATCACTTAGATGAGCGAGAGGACAATTCGAACGTCACAAGGAACGAACGGTTACTCGGACGCAGATCGGCGACCACACGATCCTCTAATCCGTTCGTCGGAAAATCAAAAATTCGAAGATTAAGGCTCGGGTTTCGTCGGGGATAACGCGATTCCTCAGACGCACGATCGTGGAGCCTCCAGCGAGCGACTCGAGGGAGAGGACCAATGTATCGAGGAAGTTAATATACGATGGGAGATCTAAATATGCTTCGAGGTTGGCTAAAGTCGTCCATCTCATCCCAGACCGCCGTTCCGTTAACAGTTCAAACAGAGTAAAAATAGATAAGGCTATGGCAACATACACTTTCAAAGGAGATGACCATTCCGTCCCGTTCGAATCCCCACGCGCAAAAGCACCTACTCCCATAATCTCTCTCTTCACCTCCCCGATAACCCTGTACTCTTTCCTACATTTCACTCTGTTCTCTTTCATTCTTTCCACTCGTTCCTCCTCTCTTTCTCTCCGCCACTCCCATCTCTCTCTGTCCCTCCCGACCTCTCACCCTCCTCCTACAATTCCCTCTCTCTCTCACCCTCCCCCTTTTTTCAATCACCCTTCATCTTTCCAGTCAGCTGACTTCATTTTTCTTACCTTTTCCAAACTCTTCAAAGTGGAATGGTAAAGAGTCAGGAGGCAGATTTTAAAATAGCTCGACTCGAAACAAGGGGTGACGTAACCCCTGGTTGGCTGGTGCCAAAAAGTCCGTGTCTCTGCCTGGCGGTTTCGGGCGTTTATACCGCGAGGAGTCGCCTTAGAGTCAAAGGGTTCGGTGGTCGATTCCGTTCGGTAAGGAACGATGAGTGAAACGTGCCGACGGAAGAAAACGAATCGGTCCCTTAAATACGCCTCCAACCGATTCCACTCGACTCGTCTCTAGCGATCCTTCACGCGGGGACAACTTCCCTTCCCCTTTCGATACATCTTCGGTCGATCGAACAGCACTCGAAAGCTATTCAAGGTAGTTTTTATTCGAGAAATCGCGCGTTCGAAAGGGTTTTTCCAGAAAGAAGTCTCAAGGACTTGATCGAGTATGTCTGGGATTAAGAACAGATGCGTGTTATAGTCGGCTACGAATGGGATTATTGTCAATCGCGGCCTACTCCCTTATTGATCGGGGAATTTACTGCGCTTGAGGGGTAATTTTCCACCAGGAGTAAAACGTTCGTACCGCACACGGATCTTCGGTTAATCTATTCTCGCGAAGCAAATCAACTAGACATAAGTGCAGGAGCGGATCTAGGTGCATAACTAAGGGAGGGGTAATAAGAAGACAAATATAATATTTACTGATCCTTACTTATGCAAAATAATACTGTCTCTTTATAATAAATATGCAGGGTATATTATACACTGCTTAGACATTTGCAAAATATTTCTAGAATCCCTATGATAAAATAAATTAAGTGAGATAATATTTTAATGACGATTGAACATTTTCCTTAGGGGGTTATTACCCTATTACCCCCCTCCCTTTTGTATCCGCCATTGCATGAGTGAAAATAACCTTTTCTAACGAGTTTAATTATAATTTAAAACTTACATGGCGAAAAATTCATGCATACATGATATATTATTCGAGTCAGTAAACTTGATAATTTTGACCATGGACGTTATTGTGTAATTCACTACACGTATCGGAACACCGAATAAATGAACGGCATTGGAAGTAACTCATTCTACAAGCAATTTTAAAGAAAGGATAGCTTAGAAAAATAAAAATCGTCGCGATTTTAGAAATAAGGTAATTTCACCATTTAGAATTACTGTATTGAATAATACGCTCTAAAAGGTTCTCTAAGCTAGGCAGCAGACGGCCTTCAAGGAAAAAATAGAAATGGCAATGAAACTTTAGATGCGTTGCCCATACTTACGCTCTCTCCATACGCTTACTTATTTATTTCGTGTATAAGACATAAAATGTCTTCGGGTATCTAGTATGTTTTTTGAAAGAGAAATAATACGATAAAGGGCCAAATTAGGCACGAAAAAACTGACGAAAATACCATCTCACGCACGTCATCCCATCTTCCAGATGGAAACCGTTTTCCCGCAACAGAATGTTTTGAAAATGTAATTCGAACATTAAAAATACTCGGAAGGGTAAAACCTGAACCGTCACATGACGTCATATGTTACGCGTGTGTACTCACCTGTTATCCATCCGGAAAAGCATTAAAGCAGTGAAGTTATTCTGAGCGTTCGAGCAAAAAAAACTGCATTAATGATACATCAGTGTCAGTTCTGAACCTGACGCATTGTCACTTGTAGCCTAATTAGTCGAAAACATACAAGGATCTCGGATAACTCGCTGACTAACAAGATTACGCAGAGGCGTGTTGCGCTGCATCTGCGATTTCTCGGTGGTTCTACCATTAGAAAATCTCAGGAGTCAATAGTGAGCGTTAAGAGTTGAAGCAGGTGCAGAAAAAATCTCAATAATCTTATAGTTTTGAAAGGAAACTTTAATGGATTAAGATTTCTGTGTAGATCAAGATTTTCTACGTTTGAATCCTAACAATTTGTATGATAGTATGGAATCTCTGGCTAATCAACCTCTTGGATTATTATAGCTATTACTCCTTCTAAACCGAACACACATAAGGGAGGAGGGAACCTGGTGCAGGCATTAGCCTACTCTTTACGAAGAGCACCAAGGGGACCAATTGCTTAACGCCCTTTACGAAGGACGGAGCGCTGACTTGCGCGGTCTCCTCAAATCACACAAGTAGGGGATGAGACAATCCCAGGTTGAAATATCCGACCTCCGCCGGATTCGAACCTGCGCTGCGTGGAAGGCCAACGCTCTAACCACACCGCCACCCTTGAAACCTAACAAATTTGATGTAACATTTAGTTAATTCCATTGAAACAAATCGAGTGAAAGGAGTCCATGGTCATCGGATAAATGCTTTCTTTGTGGCTCATTGGGAAATGGCAAAGAGAATAGCTTACCATTTCCCCTTTTATACGTTGATGCCTGTGTTCAGCGCATGGTATCGTGCCCTGGATATATCAAACGCAATTTCTGAGCATTATTTCGAGGTAGAATTATCGAGTGATTTATTTGATTTGTAGGCGAGCGTATTCATTTGTTGCTCTGACAGCATCTGAACCAGTTAATGCATTTTGTTAATACAACCCTTGCGAGTAATTTATAACAGTTTCAGTAATTTGGATTATGGTTCCTATGAAATAATTTATAAGTTCAGCAGCTATATATGTAACACGGTTTCTCTCGAGGGTTTAAATATAAAATTGGCCTTGGAACGGCCTAAATCATTTTATGTAAAGTATTTTTAGTTAAATTTATAAACGTTTTGGACGATGGGCGAACCCCAAGCAATGACCTGCGTTGGCTTCAACCTAAATCCTCCTTTCTCGAGGATCAAAGCCAAGTGGCAATGCAACCTTATTGCTTAAAACTCTTGTGGTATTATAATGCAAATCATTATGCTTACATTTATCTATTTGTCAGCAGACGAAAAACAGCAGTCAATGACTATAAAACAAGCCCATTAACAGTGACGTCTGCGGTCGCAAACGTCCTTGCCCGTGAAAGGATTCGAACATGTGATCTTAATATACCTAAAAAAAATAGGAAAGACTGTTTCAAAAATTTTATATCTGACTACTTTCGAGAAAGCCTAAAATATATCGCCTTTTCTCCTTGACTTGGGGATTTTGCGAAGAGCATTTTTATAAATCATTTTTGTATCTGATGCATCAATGACTTATTTTAAATAATAACTCGGATAGCGCCAAAATACAAATTTGTTTGTATTCACTTAACTTTTACTAAGAGATTAAGAACCCGGCGTTCTTCCTGCTCCTCCACCAAGGGCAGCAAACAGCAAATGCCAGGAATGGGATTCGAACACACGCCCTTTTACGAAGACCATATTCCGCAATTCCTAGCTTATACGAGCAAAGAATATCTCACGAATCCGGCGCCTTGGATCGATCGGCCATCACTTAAGAATCAAATAAATCCAAAACCGCAGATATCAATAATTTATTTCCCCATATCTATTCAGAAAATGTAAACGGCCGGCGTCTCATCGATTAGTGACGGAATACTTTCCGGAAGAGCTCTAAATGAAAATTACGCCCGTAATGATCTCGCTGCGGCGACATGACGCATCGGCACGAAACGAAAATTTATCAGATTTCGAGTTTTAGAAAAAAAAGTCGATCCTCGCGACGAGACGCATCCTGGATAGAATATATCCTCGTGGGGGGAGGGGACGTCGTCTTAGGGCTTGGAAGACCAGGACGCCCTAAGAGAGAGATAGTCCTCCGTAGAAAACCTACCAAGGACGGAAATAAACTCGCGGACGAAGGGTGGCAAGGGAGGAGCAAGAGAGAGAGAGAAAGGACGACGCGGCAAACCTCATGAATTAAGAACTCTTGTGTTTTTTTTTCCACCGCGCTCTTCGACGGAGATCGCGGTTCGAGGCCGGGGTGTGGGGATTTTAATGGCGCTGGCGTGACTCAGGGAGCGGTATCTGGGCGTGGGAAGGGTAGTTGAAGGGGGAGGGGGAATGGGGTGTCGAGAAAAGGCGGGCGTGGACCAAAGGGCCGGTGAATCACTCCCGTCCTTTGCAAATGCTGATTCGATCGAGCGTATGAGGGAGCGGGCAAAAGTGGGGGGGGGAGTGTGCGGCGAAAATGTAGCGCATGTGACGTCGCCGCGGCGTTCTATGTATAGGGTGCGGTTAGCGCGGAGAAAGGGAGCGGCATCTGAAGAAGCGTGCTCGTGGCGGCGATTCCCTGTGTGACTGCTTGCCGTCTGCATCGGAGTGCGATGGAGAAAAAAATCTCTCGTGATGATGCGACGACGATTTTGTAACATTGGAAATGCCCAAAAAGAATTGTCGAGATGATCTTTCGGATGAAATCGAAATGAGCGGATTCTAAAAAAAAACATCGCCACTGATGGCGGCTGCTTTGTAGCCGAAAAGCGCAACTGGTTTTCCCAACCTTTTTATGGCTATCGAGGAATTATTGTTTATTTTCGGGATTAAAGTCTCTGAAAAGTTTGGATGAAGTATTTGAAAGACCGACGATTTTTTTCTAGTTGGACCGTTTAAAAGTTATCGCGTAGAAAGCGAGCCGAGAACACATGGCCAGGCGGTACGTTTAGTGCGTCTTTTCCGTTCGCACGACACTGCGTAAATATGAGGAATAGTGGGGGGCATCAGGTGGATGACGGAGAGATACGATACGACTAGAGTTACCACCCGTTCGGTTTTCGCCCGAACAGTTCTCTAAGCAAATCATTTGTTCGTTGTTCGTACTGAACACAGAAATGTTCGGTAAAATTTTTCAAACAATTTTTTATCAAATTTTAGCTTAAAACAATTCGAAAGTTTGCATTTCGATTATTATCTGAATCGACTGTTCAAATCGAGTAAAAACGTCATGGTTTTTAGTCAATGTTCGGTAATGACACCAGAAAAAGGTGGTAAACCAAGATACGACGTAAACCACATTTAAAATACTCAACAACTATACGATAGTCTAAAATGTGCGATTAAAAGTACAAAGATAAAAGTCAATAGTGAGTTTAATTTCAACAAAACACTTGTTCTTATTATTGCTTCAAATAAAAAACAAGACAAGCCATATATGTTGAAATCCTTTCTGTGGTCTACGCGCGTTTTAAGGTAGATTATTATTTTTCGATTATTCCTCATAATATTTCATCGAAAATGTGAGAATCATCGTTCAGAATTAAATTTTTAAAAACTGGTTTGGTTGTTTTCAATCGGGTGTGTTAATATTAAGAGTAGAAGATCGTTAATAAGACGCAAATGTTCATTGGGACAATGCGAAGACATACCCGAGTTCAGTTCGGTAAATTAGCGATAAAAAAATGTTGTATTAGTAGAACTCCAGCAATGAAGTTAACACATAGACATAGTTATTAGGTGGAAACTCGCTAGGAATCCTTAATTATGGGGGGCCAATTTTTGTCCGAAGGAGGAGCGGATACTAGAGGGAAATGTAGACCCATTTACGGCGGAAGACCCTTGGTGTTGGATCATCGAGGGAGTATTTATGGTTTTGATTGTTTATGGCCTCAGAAGTAGCGGAAATCTCCGTTAGATATAAGCTATAAAATGAGCTTGATGATAATTTTTTTTAATTTTCGAAAAACAATAATTAAAACTAAATTAAGGATCATTTTCGTAACACCCCTAAATTCTTGTTCTATCGCTTACAACTTGCTCCGTCATAAATAAGATAGGGTAATGGATTAGATACGAAAATATCGATTCAAATTTTCATCGTGCATTGATTGTTCCTTATATTTAACGACGAGCTACGAGGACTGTAATTCAAATAGAAAAAGTATGGTAATCCTCAAAATCTACAATACGCTCGGTTAGTAGATACGTTTTGATCTATATAAATATGTTGCACTATCATAACCACCACAATAATAATTTATATCCTAAATAAAGTTCGAGAAAAGAATGCCAGGTCTAACTTGCATGAACAACGCGGTTCTTCGAATGTTCCCATTCCCATGCGCCGACTCGATCCTCGAAATTTGTTCAAGTCGACTTAAGCGTTCTCCCCAAGGTACGAGTTATGTAGGATCAACTGTACTATTTATGGGTCATGCACGTTCTAACAAGTAATTTCCCGCATAATGGTTATAGGGATTGCCTCCCTTTAGGAAGATTTGTCAGCGAACATTTCGCGTGGGAAATGGAGATATAAGTGTGGCACGATTAAGAGGGATGTTGGGAGAGGCAAGGGAGCGGCGGGAGAAAAAATAGAAAGATAGGAGTGAAGGATAATAGGGATAATGGAGGGAGGGATGGAGGGAGGGATGGAGGGAGGGATGGAGTGAAGGATAATAGGGATAATGGAGGGAGGGATGGAGGGAGGGATGGAGGGAAGGATGGAGGGAGGGATGGAGGGAGGGATGGAGGGAGGGATGGAGGGAGGGATGGAGGGAGGGATGGAGGGAGGGATGGAGGGAGGGATGGAGGGAGGGATGGAGGGAGGGATGGAGGGAGGGATGGAGGGAGGGATGGAGGGAGGGATGGAGGGAGGAAAGGAGAAAGAAATGGAGGGAGGAAGAAAGAGAGAAAAAGAGGGAGAAATAGATGGAGGGAAGAATGGAGGGAGGAATGAAGAGAGAAAGGGAGGGAAGTATGGAAGAAAGGAGGAAGAGAAGGATTAAGGGAGGAAGAGAGAGAGGAAGAGAGAGAGGAAGAGAGGGAGGAAGAGAGGGAGGAAGAGAGGGAGGAAGAGAGGGAGGAAGAGAGGGGGGAAGAGAGGGAGGGAGAGAGAGAGAGGGATTAAGAGAGGGAGGAATGGAGGAATAGAGGGGGGGATGAAGGAAGAGAGGAAGGGATAGAGGGAAGGAGGGAGGGGTAAAGGGAGGGATGAAGCAAAGCAGGGAGGGAAGGTGGGAAAGGGGAAAGAAGGGAGAAAGGGTGGGAGGGAGGCATGAAAGGAGGGAGGAATTGAAGTAGAGATGGAGAAAGGGAGGGTGGGAGGGATGAAGGGAGGGGGGTATCTAGTGAGAATGAATGGTGAAAGAGAGGAAATGGTATACAAAGGTGACATGTGAAGGAAGCAGTTATAGATGATTATGAAAGATAACAGAGTAAATGGCGCATAAGTAAATATCTCCTCTTCCATCTAACCCTTAGTCACGCAAAAATAAAATAAAAAACGGAATCATTTTATCTAGTAAGAATTGAAAAGAGTAGATTTGTGGAAAAATAAAAATGATAATTAGTTTATTATACCTTAGGGAAAAACCCGCCATGGAAGCACCCACATCAGGAAGAGCGTGTGAAAAACTTGTGAAAGTTTATGATATACAAAACTCTCACGTGATGATATTCATAAATTAAATACGCCAACATCTTCATAGACGTGTGTGAGTGTGCGTTCGTGTGCGCATACAGGTATGTGTGTTTGAGTGTGCGAGCGCGTGCGCGCTCATACGTGTAATTACGTAGATTCATGGACCAGATTACACATAAACACACTCACATGCAGCAACATAAACTTCGCATGCATTAAAAGAATCAAATTAGAATCCACGAAGAAATTCCTCCGTGGCAGTAGAATTGAGGCAACGATTATGATAAAAAAATAAAGGCGAAGGGAGAGAATGAATTTGGAAGAGTTGAATGAAGAGAGGGAAGAGAGAGAGAGAGAGAGAGAGAGAGAGAGAGAGAGAGACGGAATAGAGGAAAGAAGGTGGAGGTTGGTAGTTACGAAGGAGGTGCTAAGGAAAGAATGGGAATGGTAGGAATGGAGAGAGAGAGAGAGGAGAAAGGAAGTGATAGGAGGTGATAGCTCTCAAAAGAGTGACGTGATAGCGAATAGAAAAGGAAGAAATCCGAAATGAGTGTGTATAACAAAGTTTCAAATCAACAACAACGTAAGTTTTGTATATTTGCAGTTTTCATTAGGTAGCAATATAATCGCTACGATTTCCGACTATACTGATGAACTATACTCGCTGCGTAATCATTACGTGAAATCGTTATATTTTTTCTCGATGCGGCTTATTGGCAATTGTTATCATATAGACTGCCGTAAATCTTCGCTGTCATTGGAAACAACATCAATTTTGATCGTACCTAACGATAATTGCTCATTTGAAGCACTGTATGAATTCGTAAATTTGAATCAATTTGTTAAACCTATTATTACAAATTCCCGCCTCTGGTATTGTCTGAAATGGACGAGACAATTTGAGCGAACGTCATTAGGGCGAAAATGAAAAGAGATATGACTTTTTCGTCCTTTAAACTGTGTGTTATTGGATATGCATTTCTTACTGTTCTATCCAAATTTTCCAGTCATCCTGCAATAAGACAGATTGGTTGGCAGCAAACTCCTTCATTTTTCCTTAATGTTTCCGCTTGGATTGCCATTTTTTCCGTGCCACTTGATCTTTCGTTATTTACTCTTTTTTAATTTGATTTTTGAAACACCGATATAGACATATTTTTTGGAAAATTTAGATGCATTTAACACGAATAAAAAAAAATTGCCAAAAAAGTCCAATGAACTTCAAAATAAAGGTTGATTCCGTTAAAACCATCATGCATCAAGTAGTAATAAAATACAACAGGAAAATGTAAGTGTTTCAAATTAACTGACAGTCAAAGCTCAAAAATCCGAGAATCTCGAAACCAAGCAGTGTAGGGATTTCTGAAAATTACGGATTCATGAGAGGCATGGAGTTCACATTATGATTTAAGGTGAAAAAACTACTTTTAAATCGTATTTGCGAGTAATATATATAAAGGTAAATAAATGTGGAAATTATATAAAGATAACATAATAAAGGAAAGAAACGCAAAGATTGAAATGCATGAATAAAGACTCGAAGTCGCTTGGTAACAGGCAAAAATACAAGAGTAAATGCACAATAAATCTATGGATGATATTCACTCGCTAAATGAAAAAATGAAAACAACTACACTTGTTGTTAGGTTATAAGAGGCGCCGAACTCCCAAAATCCAGCCGCTTGAAACCGCACGATTTATCGAGCTTTTCGGATATTTGAATTACGAACTTTTGAACTTTGACTGTACTATGACCAAAATCGTCACTGCAAGGAAATATAGGAGAAGAGATGAAAGGTAGATAGGGAAGAGTCACCAAACTTGCAAATGAGTAGAAAGGGATGAATACATTGTGAGGAGGATGTGGAAAGGGGAATTGTAGGAGTGGCAGAAGGTGTGGTGCGAATTCAGATGGAATGAGGTAGAGGTAAAAAAAGGCTGTGAATTAGGCGGAAATGAATCTGAATAGTTCCCTAGTCGGAGTTTTTTTTATCGCTGGTGCTGTTAAATTAGAACCATTTCAAACGGAAGCGATGTAATGACCAGCTCCTTAAAATAAATTAATTAACAGTTCTTCTGAAGTAATTGCCTAAAAATAATTTACGAAGTATCAAGCAATACTTTTATGATCCCCACGTAAACGATGTCTTCATTAAACTCCATTACTATTTTTTAAAGAATTTTCAGTGTAATTGGCACAATATGTCTGTTCAATAGCCATGAATAGGTTAAGAAAACCAGATGGGCATCTGGGCTATCAAGCAGCCGTCACCTGCGGTGATTCACCGATAGCAGATTCTAATGATTCTCTATTGCTTTGCAGCCGAAATGCGCATCTGGTTTTTCCCAACCTTCATATAGCTTTCGGAGAGACATGTTGTGTCAATTTGATCTTAGCCATTAAGCGACCTCGGCAATTTTCTATTCAAGTAGCGCAGTGTGTTAAAGGTTTTATCTGCCGATCGTGAAACAAAATGGGATGATGTAATAAAACAATTTATACCTGAAATTTGATTCAGATGATATCGTGTAACAGTTAAATCAAATCTTAACAAAACTGAGAGTGAAACGAATTTACATAAGAAAACAGTTGTATCCTACGGATAAACGTTTTTAACGTATAATAATCCCAAAACGAAATACATTCAAAGAAAGGGAAAGCAAAATTTTGCGAACTCTGCAATTATAATAACCAATAAAATGTTGTAAAGCAAAACATTTTGTCGTGCTGGTGCATAATGTAGCGGATATCATGTAATTCATTCAAATGCGTGTATTTCGGCAAACAAGTGTAAAAACTGAGATAAGGCGTCAAGCGCAGAAAGACGTCATGACATTTATATATTTCAATAAATTCCCATTATGAGCGAAAATTTCATTTAACAGCAAGTTATTGGGTATGAATATTTTATTTACCGGAACGCACATAGAAAATGTTTTAATATCGTATTATATCTTATATTTATTGCATTAAAATTATATAAAAACAACCGTATTTTCACGTAAAAAGTACAGAAATAATACTTGAACCTGTAGTCGTGAGAATCTCTAAATTTTTAATAAGACAACAGAAAAATATATTGTACAATTGAAAATGTTTCACTGAAGCGTGGAGATACCAAAATAATTAACACATTTAACAATAACTGAAGTAATATGTTTATCCTCTGGTGATAAAGAAGTTTGGAAAAATCAGATGCGCTTTTCGGCCAGAAAACAGCCATCGTCAGTGGGGATACACGGATAGCAGATTATATTTTTTTAAATCTTTCCTATAGCTCTATAAATTCTTCGTGAAAGTTTAACGAGAAGAAAAATACTATACACGCAAACACCAGACCTAACATATGCCGGTCTTGGTTGCTAGTATGTCTAGCTCCGAATGCTAGGGACGCGGGTTCGAATCCTGCCGAGGGCATGCGTTTGTATTTGTTATTGTTCTTTTAAAAGACTTGTTATACATAAATAAGTAAAATAAATCGAGAGAAGAAAGATGAAGATAAGATAGAGGTGAGAAAGAAAGGTAAGAATACTAAAGTGAGATTTAATAAAATAGAAGAGTGAAAATACGGTGGTGATGAATAATAGAAATTTGTGAAATATTCGCGCGTTAGCGGATGGTTCAGGATATGAGAGGAAAAGAAAATAGTGTTGTAAAACAGTAGGAGACCAAGACGATAGAGAATTATCAGAGTGGGAGTGGCACAAGGCGTGGTGCACTATGGGAAATGAATTCAAACAGAATAATTAGGCGTAGTAGACACTAACAATAAGATGATATGTAATTTTAGAGAAGTAGGAGGAAAGCAGCGTAGTACTGGATAAAGGGCAACAGCAGGTCAAAATATACATAAAACGATGCCTCGATCTCAGGTTATAGCTTGAATCGAATGAGCTATATAGCTCACTCCGTTCGACGACGGAATGAATTGCCAAGACCACCAAATATCATCATTTTCCAGGATCGTTTTAGGAAAACTCTTATTTGCTATCGAGGGGTGCGCATAACCCCAGAAGAATTTGCAGTCACGTCAGGAAGCCGCGACTTATTTCGATCCTCTCTTCCTTTGTTGTAACGCTACTTTCCGCATTATCCGAGGGCCATCCCCTGGATGTACACGCTATCTCGGCTATGGGAGACCGGATATTAACGGGACACCCTTGTCGAGTCGTAAAGGGGTAAACGAACTTCCGTTTTGAGGAAGTCAGAAGCTTCTTAAGGTCGGCGTGGGGGTGCGATTAGTGGCAACGGGTGCCTCGTACGCATACCGTCACGGCATCTTAACTTTTCCCTTGAACGCATTGGGGTGGGAGAGCAATGAGAGGCGGTTCATATCGCGTGCACGCGTGACTTCGAATGTCTCTTGCGTCCCGGTACGTGCCCCGTAAGGTTTGGTACTTGTAGAAGAATACATTTCGGCGTGTCACACTTTCCATAGCGTTCGAGACAATCGGTGATTCAGAGAGGTCTCAGGGAGATAAGTGTTCCGCAGTGGGTTAGCCGTTCTTACAACGTTTATGTATTATTTTTTCCCAACGATCCACTTCCCCGTGGATCCATGAAAGAAGAACCCGTTACCGATTGCCCATACGATCGCTCCAAGTGGCGCAAAAAAACAGGGAACTTTCCTTACGCGTCGAATCTAACCCTTTTTTTACGTACGGTAGTTTGAGTTCGCTCGAGGACGATATGCGTGGATTTAGCGTCTTTGGTCGCCGTTGGGCTTCGATTCCGGAAAATAAATTACACTCCACGGATTTTTGCTTCCATTTGATGGCGAGTGGGAATGCGATGGATTAACGTTTATATTTTTCTTCAATGGAAATTGAAAGAAATTCGTAAATACGTAAAAGTGTTTTATCCATTTATAACAGGCAGGTCAAACTTGAAGAGGCATCAGGGCCGCAATAAAACAAAGGACGTCATGGAAGGGCCGCATTAGGGTTGCATTTGTTTAATGAGAGCCAGAGTTAAAAAAATAGACTTTATCTGGAAGTTTGTTGATCTGTTTTGCGAAAGAAAAACGATAATGTAGAAAACGCATCCTATAGTAACTAAGAAAAAATCTTGTCTGCTTGTCACAAAAATAAATCTACATATAATCTCGAACGATTTAGTTGAGAAAAAATTCGCATTCGGGCAGCACTAAAGCACATAAAGGGCCACATGCGGCCCGCCAGTTTGACATCCCTGCTTGCCTACAATACCATTGCCACGTGAGAGAGGGAAACGTCTTATAAGGTAAAGGCATACCCATTTCCATCAAAAAAAAATCAAGTAAATTTCTGAATTTCAAAAAAGTTACGTTAACAACACAGTAATTGAATATTTGTTCAATTACGATTTATCAGCACTCAAAACTAACTTTCTCTGGTGGCAATGCCTACGCCTTAGAAAGGGTTGTTCTTTTTCCCTTCGGAAATATCGACGAAAAGTTCGGTAAATAAAGTGATGTATTATCAAAAATTGTCAGCACGATGTATGAGTCTTATTTTTCTAGTCTGAGAGCGCTAAAAAAATTCAAATCTTAGATGAATATACCTCGTTATTTCTTACGCGTCATTTTACTCTTTTTCCGTCGGTTTTGAACTCTGCCGTTGGCATAACGCCTTCTTCACCGTTTGTTTATTATTTTATGATTACACTTGGCACCTTCTCTCGAGATGTTTCATGATGTTATTAACTGCAATAATACCCCCCTCGCTGGAAGAAAAATATACGTCATTTTTGCCAATATAAATCACTCTGAGACAATTGAAAAAATGAGATCACTCGGCAGAATGAGATCACTCATCAAAATTAACGTAAAACCTGAGAAAAAGGAAAAAAATGAGTTTCTGAGAGAAAAAGTATTGGCTTTAATAAAAAAATAGAATTTACCCCGTAATATTTATTTTATGGCGGGTCAAATGTCATTTTCAGTTTAAGACTCACCTGCTTGAACTTTCGGCTACGACAGAAATTGGAGTCTATAATCTCGAAGGAAAACTAAAATAAAATTATATAAATTCAAGTCAATGCAAACGAATAAAAACGGTGAGACACTATATATATATATACATATATATATACAATATATATATTTTATATAGATTTGAACGATTCGCTTCTTAAATTTTAGAGTAATAAATGTTCGGCGGTGTTAAACAAACACACGGAAATAAAACATGGAAGTTTTTGGAGAGAATTATCAAACTAATCAACGACGCACATTTCTGGCAGCGCAATCACACCCAAAGACGCATTATGTCAACAAATTTAGACGCGCAGTCGTGGACATCTTCAGGGCCCACGAGAAAATGGAACGAACATTTGGAAAAAAGAAAAACCACGTCACAATGCCATCCCTCCATTTCATGGTGGCTGGCGAGTTAAAAAGAGAGTTTTGGAGCGGCGGTGTAGGTGCAAAGATGTAACCCACATCGCGCTATATTTCCCTCCGCTATTCCAAATGAATCTATTACAACAACTAGGAACTAGCGGTGTCGGGAAATGAGCGCGGGAAGTGAACGACTGTGGAAAAGAGAATCGCTTCGATGATCGGAGAGGAACAAGAATCCCCAGCCACCGCCTTCGTTCCATATCCGACGTAAACAAATGAAATATCATTGGTTTTTTTGCGGTAAGCGCTCGGCTAGACCATTTCATCCCAACAGGGAGTGGCCCACACAAACTTTTTACACAAAAATCCTCGCGCGCCGTTTCCGATTACCGAGCATCCCGCGGAGAGACTTCCAAAATACCGAATTTCGAACGCTTTATTTTCAATGCGTCGGAATACTGAACGGAAACGCTATGACTTGTCGCGCCTGTCGACTCCGACGACGTCTTCCCGCGATACACCGAAGATATTCTAAAATAATTCGCCGTAGACGCACGTCTCGTTATGAATGTTTCTAGAAACCATCCATGTTGGCACGGGGGGGGGGGGGGGGGCAGGAGGAAGTTCGGAGTTAGCTGCGTGGAGGATGCATTCGGGGAAAAGAAGTCCCACCTCGAAATATGGCGTAACCCGACGTCAAACAATTGCCCAATAACACACCGAACGCGTAAAAAAAATCGGACGAGAAGCACGGCGATGTATGTGGAAACGGGGAGTCCTCCCGACCCTTTTCCACCCGACAAAATTCGATCGACGAACCGAAGCAAGGCGGAAGGGAAGAGAAATACGGGAAAGCCGCACCCCGCCGCACCTTCCCGACCGCGAGTCATCCTCACCTTTGCGCCCCCTTCGCTCCGGGATCCTCCGCGATGAAACCAAGGGCCACCCACGCGTGTACCGCGTCCGGCGTCCCGCAGCAGCCGCCACCGCTAAATCCAGGAGAGCGAGACGACGAAGCACTCGCACGTTACGCGGCACCGGTCGGAAGAAAAAGGTGCGAGAGACGGAAAGGAACGAAACCCCTGAGCCGGGAGCGAAACGGTTTCGCAGCCGACTCCCCCGAGAGAGAGAAAGAGAGCTTCCTCGGCCGCAGCACACGGTGCAGGCGAAAATGCCGCCGCCGCCGCTGCCGTGGTGCCCGCGTGTGGGAACCGTGTGAGCGAGAGCGAAGCGATGTGTGGAAAGCGGTCGGTGGTGCTATCTTTAGTCGGGTTGGTGGAGAGGGGTAGAAGGGGGGAGGGGTACACGGGGAAGAAGGCAGCACCCGTCGCCCTCCTCCGCCTCCCGCTTTCGCGATGCCCAACATCCGAATGCGTCGCCCCCCCCCACCTCCGGCCTCTCCCCCGCACCTCCTCTACCCTCTCTCGTGCCGCCTTCCGCCTCCCTCCTGGATGCCGTCGACGCTTCCTCCCGCTCCTCCCCCCCGCGCTTCGCCCCCGTGGATCCATCCGCTCCCTCTCGCCCACTCCATCCGCGTTTGAATCGCGCCAAATGGTGGCAGACGTCATGCCCGCATTCCTACTTTTGTATACCCTCTCCCTATACCCCTTTCATCGCTTCCAGACATCGCTCCCCCACGAAGGACTCCGGGGACCTTACCACCTCTTGTCATCCTACGACCGCGTTACACCTCCCAGCCCTCCTATACAACACGGGCGTTTTCATAATGTTCCATGACCGCAATGCGTGTCTTATCTTTATCTCTCCCGTCCTCACTTCTCTCTCTCCTTTCCGCCCGCTTCCTGTCTCCCTTTTTCTCCCTCCTTTCTCCCTCGCCCCCTCTCTCTCCCCCTCTTTTTCTTGGGTTCTCCCATTCTCCCTCTCTACTCATCCCTCTCGCTACCTTTCCACCTTCCTTGTCTCTTTTTTCCCCCTCCGCTTTTTTCCCCTCCCCTCTTTCCCCCTCCGATCTTTCTCTCCCTCCCCTCTCACTCACTTTTTTCTCTTTCCATTTTCCAGCCTTTTTACTCCTTCCCCCTCTCTTTCTCTCATCTCTCTCTCTGAATTTTCCCACCCACAAAAAATGAACGCGAGTTAAAAATCCTACGATATGGGAGAAGTTTTGCGCGAAATCCCGGTACGTTTCGCTATAAAACATAATTTTCAATCAACGCAATGTATCGTAATTCGCATATTTGAAATAATAAAATGTCGCGTCCATGTTTTGATTGGGATCAGTTTTCGGTGTTTTAGTTTCGTTTTGTAATTTATGGCGACATGTTCTTGCGGGAATATTTGAATCAACGTATTGCATTAATGTATACCCTAGAATAATTAGAACATTTCAAGGAGTAGATACAAAAAAGTATGGTCGAGGAAAGAAATCCTGGGCCCTGGTACTTCTGCTTCTGGGCTCCTTACCACCTCTTTCTCCGACCATGATCGTGTTTATAGTTTTCCGCTGACAAGATTCATCAATCAACTATTCCAACTTCTCCATCGTCCATCATAGCTCAGTCTTAATATGTGGTTCCCAAACGTTTTTCCTGGCGCCGCCATTTAAACAAAAGAATGTTTTGCGGATCATGGACATATAAATGAAAACATTAAGAAATAAACTAAACTCACAATTGTATAAAAACTGCAACAACTGTACTTGTTCAATTTGTAGGGTGAGCCTTCATATTTAAGATGAGGTGTCCCAGCCTAGACCGTATCGTTGACACAGAAACTCGATCACTTTCCCTTTTCCTTCGTTTATGGGACTTGCGTGTAAAAAATGTTCTAATTTTTCTTACTGAATACATTTTTGTCGGTCCCTCACGGATCATGTAAGATCTAGGGAGAAGAAAATGTGGCTTTTTTAATTGTACCCAAAAAAGAATCTTCGTGCCAATCGATGTAGAGAAAATACGTTATTGTATGTTGGGCACTCCCTTGAATTTCTATATTTGAAAGTATAAGTAGGGAATATATTTTTTGAGTTTTACCCGATTTTGCCCGTTTTTTAGCTCCCGATTCGACTTTTAAAAGTTCGGGTAAAACCCGAATAAACCCGAAAATTCTACACTAGTAATAAAACAATTAATATTAAACGGGGTTTGGAGCGTTCGGACACGATTGTAATATGCAAACGCTTTACAATTTCAGCTCAAGTCTACATTTGACATAAATAACCTTCAATGATTTGGCTCTAATTTCTTTAAAATCTCGAGTTTATCGCTTAATTATAACTAGGGCAAGTGCGGGTGAATCGGGTCAAAATTTATAACATCAATCAGAACAACATACACAATGGTTAATTTTTAAAAGCAACTGTATGATATCGAAAGGTATTTATTGCTCTTAAACTAACATATCTCAAATTATTTTCTCAATCTTTTTATATTCGGAGAATTGCGGCTTTTGGTAAGCAAAGTAAATGACCTATTCACTCGACGAAAGAGGGTGAATCGGGTCAGGCGCAGGGTGAAAAGTGTTAGCCAGAAAATTAGCCGAGAATGAAAGTAAACAAGAAAAAATATAATAATGCCTCACTGAGCAATTATTTAAGAAGGTTACATTGTGTCAAAATACATAGTTCAATGCAATACCTGTAACTTTTGTGGGAATCGGTTACAAGTCCTAAAAAGAAGTGGACGGACCGTCATCGTCAGAAGTTCAGGATTTTTCATAGGGCTCTTAGTTGCTGTTGACAGGGCCACCGAGAGGGCTGTGATACCGGGGAAAACTCCCCGGGGCCCGAGATTAGGAGTTTATATTTATATCTTTAAAAATTCGCTGATGAATATTGACAATAGGTTTCAAAGGTATTGCAAGAA
Organism: Tanypteryx hageni; assembly: GCA_028673005.1. Classification (NCBI taxonomy): domain Eukaryota; kingdom Metazoa; phylum Arthropoda; class Insecta; order Odonata; family Petaluridae; genus Tanypteryx; species Tanypteryx hageni. Next base: position 62,825,718 of record CM054120.1, on the reverse strand, counting down.
TTCTTTTTTTCTATATAAATTTAAAAATGTTATTATTTATCGGAGGGGGACCCGGAAGGTTGTTTTCCCCTGGGCCCGTACTGGCTCTTGGCGGCCCTGGCTGTTGATACTTGATATGATAGCGAGGGTAAGAATTCGTGATCTTCAATAACATTTGAATTCAGGGGGAAGATTTCGGGCGATAGCTGGTGTCGCTGCTTTGGACCATGCCGCTTTAAAAATTGCGCCAAAATTTAGTTACGTTATCTTCCTTTCATCCACAGTGCGATGAACAAAATTGTCACTGGCTTCATTGTAATAATCCTTTAACGGTTTGAAGAACGACCGGCCCAACGGTTGTAGTGGTGTGACTGGGAAGGCAAACAAGGTGGATGGAGTATTGCTCACAAAATTGTAGAACCTGAAGACTTTTGAGAGAAGATTGGCCATCGAGGACAGTACTCCATATATGAGAGTGAAAATAAAAGAAATTACTTCCCTTGCTTATTTTAAGTTGACTCGATTCACCCAACAATAGCTGACCCGATTCGCCCGCTTTTACAGGGAAATGTAAAATCAGAGGTTGGCAACACTGGCGTGAATATTCTGAGATTGCAAGTACAGGTTAGAATTGTGGAAGACGTGCTTAAGTGTTTGTTTTCCTCCACTGCACGGTGTTTCTATTGCAAAATCACAATTTGGTATTTCCAAAAATAAGAATTCAGCAAAAATGCATGCGAAGCTTACCTTGTTCTTCCTAAAAACAAGCTGTAGAATGACGAAAACCAAGTGAAACTATCTCTATCTTGCAGAACAACGCTACTAAGGTTTCACTCGTTGCCTACCAAATGCAGCAGCTCTCGGGGTTCAGCTATCTGGTCTCTAAGGCGCCATAACTTAAGTTTGACCCTATTCACCCGCACTAACCCTATATCAAAAACGGTATCTGGAAAGTTAACTGCCAGCAATTCATCGCCATCAATTTATCGCCAGCAATTCAACGCCGAGGAAAACTCACCGCCACGGAAAATTCGTCGCCATGGGAAATTTATCGCCTTGTATGGATCATGTTGTTAACAAATGCAGTATTTAAAAATGCGTGTGCGGACTCTACGCCGACAGAAGAATATAAAGGCAAATAACCCCACTATAGCGGTTTTAATAAATACGTTTCATCTTTTGACCGGGGACGAAATGGAAGTAATCCACATTTACGAGTAATATGCCAATTGTTTATGACAACCGAATGAGAATTTTTTAAATAATGATATGCATAAAAAGTTAACAAAGAATAAGGGAGGGGGGAACGGGAGGAGGATGAAATGAAGAATTGGAGAAGTGTGTAGGGGGAGGAGGAAGGGGGGGGGGACGTGTAAGAAATTATAATGAAACAGTTAATATTGATATCAATCAACTAGGAATCAAATATAGGCAATATTGATATCTATAAACTAGGAATTTAACAACAATTAAGAGTGAGAAGAGAAAAAAAAAGGAAAAAGATGGTGAGGGGGTCAGAAGGGGGAGGCAGGTGGGGGGAGAAAGAAAGTGATCAAATATAGGCAATATTGATATCTATCAACTAGGAATTTAACAACAATTTACTTCCATGTCGTCCCCGGTCAAAAAATGAAACATCGTATTTATTAAAACCGCTATCTTCTGTCGTCGTAGGGTCCGCACACGTATTTTTAATACAGCCTTTGGGAATAATTTTGAAACGAGAACAAAATGTAATTGCTTTCAATAAAACCCGATTTGTTAAAAAAAAAATTAAAACCCGATAACTACCCCCCCGACGGCGATTTTATTTTTACCCGAAAAATACATTTTCTAAGTATAAGTCGTAATTATATGCTCTCACTGACTTTTTTGTGGCAAATTTTGTACCTTCACCGAATATATTTTCGTATCAGTGCGTCGCAGATCATGTAAGAGGTAGAGAGAGGAAAACATGGATTCATAATTGTAGTCCACACAAATAATCTGCATAGCAAACGATGTTAGCAATATATGAACTTTCCTGCGGTATTGGAACAGATGAAAAGAACGCTATTGGGTTGAACTCATGCATTTCTGAGGGGAATTTAAAAAATGGGAAAATGAAATAAAAAACACAGTAGCCCTTGAGTAAAAGAAGATACCCAGTGATGCGTGCAGACCAATTGAGACGATGATCAAAATTCTAAAGGAAACTTACTTCATGACTTATCGAGAGCAACATTGCAGTTTCTTCGCGTTGATAGTTTGAAAACCACAGGCCTAAAGTATGGAGACCTTGGTGGTCGTAGTCCTATTGTAATCAGCAGCCTAATAAACGCACTCTATGTTATACAACGAGGTAAAAGAATAACTATCTATTCCCCAATGGGTTGCGTTTATTTTTGACTGCCTTGTATTTTTAAACGAGTTATTTATTTTTACAAAATTATTTTTCATTCAATCGTTTTAGGACAGCGCAACTATAATATATACCAAGGGTTTGCGAAGATGCTCAAAAGAGTTGGTTAACCAAAAAAGTTGAATGCCACTTACCTAGAAGACCAAATTTAAAAGAAAATTCCGTAGCTAACTATCCACTATAATTATATTTATTATTGCAAGAGATATAAAGGTGCAATCGAGTAGATTTACTAAAATGTGGGATCAATGCACGAGATGGCCGCGATAATTTATCGCTGTTGAAGGTCTGGCAAATTCACAATTTTTCCGATTTAGCACAATTTTTTTATTTTATTCGAAAGGACTTTTTTATGATCATTGATAAAAAGGCTATTATTTTGGCCGAAGGAACGCACAAATAACGATTTAAAATCTAAAATCTTAAGTTTATTTTTATTTTCGGGGCACAGTACGAACTGCAGCTGTAATAAAATTAAAACAATTGTTGATATATATGGCCAAATGCCTTCACTATGATAGGGCACAGTCATTTTTTTGGAATATTTAATTTAAAATTAAGGAAAAGAAGTAAAATAAAAAGATAGCTTTTTCGTTTTCTAAAAAAGTTGCTCCAAATACGGCCCCCTTAGAGATTTTATTAAAAATAAAATACCATTATTATTCATACATCTTTAATTGAAATTAAGAGAGAATTATGTATTAACTAAATTATTTTTACAGAAAAGGCAGAAAATTTGAGCATTAGATATCACACATTACGAAAGGGCACAAAAACTGATCAAGTATTTTATGTCAGCCTTTCAAACAAGTAATGCAAATTAATTGTTTTTTTCAACGATTTATAAGTATAAGTCCCCAAACAGAGGATGTGAAAAGAGAAATTTAAGTCTCTTTGGCCTACGTTTCGTGGCACGCGAAAAAGTTCCGACGAGGCGGCAGAAGTTTCTCGCTCAAACGTAAAATTTCATAGCTCGAAAACCAATGAAGATATTGAGTTCATTCCACTTTCAAAAATATCTTTAATCTTTTCTCACCATTTCATCCACATATATAATAGCAAACTATTCCTAATAGTACGTAAGTTAGCAAGAGAGTGAAAATTTCGCGCACTGATGCAGAATTTGAGAGCCTCGTTCGGTCTTATTTAATTTTTAACAACAATGAATTGCTTTAAATGTTCCTTTTAATGATATTTGTGGCTCAGAAAAAATTTCGCGTGATTTCAGCGAATAGATTGCGAGATTTGGTCGTTAAACTATGAATGCAGCGGAAGAAACTCGGAAGTTTCGATGAAAACGAGGGAACTATTGTTTAACCATGCAGAAATGGCGATTTTTCGCTTTAAAAAGGTATACAGTTTATTTTCTTACTCATTTTGTTAATTTCCCATCCTTCGTTAGGTGTTTAAGTGAGTAATTATGCCAAAAACGACGAAAATCTGGATTTTGCACGAATTGGCAACGCCGAGAATTAGCAGTATAAGGAAATAACATGGGATAGCGATTCTCCCATAAGAACATGTAGTGCACGGACGACGTGAAACGTACAATAGTAAGTATAGAATGGAAATAGCGTTTTTAACATAACATCAACCTTTTATCTTTAATATGGTTTTCTTTATTTGTTTAATAAAGTGAAGTACTGTTTTTTAGAGGAATTAACTTTCTGTATCATATCACGGAATGAAATGATTAATTACAAATACATTTGACATAGTGTTTCACAAGCACAGACATGGATCCACACGCCACTTCGTCCATTCTTTCCTTATATAGCTATGCCCTTACAAGATGATATTAGAAATGAAAGAAAATCAATTGTTGTAATTTTATTTAATGGTTATAGAACATGACATTTCAATGAAAATAATACAGGTAATCCTTTTTAGAAAGATCTTTTGATTTTGTTCCAGATTCGAATACAAATTTTCGTGGAATCTGATTGTTTTTATTTATTCATTGATTTTCAATTAATTCATTAGGAAAAATATAACTAATGCGTTGTAAATAGGCTATATATTAAGATTCTACATTTATACGTTAATTTTCATAATATTTATTATTATAAATGTCAATGCGCGACCGAAAATGTAACACGTCTGAAACTTTTTATATAAATTTGGCGTAAAAACATACTACGTAAAACAAACTGCAATTAAGCGTCATCATTTTACTTAAACGACAATATCACCATAATCAAAACAAATTTGGCAACTGAGCGGGATTAGAGAAGGAGAGAGCTATAGGGAAAAGCAATGGAAAAGAGAGAATTAGCGATAGCCCATATTGTCAACTAAGTGTGGAACGCACTATAGTTTCCACAAATTTTATTAACTTAACAGTTTAAATATCGCTATCTGATAGAGATAGATAGAGATTATTTCAACTGAGAATTCAACGAAATGTTTTTAACGTTTTAATGGTACTTACACTCACGAATATTGTTTTTGGAAAAGAATACGCTTTGTAATTCTGATTTCGACATCGCCCCATGGGTGAAGAGTGTATGGGTGAAATGACCCGTGGGAGAAGTGTCTGTCGGTGAAATGTCCCGTGGGTGAAGTGCTTTGGGTGAAACGTCATGGAACCAATTATGCTGATGGAAAATGCACTAAAATGACGCATGGGAGCAAAAAATCATTATTGAACTAAATTAACAACATATTAAACAAAATTGTTCATGGTCTAATGGTTTTTCAAATATCTTTTGGGGTCATAAAGACCCCCACGCGCCTACAAAAGGGATGCTATCACAGCAGGTTATCTCTTATCAGGGAGATACAGACCCACGCAATGCGTGTGGGTCCCAAGCTTTTTCGGGGCACCGAAAATAATGCTTAGAAGAATAAATAAACTGAATGAATGAATAAGAATTCAAAGAATATTCACAAAAGTTTATAAGAATTTTATTCACAAAAGCCTTTGTAAGGAACTTCTCTCGCTATCAACAAACACTGTTTTGAAAGAAGAGAGTGAAAACTGTACGGACTCCAAGAAACATTGGATTTAATAACGATTAAATACAGACTGGCACCAACCTATAGTAATGTACGTGCAGCTTTGATGATATCTTCAACATTGCGAGTAACTGTGTCGTCAAATTAAAGATCTTTTCAAAACTCAAGTTAATAAAAAGCTATGTACGCACTTGTATGCCCAGAAGTAGGTTAAAATATTTATCATAGGGGTCTCAAACTCGCGGGCCACATGCGACCCGCGTCTTGCATTTACGCGGCCCGCGAAGTAAATCACATTATGCTAAACAGCGCAAACTCAAATATATTTCTTAGAAAATATTCCACGCAAATGTTGGTAAATAATTTAAGAAGTTTAAGAAGTTTATAAAAGCAGCACTTTTAAAACATCCGCGGTTTATTGCTCATACCCATTTATGAAAATCCTGCACATTTGGGGCACAGAAGAATGCTCTTCCCGCTGCCAGCGTACTTTTTTACGTGTCCCAAGGACTTAAATCTCGACGCCGAATGTAATATTTTTATGAAGCACCATAGGATTGGGGTAATTTCTCCCCTTGTGGAAAAGGAGAGTGAATGCACAAAGAATACGAAAGTTGTGAGTGCTGTGAAAGCATGAAATGCGCCCCGCGCATTAGGTATGGTGCCTTAATGCTGCCCGCGCACCGATGTGAGTTTGAGACCCACGATTTATCACTTCGTCAAAAAGAAAACTCAGAATCATGTTAAATGAAAACTTAGGTGGTGATAGAGAAATTTTCGGAATTGAAATGCCAAAAAGATCAAAATTTTGAATCGTATAAAAATAATTTTATAACGATTTTTTACGTAAGTTAGGGCCCCAAAAATGTTACTTGCATAGGGGGCTCCAAAATCGTATTTACGCCACTGCCACTTATCCACATTCCTTCCCCATCTGTTTTTTACTTATCAGACTTCATAAAACGACCACAAAAAGGATATTCATCGAAAAGAAATCCGAATGAGTTTCCACGTATCCATCCTTGGAAAGGAGCGCGCGACATAAAAATCAAACTGGTTCCCTTTGGAGCGTGCGTGCAAGCGATCGGTGGGTTACCGCTAGTAGAGCACGAGCCGCTCCAATGTCAATGGCACCGGGTTGAATTTCTCAGCACTAACCGCTATAACGCATAGACCCTTCTACCTCGAAATGGCGCTCTCGCTCTCATTGCGGTCGTAACCTCATCCTTTTTGCGTTTAGTAAATACCGAGGGACTTTTCGTTCCGTGTCGCATAATCGCATGCCGCTGCGGGTAAAACGCTTCGGTGACCATTCCCTTTGACCAATTTACACTGCTCCATTAATCGAGTTTTGGATTCACCCTTCACGCTTCTGCGGGTTTCTTCTTTATTTGGTTATTCATTTTTTTTTAATCTCCAAGCAAGGTATGTTTGTCTTGCTTCAACTCACCAGCAGACTTTATGTTTAAATTTTTTATGTAAATTTAACACTATCGACCGTTCGGATAAAATAAACATCTTTTTACATTTAGGTAAGTCTTAGATACCTTCCGTCGCAATCATTAATAGTTGTTACCTTCTACTAAAACACCTAAAATCTCTTTCCTTTTCGTGTTTGCCTTTGCTTCAATAATCTCCATCGGCTCCTCCTTTAAAAAACATATCTAAGTAGCTTCTCCTGTTATATATTAAACAAAAAGTTTATCGTTTGTGAATATTCAATCTAGTTTCTTGATCGGGGGTCTTAAAACTTTTTTATATAGTCGCGTACGAACCTAGCTTATTTTGAAGTGACAAAGAAATGAACAAAACTTCTGTATTGAAACACTAAACTCGTGTTAATAAATGCAAAAAAAATTGATGAGGTAAATTTCTATTTTTATAACAATTAACGAACGTGTGCGACTTCTTGCACGAAAAAGACCTCCCTATATCCCAATAATTTACTTACTGTTAAGTAAGTAATAATAATAATAAGATAAGCGAAAACATTGTAATGATTTTTCAATACTATTTTCTCTTCCTCATTAAATACGTACTTACAACTTGTATAAAGCTATTCGTTGTCGTAAGATCGCAGCGTTCTATTCCGACGTCGAGCACGAAAGTTGATGGAAGTAGAAAATTTATAACCTTCAATATTTTCGTGTACACCTTAGAAATTCTGAACATACCCCGAGTAGTACGCATACCACAGGATGAAAACTCCTGGTCTACACGTTAAAATCCACTGGTTATCCAACACTAGTATAAGTTTAGGATAAGCTTAACGATCGCAGTAAAACTTCGTCAGTATAAAAGCGGCAAATACAATCTCGTTCATATTCTCGTTATTATAATCCAAGAAAAATGTAACCACTTGAAGTTTGTATCAACGAAGATTTGCTGTATATAGCATGGGTCATCCAAATTTTCTACATAATAGCACGGATTAATATTCGCGAAAGCTCCAGCATTGGTGAGGACGAGTGCTTTTGCGGGTCGGATAAGAGTTTACATTGGACGTTACCAGGAATGGAAGTGGCCGTATACGCAGGTATACGCCGTAAACATAGTTTCTGAGTGGATTCCATTACGTAGCTATTTGTTGGTTATCCGTACCCTCCCTCTTGTGTGTGTGTATGTGTATTTTTGGCTAATCAACCTCTTGGATTATTATAGCCATAACTACTTCCACACCGAACACAATCATAAGGGAGGAGGGAAACCCGATGCCGGCATTAGCCTACTCTTAACGAAGAGCACCAAGGAGGCCAACGGCTTAACGCTGAATTTGCGCGGTCTTCTCAAACCGCACAAACAGGGGGCCGGGCGACTTCGGAAAAAATCCTACTTGCCCTCCCTCCTGCTCCTCCATTGATTCCGGAGCGCATACCTAGTTATGAAAACACATTTTCACCCCTGCACGTTACATAGGGGTTTTGTGGTCTCTTATTAGAGAAAATCCAGTCTAAAAAATGTATTGACGCAAAAACTTCACCTCTTCGCGACCATAATTTTAATCGTAAAGCATTAAATTTTATGCTAAATTTTAAGGATAGCTTTGCAACCATAGTTTTGTGGGTCCCATTTTGCTCACGGGACGTAGGCTGCCGATCCCTGGCAGTTGAAATGCTATAAATAATATAGATCTTTTATACTAATGTTAAAAAGCCGTAAAAATGAGCGAAACCCGCCATGCATAGCATACTTTTCAGAAAAAAATAATTCCACAAAATTAGTAGTTAAATCTTTGCGCGGAGAAGCCAAACTCACCCGGGGGCGTGGAAGGTGACGCCCCTTCCGCCCCCGCTGCTGTCTGACACCACTCTTCGGACGCCAGCACCCATCGGTGACACAGTTAAGTCACGTAGCTGAGGACAAAGACTCGTCACGGGCAATTCGGAAGCGATGAGAGATCACGTGACGCAGCATTTCCTCCGTGCTTCCTCCTCTCCCTCCCCCACTCCTCCGCCCCCCCCTCCGGTGCGCCGCTCGAAGTGCTCGGGACGTGATTCCCACTCTCGGCGGTGACTGGAAAGCTAAACGCAAAAGAGAAAAATTCCGATTCGATTAATTCTCACACAACTATTTTCTCACCCATTCAAACGGAAAGGGGGGGGGGGAAATATTCATGAATTTGTACGCGAGGTTAATTTATTTGTGGGGAGGAAAAACACCGGTGGAAAAAACCATGCTCGTGTACGAATTCTTCATTGTGATCGCACTTTCCGTTTCTATCAGCTGCTCTGCTCTGCCATTCCTTGAATGGTTTCCGTAATAGGGAATTCTTGCGAAGGAAATTCTCGATTTGTGGCTAAGAAATGTTTTTGGAGAGAGTCGGATAAACCGGGCATGAATTCCGATGGCATATTTAAAAAATTCATGACCATATATTTGTAAATAAGCATCATGGAAGCTGTTGAATGTTGAAATAATGATCTTAGAAAACTTCCACTGATATTTATATGCAATCAATCCCAATTTTCTGACACTCTTAAATAGCAGCACCAATAAAAATCGTTGAACAAATCTTTTATGTCTTCTAGAGCAATATTTCCCAACCAGGATACCATGGCACATTATTATGGTACCATAGCCAGTTGTCAGGAAGGAGTATTGTTAAATAAATAAATGAACGCTTTGGAAATGTTTATAGGTCATTAGGGCAATTATATATCCTCTAATAAATTGATAACAATGTAATACAAACAAATAACGCATCCAAACATTGTGATATACTTATGTGATCTTGTTTCAGGGCGATAGTGCAAAGAAATTCTGTTTACCTTTGAAATTGTGCCATGCCCACAAAAAGTTGGGATCCACTGCCTAGGGGTGACAGCAGAGCCAGCTAGGAAAATCGAGGGGCTCGGTGTAATAGTGCTTCTTACATGAAAAAAATTTTAATAATACATTTTAATAAATAAAGCAACCTCTCTCACTACGACAGTGTTTGATATTTTTTTCAATTTCTTAAAAAGTACATGCTAAAGATACTTTCCACAGAGATTTAGCTTATAAAGCAAAATTGATTCAATTTTTCAATAAATTACAATCCTCTCATTTTTGGAAAAACTAAATTAGTCAGATCCCGATTTAGCACCCTCCTATATAGTGCCACCCTCGCATACCACCCATGAAACATTGTGAACAGAACTACCAACTTGTGATTACATAGAGCAAGCACATACCGCGATTTACCACGCTTTAGCACCAATGTCAGTGATGGGCAAATTGTGGCGCTAAATCGGGGTCTGGTTGTATATGGCTCCAATAATGTGAATTCTCTAGCTCATTTTATTGTACTGTAAAAATACTCTTAGTTTGCCACATGGTATAGATTACTTTTTGACAAGTCATAATAAAATATCCAGCTAGCGTTACTTCATGAGTTAATAAAAGTTTGAGCATTGTCAAAGATATCACATAAAAAGTATCATTAATTTAAATGTAATGTATATGTCATAAAGCAATGAAATTATGCTAAAATTTTGGATGCTTACATCATGCGTAAGTTTGGCTTGAAGAGTTAAACTCAGCATGCTAATGTTTTTTAGCATGGCTATGCCAGGTTATAATATATCTTTACTTATTAAGATAAGGGTGTAACTCCTAGGGCGGGGTGGGCAAACTTTTCACATGACAGGCCGCATTAACAGTTCCAGCTTCTTAGGTGGGCCGCATAAATAGATGAAAATGCTTTGGCAGGTCACATTAGGGCTCACATCAGTAGTTATTTGAGATAATGCAAGGGATCCTGTTAGTAAAAATCAATAATAAATAATATGTTATCCCCATAACATCACACAAAAGGTTTTCTGGCCATAATTTTATGCTACAAATATGAAATTACCTGTATTTATATTACAGTTCGCTTTCATAATGGCATCGAAGGCCACATAAAATTCCCTCGTGGGCCACATAAAATGCTTTCGTGGGCCATGGTTTGCCCACCCCTATCCTAGGGGAATGATACATTTTCAAGTTGAGTTCATTATGAGCATGGTGAGATAGCTCAGGTTAATCAGAAGATAGACTCATTTAAGATAGCATCTATTTTTTGATTAATAACTTGAAGATTTAATGTAGAAAATTTTATAATTGCCTAACTAATGAGAATTCTGAAAGTACAGCATCGATAAGAAACAGTCAAATAATTATGATAGTTACATAAAAAACTGAATTTGGTTTGATTAATGCATCATCACATCTAGGGAAAAAAATTTGCTTGTTAGCACTCACAAAAATGCTGAAGTGAAAGAGGAACATCTTCTGGTTTGATAAAGCTAAAGGAAGATGTTTTGTTTCCATGAATATTTTATGAGAGGTTGTGATTCTGGTAAAATTAAAGCTGTGATTAAGTGATATGTCCTGATGGTATGGTATTTGTACTGAACTTTTTTAACATGTGAACCACATTTTATCATTCACATTGCACAACTTTGATGATAAGGTTAACTCTTGTAGCAATAAGTGTTTGAGAAATCCAGATGTGGGTTTTAGCTATTAAAGTCATATTGACTATTTATTATTGCATACAGCTAGATACACTGATAGATAAATAAGATGGAGTAAAAAGTTTTTCTATTTTATCCCTTGCTATCTCTTAAAATATCTGGACAAAACGCTGCTTGCATACATGAGCTTGCTAAGTAGTACAATATGATAACCATCTCCTAAAAGAAGCATTACTTGGTATGACCAGAAATGCATGATAAATTATGAGAATTGCATTACTATCTATTAAAATATTTAGGTCACAATGGTTTCACTTGGTAACAGAGTTATTTTTTCTATTTCCAAGAGTTCTTATTTAAAATATATAATAAGTTCCATCTTCAGAGAAAATAGAAGAATAAGATTAAGACTGGCACTACAGGAGAAATATATGCAAGCACAGGAGATCCTTGAGTTATGAATGGTCTTTTGTTTAGAAATCAGAACTCAATTTCTCTATTTAACCCACAATTAAGCTGAAATATTGTACATTTGCAGTGAATATTAGTAGAAAACAATACTGTTTTAAATTCTAGCTTTGTCTTTGGCTATCAACCCAATCGTCGAATGAGCAAATAACTGAATAAAAATGTAATGCAGAACATCCTTCAGAAGGTGGACATAATGCTCTGCAGCCACAAGTAGATCTCGAGAGCAATGACTGATTCGTACATGTTGGTTGGAATTTGTATGCTCAATTTATTAAAATATTAATACCTTATGGAGCTCAGTTCATAGGTGCAGACATTCATAAATCAGGATCCCATGCATACTTGAAAAATGAAATTATGATATACTGATTTTGAATCTGAAATCACAATGTAGGATGTGAAATTCAGGATTTAAACAGCATTTTAGAAATTAATAAACATATCATGGATTTATAGAATGTATAAATCACTTGCTTTTAGTGTGATACAGAAGTAATTGAGAGAGTACTGTCAAATTCTCTATGAATAAACTGATTTCCCATTACATTTTAAATTGTTTCTGGCACACTTCTGCAAAGCAACAAAAACAAAAAGTAATTAATAGTACTACTATGGTTGTAGTAGGATTATTACCAAAGAGAATTTCATGATGTGAATATAACTGCAAATCTGAAAATAATCAAAAAAGGCTTTATCAGTTGAATTTTATTTATTAATTTTTAATTAACTCATAAACAATTTACTGGCTTTGACAATGAGCATATCAACAATAATCAAAACAAGTAATAAGGTGATTATCACAACTGGATGCTAACCTGTGACCCTAGCAATGACATGCTTACCAACATTCTACCAAGGTGGGCTTTTTTTACCATATTTTTGCATAAAGGAATATGGCCCTGCCTTTAAGTCAACACCTCTAATACCACCTTCTTAAACATTGACACAAGGAATACAGTGCGTTAGAATGCTAATTTAAGAGGATTAATGCTTTGGCAAAGAAGACTAGAGGAAAGACAAAAAATGCTTCCTTCAAATATTAGCAGTCATAAAGAAAATAATTTTGATTGTTTACCGCAGTGGTGCCCAAAACTTTCATCTTGAGGGGCACATAATTTGATTCCACACTCAATACAGGCCATATACATTCGAAAATGCAGTTGAAGGATAATTTAAATGAACTAAAGGAATAAGTTGGGTGGTCAATATTACCTGATTTGTTTTAATTTATTTATCTATTATAGGATTAAAGAGGTAAAGATAAAATATAATCTTTACATAATTTCCTCAGATGAAATCATTTTACAGGCCATAGTTTGGGCACCACTGTTGCAACAAATAAGTAAAATTCAAATATAACTTGCACCCAAAGTTTTTTATGTGAAAAGTAGGAAATGTTTATCCTTGCATCCCATTTTATTCTTTGTAAAAGACAGTTTTAATGACAAATGATGAGGAAGAAATTCAGCAGAAGAACAAAATCAGATAAAGAGAAGTGTGGCAACAGGGCCGCAGGTCAGGCATTCACAGATTCCAGCCTCAGTGTGAGCAGTTAAGTATTTTGAAATATACCTCTTTCCCTCTTTATATTTTGAGATTACAAAAGATTAGAAGCACTTCTCAACAATGTAGCATGCCATATCTAAGACCCCCTCTATTTTTTCATTAATGATCAGAATGAACTTCTTTGTGTGCACCAATATGAAGATGTATGCCATACAAAAAATGCAATATTAATGTGTACTTATTAAATATGAAGAACAAAAATAGACATTAAAACAAGGGATGATATATTCGACACATGTTTATTCAACGTTTTTTTTGTTCCAAAATTATCAGAAAAAATGTTGAGGATTATGCCAGTAAATGCAATATACAAAAACCATAATTTGGTAATAATATTTTTTAAATGTTAATAGCAAAATATAGACTCATGGCTCACCCATTAGATCCCTTTTGCTTCAGCAACCAGGACAGTCGCCCCAATTGTTCCTCCATTTTCAATAGCATTGAAGACAGTCTGTGGTATTTTAATTATGAAAAAAATTCCAAATTCCGAAAATACATCCATATCTCAGTCAGCATTGTGGATATGTTCCTGGAAAACATGACACAAACTGAATTTTTTTCCCATACATGATATACATTCTGACACTATGAAATTCCGCATCTTAACTCTTAACAAAGACACAAACTGAATCAAGTGAGGTATGGGTGTATGTTAACATTCTTTGCCTAGCAAATAAGTGGGTATGTACATGAATGTGTCCATAATAGTATGTACTTTGTCAAATATTACTGACATTAAGGTATAATGAGAGTTTTTGTGTTACATGGCATTTTTTTCAAAACTTTAGGTCATTTAAACAAATTTCATCCATTAGGAGTTATAATTAATAGAAAGTGTGTTTTTTGGCAGTCAATTGTCATTTATTTCAATGGATGAATTTCTACATGTTACTATTATTACACTTTTGGATGAATCAATAGTAATTTATTCAGATTTATTTTATTTTGGGAAACTGTTCATCACAAGAAGATGAAATTAAGAATTTATTACTTATAATTGTATTTTGTTGTTTATTTATAGAAATGAGTGAATTAAATCATAGAAATCTTTTTTGACTATGTTGACCTTTTGTTTAATAACTCCTAGACCAAATGTTAGGAGTAAATTAAGGCATATAGATGGCTTACAATTAGAGATAAATAATTTAGTTCACTTATAAATAGAAATACTACTTCATAATAAAATATTTTATTAATTCCTTTTGAGTTATACATATATTTGAAGAAGAATCTATCAAATTAGAACCATTTGAAAATTAGCTATATTATGTAATCCAAGAGTCAATATTAAATGAACCCTTTAAATGCCAAATTTTAACATGTCCAAACTCCTACCTAAACTCAACTCTGCCTTCTATTGTATAAGATTTCTTAAAAGCTCAGTCTCTCAGGAGGTCATGAAATCTGTCTAATATAGCTATTTTTATAGTACAACTACTTATGGCATTATCTTCTGGGGCTCTTCACCAACTATATTACATCAAGTCTTTATTATTCAAAAGAAAATCATACGATGTATGCTAAGTACAACAAGTAGAACTTCATGTAGTGTTTGACAAATTGGGTATGTTATCCATCCCATGTGTGTATATTTATTTCCTATTAATTTTCATTGAAAAGAATTTTCATCTACTAAAAAAAATAGCTGCATCCATAACTTGGGCACTAGAGGAAAAAACAACATTCACCTGGAGCACAATAAAAAGCTAATAGCTATTAGAGGGCCTGCTACTATGGGTGCCAAATTATATAACAAGCTACCTAAGACGATCAAGGATTTAGATAATCTAAACAGATTCAGAAATTCACTTAGGAATTTTCTACAAACAAAATGTTATTATACTGTCAATGAAAATATGACATCAAAAGCTTGAATAGGTTAACATGTTTCTGAATAATTTTGTATTACCCATGGATTGTACTCATGAAAGCCAGTGCCATACTTTTGTATAATATGTATATTGTTTTAAGCAGTAATATTTTCTTTTTATATACTTTTTTCGATGATTCCAATACTCACCACTATTTGTTGTATGGTCATAAGGACAATAAATCTATTATTATTGTTGTATTTGACTTCTATGTGCCAAGCTGTCATTGGTCCCATAGATAAAATTTCTTTAAAATATATACATGCTCCAAAGTATCTCTAAGATTAATTAAACAAATGGAAAACTTCTGATATGTTGAGCAGTTTACAGAAATTATTATTACTACTGACACCAGTAGTATTATAATGGATGCCGCATATGATATTCATCCATTTAGCAAGTATGGTAGGAACAGACATGTTCCTAAGATATCTGGCATTTTATTTTATAAGCTTATCAAAAGAATTCACATTATGCTATATTGCTATTGTGTTCAACTTAAATTGGACAATTCAATGAATATGACATACAAATGAATAAATAATATTAAATAAAGTAGGGATGAATTCCATTGAGGCTTATCATTACAATAATTTAGGGATGAAAACTCTCAAAATTTATTTTTATGGCCTTGGATTGAATTGTAAATGATAGCGGAGCACATATTTGGCAAATTACCACTTTGGTAAACCTTGCTAGTACCACTCATGTCAAAACTAATAATAAGCTTTTTTAAGTTGTGAGCAATTAGATTTTTATCAAGAAAATATTGTTTTCATATTAATAATGATGCAGAGTAACTTTATTGAAAAGACCTTATCAATATTACAATAAATATGAAATTTGCTTATTTAGTATTTTTCCTACTTATTAATAGATTCATGTAAAATGATATGATGCTATAATGGACTTTGTAATGAATTCACACAAATTTGACCTTCATCAGGTGAAAATTTTCATTTGATTTTATGCTATGGTGAATAGAGTCATGATCATTGAGGCATATATGTTGCAAACTTCTTATTAAAGGGTATTCAAATCTAATTTTTCTAAAGTATAAAAACAAATGTCTTCCAGTTGACCATCAAAGCGAGTCAATATGAATCCAAGAACTAGGTTCCACACAAACATTTCTTCATAACACCTTATACAGAATTTTACAGCACTTGAGCTAGAAAATTGTATCACGCTCCATGAAAAGCATTAAAACAAAAAATAAATTTCACACTATGGATTTCGCCTGAACAACACGAAAATATACGAAATAGGTTAGTTTTATAGATCTAATTCCATAGAGACATTAGCATACAAGTTTTAGTATAAAGTTGTTTAGCATTCAAAAAAGTTAACCTACCTAACAAGGCAACCATTTAACCTTTTATCTACAATTAAATAATTATAATACAAAATATGCCGAGAAATACAGCGAAGTTAAATTGATCATTTATCCTCCCAACACAACCATTTATGTATTTCTGATGCATAAATTTAGTGAAATTAAAATAAGCCAAGTTGTAGAGAAACAGTATTTGGGTCTGAAACAACTGTCATGTTCATGCCATAAATATTTTAATTAAGCAAAAATGTACAAAGTATTTGGATTGTTCGAAAAAGTCTCTTATTAATATGATTAGGGTTACCATATTTTTAATCTTACACCCCGGACAACAGAACACAAAAATCCGGACAAAACCCGGACTTTTAAAATTGAACATTTTAAGCAGAAAAAATTGTACTGTGGTGTTATATCAATAACGGAAATATAATTAAATATTATTAAAGTAAATCGTCGAAAGTAAATGTTTTTATTGCTTAAACATTTACGCATAGAAATATCATTAAATGCATAAAGAATAATAATATGACACGCTATATTATTACCGTGGTTTGCGGAACAACTTATTTACAAATTTAAAGCAAAATGATCGAGTAAAGCGTCAAAAATAATATTTAACATCTCAAGATATAATTAGGAATAAAACGTTAACATCACAAACTGCAAAACCGGCCCAATAATAAAAACATTTCCCAAAAATTAACGTAAATAACATAAAAAAGGTACAATAGAAGGAAATAATCAAATTCCGTACAGATGTTAAAATCCCGCCCGGACGTCCCCGGACACCCTAAAAAAAAGAGGACATGTACGGGAAAAACCGGACGTCTGGTAACTGTAAATATGATCCGAGTTACCTAATTAATATATCCAAGACATGTTTATTTGTTTAGAAAAATGAATGCATGAATTTGACAATGGGTCTCATTGAAAACTGTAGGCAATGAATTGCTATTGTTTAAATTTGATGCGTCACAACTGTCGTAAAGCAAATAATCCGACGCAATTGGGAATAACATAAATGCAAATAAACCTCCCGTTCGAAGTACATCGGAATAATGCATTCAATAAATTAAAACTTATTCTGAGAATTTTAGTGAGATAGGAACCATTTTTAATGCTTGTCGATTTAATTAGGCCGAATACCTCAATATGTCATCCCAAATGTGTATATTACGACTGGGGTAAATCTACCGCACTTGAGTTACCCACCTCACGGTCAAGGCTTCTTCCTACAGTCGGCGCGCCGGTCGGCGCATGCGCAATGGATTTTTATAAATCTTAAAATGGGGTTACTCCTTCCCGTTGGAAGCTTAGTAGGGCAGTTAAGAGTTGGTGAGCAGACCGGTAGGGAAGTAGAAGCAAATAACCAGCAAACTGCAGAAATACGTGTTTTAAGTTTGAAAATTTTCATTTATTGTGTCCTCTGATCTGTGTAGCCCAAATAACAGCAATGTTCACGCCATTAGAAAAAGTTGGAATAATCTGCTTATCTGTAGTAGGATTTCAGCTTCTACGAACCGTATTTAAGGTGTTGTACAATAATGTGATCGGACCAGCTTTTAATATGAACACGGATTTGACGAAAATGGGAAGTTGGGCAGGTAAGTTTTTTTTACCTCTGTGCTTTATGTTTATATTACAATCAATGCTGTTCGAACGAATAGGCATTGACAGTTGCGGTAAAGAAAATTTTCGTATGTTATCCCGTGGAGTAGAAGTATCATTTTAGATATCTTAAGTACGAAATAGTGGTTTATTACTGCAAATGAACGCTACTTGTTTCTCAAGTTTTGGCTATTAATCTACTGGGCAATGCTTACAGAAGTAGGTATTTAGGATCTTGTTTATAGAAACTGCCCTGTTAATATATGTATTCCTATCTTACTTTGGTGTTGTGTTGTTTACTCGTCTTAGATTTTCATGATGAGTTAGAATTTTAAATAAAAATGAAGCTCGATAGGCAATTTTCAGGTGCACGTGTTTATAAATATTGTGATGAAGTCTTATTTGGGAACATTATTATTTTGTACTTCGCCGGGATTCTTATAATTTTATTATCAATCTTTGAGCAAATTGAAATGTGTTAAGGACAGTTATGCTCATATGATTACTTAGATTATTATCTATGCTGCGAGACAATGTTTCTAAATTAATTATTAGAGCTCGTTTTGTTATCGCGAGACAGTTATTTAAATCACACTGGGTATTTTAATTAGCGAATTAAATTTTTCATTGTCTCTTTTTAATGTCAAATTACAGAAAAATAACATTTTTGGTGTAACGTAGAACTCAACAAAATTATTGCATTCCCTATATGAAAATCAATTAAATTTTCCGTTGCATTGGAATAAACCTCAAACAGCCCTATAATTTGTGTAGGCTTCCCATCGAATATTTAATAGAAACATTCATGCCTTTATTTCCTAAATAGGTCACTGGGCAAAATTGGTTGCATTGTTTCTGTAGAAATTTACATAGAATAGGGGTGACTGTATGACATACTATTCAAGTAGTCTCATGTTAACTTATACTCAAGGAAGTAGTTGAAATGTATGAATGATTAACAGACACAGGATGACATTTTCGTTTTTTGAGGACATTGATGAGAAAATATCCTAGGTCATATATTGACATCGTTTGTAGTTGAACATAGGTGCCAAACTGTTTACCGAAATAGGTGTGAAGTGATATAAGCGGATTTGTTTGGGTTGAAACGATGAAGCGGTTCTCAGGAGTCCACCTCTCCTATTTTTCGAAGAAGAAAGCGGTATATTTTGGAGTGAAAAATTCCCGATCCCGGGACTTTTTGTCTTATTATATTAGGTCCTAATGGTACCTGATGTGCCCGCCCTAACTGGGAATCTTGACTCCTAAAACGCTACAGGCCCTGGGATCGTTATAGCGGTCGTTTTGAGAGCCTTCCATTGAGCAAGGTTATTTGGGCATGTGATTTGGAACATGATTTTTCAAAAATTTTCTCCCTTCAAATCGTAAGGAAAAACTGGCATCTTTTGATATCTTTCAGATGCTTGAGTAATAGTACTCGTGTTATAATAGTAATCATAATTTTTGCATTGAGACTCAGGTTATTATGTGCCTCGACCCAGTATTGGTTTGTAAAACATTGGTCTGGAACGCTTATAAATCTTTCATGCTATTTGTAAATTTATTTGATCTGAGTGCTCATTGCTTTTTGCTCGCCATTATAATTCATCGTATTTTCCCACTGCAGTGTTGTAATTTATAACAGCATATTCAATAGACGAATTTTCGTTGTCTCTGTCCCGCACTCTATTTAAACGCTAAACTTAGGATGTTTGGAGACAAGACAGACAGGTGGTGACAGACGGAAGGTGATGTCGGTGACGGTTTAGAACGAATATTGCCAGCTATACAGAAAAAAATTCGTATTCTTCCGCGTTGAGCGTAATATTTCAAAGCTCAAGTCTTCTCTCTTTTGGCCTTTAATTACCGCTTCTCATCCCTTACGAAATATTGTGTCAACAGAGGCATTTTGCTTAGCAATGAAAGTTAAGCTTATGTTGGCATTGAATCATAATAAATACGAAACGCAAGCGCTGTTTTGTCGATGACAATGTAAGGACTAAATCTCATGTAGTAAAGTATTACGGACATGCCGGGTTCGACAATATCAAATTAATGTGGAGCCTTTCCACCTAACTTTTTTCTCATCCAGGAAGGGATAGCAAGTCTTTGCGCCCTTCCCGAAAATTTATGTATGCAAATATAATATAATTCTCGAATCAAGTTCCTAATTTGCATATATATTCACGCATCGCTGGAGAATGTGCCGTTGTCCTCCATCCATCAGAATGTCTGGTGGTGATACCTCTGATTCACGTACCTGGAAAGCCTGTTTTCCAGTCACGGATAGCAAATCTCGTTCAATTCCAACTCAAGGAAAACCACAACATTGCCCTTGAGTTTAATAACCCTTTGCTATCAAATCAATGTGTATAATCGCCGGAGTGAAGGAGTATTTTAACTAATGGAAGTGTGGCATTTTAGATGCTTTTCGCCCCGGGTGAGACGCGTGATGTCGTTCGTCTTGTGGTCACATGCGATCGTTGTTTTCGCTACCAAACTCTCCTTTTCCATTTCACTTCCCTGAGGTCTCAAACTACCCCCCTCCTCCCATCTGACCCTTAAAAAAATATTCTTCGGCGTTCACCCGTTTTTCATCTCCCTCTCCCTGTCACTTGTATCATTTCTAATATCTTTCTTTTTCCCCTTTCCTGTCACCACTTTATCTTATCCCTTCCGCCCCTCCCTTCGTTACTGCATGCCTTCTTTTATTTAAAGTTTTCCTGTACCTCTTTCCCCCACCCACTCTCTCTCCCAACCATTTTTTCCACTTATTCACTCTTACTTCCTTCGTTTCTACTTGTCATGTCCCTCTCTCTCCCTTTTCCCACTATCTTCCAACTCCCCCTTCCTTACTCTTCTTCCTACCCTGTCCTGTTACACTATCCTCTCTTCTCGCTATCCTTCCATCTTCCCATTCCTATCTTCTCACTCTTTTATTTCTCCTTTTCTATCCCTCCTCATTTCTCTTCTCACTCCCCTCTTCTATTCCTTCTCACTCCCATTTATTCCTCATTCTACTCTTCTATTTCTCCTCTTTTCGATCTACTTCTCCCTGTCCTTCCATCATTTCACTCTCTTCTCGCTCTTCTTACTCTTCTCTCTTCTTTCCACTCCCCACCAATCGCCGCCGCACCCTTCGCTCTCGCCTATAACCACATTCTCTCCTCCCCCTCGAGGCTTGTTTACTTTCTTGACCCCGCACGGGTCGATGACCGCATGTGCATTGTGTGTGTGAGAGCGTTCCATGGCTGAGAGTAGCGCCCTCTCGAAGGTCTGCGTCTCGCATTGTGTATAAAAAATCCTCTTTCGTCAGTTGTCAACGAGGTGGAATAGCATTTTTCAATCCATCGGGTGATGGCGTGTCCAGTTGGAGAGCTAACCGTTTATTAAGGATGTCGGCCTTGTCGTGTTCATTGGGTGCTTAATTTTACTCGCACAAATTTACCGTAGAGAGCATTTATAAAGGCGGAAGAGTTTGCGAGCAACCGCTAAAGTTTAAGTCGTTTTACAGAAGGAGCCCAGAAGCGTATAATATCGCGGCTGGCGTAGTTGGGCCACTTATTCGAAAGAAAGGAAGATGCTAATTACCGATTTACTTATTATTCTGAGATAGGGTTCCGCTTATATTGTTTTATTATCGTGATGACAAATGTCTGGGAGCATTTAAAGAATTTTTATTGGAAAGTCGAATATTTAATGGAAAAGGACCTTAATGAATAAGTATTCATTCATGAACTTGAAAATCAAATCTCGCATTATTTGAAGTAAATAATATCCGACATTGTTGGCCTCGTAATTCCGTCAGGCGGGAATATTTCGGGATGGAATGCTTGCGGTTATTAGTTAGTTTTTCAGGATGTTTTAATCTAAGCTGGTGCATTCGATACGCATGTGCTCTTGAGTATTTCTGAAGTTCTCATTCATGTTTAACATCGTCAGCGTCACAGGCAATTAACGTAATGGTTGAAAAAAGTTGGTTCTATTATAGATTGAAGTTGAAAGAGAAAATAGGTATCCTAAATTCATATGAATAACGCTCTGTAATGTAATTCCGTGTAAATATTACTTTTCAAGAGAACGCGTAAGGAGAAAAATTTCACCAATCGCCATTTTAAAAAATGAAATCTTTACGAAGCTGAATTTACCGAAGCGTATCGTATTTTTCGTCAATACTTGGCCAAAATTAATCATTAAACTTTTCGAATATGGTTTTTCAAAGGTATTGGCGAAGTGGGGAGGCTTATTTTTTGGCATAAATCGTTTCCTACAATTGATTCTATTCGATCAAACGCCGCAGAAGACACAAAAATCGGTGAAGAAACATTCTAAAATTAGGTAATACTCCCGATGATCTACCGAAGAAACTTATATCATTATATGTGCATTTCATTCATCAAAGAACTGCAACAGGAATACATTGGGGGAAATGTATGTCCTATGAACATCACACACATACGAAATCCGGTAGTTTGCATTGCATGCTAAAATTAATAAATGGCCAATTTAAGGAATTGGGGCACTAGGAATTTTTCAGAAAGCAACGAAAGGCGATTCTCGGACGAAAGCGAAACTGCCAATTGAGGATTTACCGGATTTAAAGTTTAGGTTACTCGACGAATTTTAATCGAGAGACTGATGGCTTTGGTTTTTTGTGAAATACGATTTCCTTTGTTAATGAAACATGTTCCGAGTCATTGTCTGCGCTGATCATTGTGGAAAACGAGCTCTGTGAAATTTCGTGGAAACTTTATGAAAAAACATTGAATGGGCATAGCCTTGGCAATGAATGGGCGATTTCTTGAAGGCCGTTTCGAACGACTGCAGCTTTGGGAGTTGTCGGTGCAAGCGCTTAAAAAATCACCACACTCCAAGATCTAAACTCGTAAATAAACCAACGCGATCTCCAGAGCAAGCTATTTATGATGAATATGTATCACACTAAAAATAATAATAATATAGAAATGGAATATTTTGTGTTAGGCTTAAGACGTCACCATATGTTTACTTCGTTGGTTGACATTAACGTTATTATGTAATGCTAGTGAGATGCCCGTTGAAATTCAACGGGAAAGTTTTTTGTGAAATAAAAAATGAACATAAATATAACTTGACTTTCTTTGGATGGCAATAAAACAAACTTTCGTTCTTTTAGGCGTTCATTGTTTCAAGTCTCGAACTCCTACGATGATTCTAAGTATCTAATTTTAATATGCGAATGATTAATGTTCAACATTCAAATGTATCTCTTCTCGTAAATAGCGCAACGAATGTTGTTTACATTGGTTGCTATGAAAATAATTTCTCCTCTTTCTGTCTCTCTCGTACTAATTGTAAGAGCATTCAAAGCACGCTTTCACCCATATGGATTGAAATAACAATAGGATTTTGAGGTTTGGTTTGGTTGGCAAGGCAACATCCCGTTAAAATGCCAATATTTCCCCAAAATATGTGAATTTATCTTAATCGTAACTAATTGAAAAAAGCATTTTTATAAAGCCCTGCGCCGTTTTCAATGCTTTTCTTATGGGTGTTTAAAATAGAACATTGGGGTCAAAAACACCCCTTAAATATAACTTTTTCTGGAATTACGGATTTTTCCAGAGGTTGTACCCAATGACCTATCTTCATGCTCAATTTCAGCTCCGTAGCACTTCTAGAGGTACTTTAGTTTTTATATCATATATCCTATATATGTAAGAAGCAGCTATTTATAATGATATATAATAACAAAGACACGTTGATGAAGAATATTTAGTTGTTTCTTCTATTAAGTATACTTACCTTTTGTTAACATACGACCGATACTCTTATTTTTGTTATCAACCTGTGATAGATGAAATATATACAGACTAGGAAAGAAAGACTAGCAAAATTAATCCTATAGTTATTAGTATAAGAATAGGATAGAATTGATTTGTGAAAGTTCGTGAGATATTTCATCGGAACGGAAGGGCAAATGCTTCATAGGCAATTAATGCTCTAGCGTAACTTTACTACGGCCCGAAATATAATGGAAAGTTCGTGATGTCGAATTTATACCCGCAGAGTCACCATGGTATTCACTAATATCACTTCCTTGTTTTGATTCGTTGCGACGCTACGTGGTGGCTTATATTCGGTGAAATTCCGCGTCGCCCCCGGCTGTGAGGGTGAAAGCATGCACGAGAGACATTTGTTTGTCGGGTCATTTTTCGGCAAGGCGACCTCAAAACGCTTAGTTCTTTTTTTTTGCCTACAAGTGGCAACGGAATCTACCCGAGACGAACATCGGACATTTTAAAGGGTCAGCTAGCGGAAATGTACGGCGCCGTACCTTTGGTGTGCGGGGTCGCCGACGTGTGACGGAGGTAAATGGGTCAGTGGCAAGGCCTGTGTGATTTCTATTCTTTTCCTGGAGAAGTAAGGTGTGGGAGGGGGGATTGGCCGCGGGCGAGCTTTCTCCACCGTGGAGAGTGCGTCTACCGTGTCATGATGTACGAGACGCAGACTCCCATGGACTCTACGTTCCATAGGCTTCCGATTCCCAAGGGGGTGTACTCTTGCGAGGTAGGTAATTTGCACAGCGTGTGAGGGGGGATGATGGAATGCGATTCGGCAAACTGCTGAAAAATATCCGATTGCATTTTATTTATCGAAAGTTACGGATTGAATAGCGGTGAATCGTAGGATTACCTGTCTCTAGGTATGAGTAAGCATGGTCGGTTACAGAAAACGATCTTACTTGAGTTACAAGTGGGTTCTTACTGTTTTTTTCTTTTGGGATGATTAATAGCATGGAGATTGCCGCTTAGCTTATCCTGTTTTTTGGATGTGATTTCTGTTAGTCGAGGTTTTTTATCCTTTTCAAACGTATTCTGAATATAAATTATAAACGAATATTCTGTCTTAGAGCCTTTGGAACGGAAATAATTGGGCAGATATGCTAATGTGCTTATATTAGAAGTGATACTACGCAGTGTAACGCAGTAATAGAGAATAAAGTAACACAGCTGTATCATTAGTTGTTCGATCGCGCAAAATAAAATGTAAAGTCTGGCGGTTACCAACGCTCAAGCGCGCTAGTCTGGCACTGCGTTTTAGATACCTCCCAGAAATTTAACGCATTGGTTGGTATATTCTTAACTTCGTAAATGTTTGTCTTGTTTTCGATTTTATTATCAGCAAAAAATGTTTAGGTTAAACAAGATGCAGGCATATCAATAGCACACTGATGAGGACGCATATTATTATTTTTTGCTGTCTCATGCGTCGCAGCCCTGTTCACAAAATAATTATATGACCGACCGGTCTTTCATTTTCGAATAGAAATTTCGTCTAGCCCGGGAAAGCCCAATTTGCTTTACCTCAGCAAAATTTTCCCTTGTCATGGAGAGACATCAGCGTCAAAATTGGAAATTGGTGAAAGCTATAGTTAAATTGCTTTAGCTTACTTTTGTATGTTAGTATGTATATCGAAGAAATGTAGGAATCTTTTTTTATCGGCGTCAAACATTTAAATTTAGCTTTTTTTGCATTTTCCGATCAAAATAGGCAATTGTATTTGACTAAGTTCCCTGGAAAAACCTTAAAATATCCGTTGGATTTTTCATCAGAAATAAATTACATTGCCTTTTTAATTAAGCTAATATTTAAAAGAAAATATTTTTATATGTATTCAGTTTTTATGAAAAACTGAAATAGAAGAGAATGAGATTTCATCACACGACAAGTCTCTCGCATTTCATCTGGAATATTTAGTTTACATTAAAGAAATCAACGGAACCTACACATGCATTAAACGCTCCAATAATAATTAATACTAGCTGTGCCCGTGCGAATAATTCGCACGAAAAGACCAAGTATTTTAATAAACAAAATTTTATTTAGATTGTTTTCCTTTATATTTACAATTTTACAATATTTCTTTGAATACAATATTTGACATTATTTTATCGTTGTCCATAAGCTGTCGAGGTCCTTCAATGTTAAAAACTTCCCTTTGGTAAGGATTAAATTTAAAAAAGGACATTCGCATCAATGCCGAAGTCGAAGCTTTCTAAAAATGTCAATTTTTTGAAATCGGTTTGGTAGTTCACCAGATCATAATGGCGCAAACAGACATTACTCTATTATGTATTATATAAGACTGTAAACTTGTTGATTGCCTGTTCTTATTGCTCGTAAGGGACATTATAATCATCTTAAGACCGTCTCACAACCGCAGCGTCTCCAGAGATGTCACAAGAGTGCACCTGTTTGTCGCAGGGTATAAGAATGTGGTTTCTCAATGATGAAGAAGCATATTAAGTATTTTGGATTTTATTTCAGTAAAATGCCATGCTATTAAATGTAATTATTGTTAAGCATGTAACTTTTTAAGTCTTAATCCCTGCAATAAATTGAAATAAACCGAAATTTATCAAAAACTTTACTACTTGAACTCTCAAATTGTAGGCTAGTGACTCAATTGAACGTAAGTCGATTCACATCGTATGGCACGCTTCCTAGCCGTA
Source organism: Tanypteryx hageni (assembly GCA_028673005.1). Lineage (NCBI taxonomy): Eukaryota > Metazoa > Arthropoda > Insecta > Odonata > Petaluridae > Tanypteryx > Tanypteryx hageni. Next base: position 62,799,091 of record CM054120.1, on the reverse strand, counting down.
GGATAATCGATCAATCTTCGCCATCGTTAAAAATGACACTAATGAATACGACATCGCCAATCGTGTAGTCAGTAAATGAAATCTTTGTGAAAATTTCGACATTCTTTCTGGACCTTGGTATCGAAGCATAACAACCCGAAGAAGGCGTCAAGTGCCTTGCGTATCGAGAAAAATAAGAGGAAGAATTTAGAACAGATGTACCGGGCGTACGGCACGCGAGCGGAATTTCCTCGCCGCGCCACGTGCATGACCGACAGTTGAGTTGATTATATTGGTGCAGTCACTGTCTGTCTCATACAGTTTGCTTACGTTGCACCGTTCTGCTTACGTAGCACCATAAACGTCAAAACATATCTCTAGTGCAAAACGGCTGCTTACTAACAGACGTAGGCATAAATTGCACCATAGGTATTTAAAAGAGGAAATTAATTATCCCCCTGAATGAGTAATTTGATATAAACAAATGGACTTAACCGGAAAACCATCGATAAAAGAAATAAAACCTCGTAAATAGGAAATGAAAAGCGTGTGGACTTAAAAGGCATCATTTTTCGCCATTGACTGATAAAATCCCGTTAAACGTCGGGTTTTATTATTCTCTCTCGTTTTCACAAACGGAACTTTTACGTAGAAATATTCGTAACTTTATCACTATGTTTTCCTATTTGTTTGTTAAAACAGTCAAAAATTGTAATTTTCATTGGACAATTAAAAATCGATTAATAAGCCAATATTGAATCGTATCGTTCCTGTTTTGGCTTTGTATATACCTCACCTCGACCACTTTCTTTTGTCTCTTTCTTTTTTCTCATTTCTTGCTCTATATTTCTCCTTATCACTTCTCTCCCTATCGCCTCTTCCTTTCCCTATTTTCATATCTTTTACCTTATTCCCCTATCGCAAGGGTTCACAACCTGTTCTAAATAGCGAGCTCCAGATCGAGTACCACGATACTTAGGCAAAAATAGGAAAGATCACAAATACAATGAAACCAACGCCAAAGTTATTGGCAGTGTCCTTTCTTATATCCAGAAAGAAAACATGCCAACAATTAAATTAGGGGCGCTAGGAAGGCGATTTTTAGCACCGCAGAAGTACACGGTAAGGGTGCCCAAGACCAAGCCACTGCTCGCGAGCACCAAGTTGCGAACCCCTGGCCTATCCCCTTCTCACTTCCTGTCCTTTCACCCCATCCCTCTCTTTCCCTATTTTCCATTTCTCCCTCCCTTAAGCCCCTTCTTTTCCTCAGCCTCCTTTCTCCTCTATCCTCCCATCAATCCCAATCTCTCCGCCAGTTTCGCCCAGATTCATTTTTGGAACGGCATGTGCTTCATAGCCCGTGTCACTCTATCTCCAAGAAGTGAAATCGCATCACCCATTAAAGAGAGAGGATCTAAGATTACTACTTTCGCTCGGGTGAGAGGTAGAAAATTTGGTGCCCCAGACTCCGGATCCCAAGTTGAAATCGCGAGGGAGGGAGAGGCAAATAGAAGTTTTCGAAGTACGTGGATGGCCGCGAGTCATTTTAGCAATAAAAAGCATAGGTATTGTTTTTAAACGAACGCATAATAGGCTAGGTAGCGTGTTATATAGCTATTATAATTTTCCGAGAATCCGTCCGTCCGAGGCAAAATTGCTGACGTAATCGCCTCTGGTGGCACTTTTTGTCGTGTTTTAACAAACTTCCCGGCTAGGTAGAAGAATGAAATTTGGCAGGAATGCTTGATTCCGATATTAAAAGGCAATGGAGAAAAAAATCCCGAAAAAGACACCAGTTCTACTCCATGGTATAATTTTTATTTCCCATAAGATAACACGTAAAAATAGATTTATTTGATTATATAGGTCAACTATTTTTCCATCATTTTTTGTTGTTTGTCTTAACAACCAAAATTGTTTGGTTTGTTGGCTTCTATAGCTAAATGGTTAGTGTATAGTGCCAATAACACGTGATTAATAAAAAATATAAAGTGCATTTTTTATAATCAATATGCCGTCTGTTGCTTTCAAATTTTGAAGTTGCGTAGCAAAGGGCAATCCACTAGTTTTTAATGGTGGAGCAAACTGCCTCGCGATTCCTGAATATTACATTTTAAACATTGTTGGGTATCTCGTTTTTACTTGTGTGGCATAATTATTGTAGGGACAAAAAAGAGCTATAGCCTAGGACAGCAGATTTTGGAAGGCGTGTATTAATATTATCAGTTTTTGCTCGTTAATTTATTCTGACCTCGAGGTGGACAATTTCCGCGGGCACTAGGATAAATTCTTAAATCAGCCTCTACGTCACCCAGTGGTCTTCTCGTCTATGCTCTCTATCCCGCCTCCTTAATCCTTGGTTAGTCTCGTGAAAAATTTTCCTGTTTATTTACATGGTGTCAGTATGACCCCACTCTGCATTTTTAATTTTAGCAATGAAATTAATGTTGTTGGGGAACAGAAATATTTTAGATTATAATTTGAGTTTCGTAAAATATTTACGAAAAATACTAAATAAAATTTTCTGCCGTGATTGTAATTTTTTAGTTAGGTTTTTAGTCGTTTTTGCTCTCTCAAAACCTGAGCATTTATCATTTGCACGTCTTGTCGACGCTCGAGACGTGTTAACTTCTGAGAATATTTTAAGGTCAAAATCTGTAAGTAAATCCTTCAGAGATCTCGATACTAACTCTATGTAATTCGTACATTAAAGAGTAAAAATTGCCGAATCGACCAATGAAAAGCGCAGAAATATCATCAGCAATGTTAATGATAAGAGCTTCAAGATTGTTCAAGGTCGTCAATCCATTTCTTTTGCTAAGGACTGGAAAAAAACGTTACTTGGGAGGTCACATGCGACAAATTAATGGTTAATAGTGGGATAAAAATTAAGAGAAGGTCATATTAAATGGATTGGTGGCCCTCTTCTTCAAAGCTCCTGCTCGGGCCTCATCTCAGTCTGTTGGTTTCCGTTTCATCCGATCCAACCGATGCCCACCCAAAGAGAGTTCAGGAATTCTTTGCGTTCTTAACGGTTCCTCGCTATCGCTAAGCTTTCGAACGGTTTTTCTTCGTGAGCTCGAGTTCCGTATTTGCTTTTCGAATACATCATCGACTATGAAGGGTTCTTTTGGGTTGTTCCCATATTTAAGTTGAGAATATACCGTTAGGATATTTCAAATGAATAATTTAGTCGTTCTAACTTTAAATAAACTTCTTAATTGACGGCGTGTTACTTATTTCTCTGCGGTTTAACAGATTTTTGTCTTGTATTAAGCGTCATATTAAATGTTAACTTTGTTGATATGTGTTATTTTGCGTGTTTTAAATCAAAATTTGCTATATTTATATTCCTAGGTGCATTTTAATGCGACTGTTGCAACAGAACTCCTCGTAACCCCTCTGCATAGGGGCGCGATGTTTCGCGACCCGCCGATACGACGCGGCCTAGTCTTTTAATGACTCTGACCCGTGTGACACCAGTAGAAATAAAACGGTTTGTCAGACGAGATGCGCGTGAGTTGCTATGTAGCCATCCTAGGAGGCAACCAAACTTATGAATTTCGAAATAGAAGAAACGCTCTGTAAAATACCATTGATGAGATCTATCAGTCTTACATTCCCACTTAAGGTCAATATTCCTTTCTGTAATCAAACGCTCTCTTTATTACCGCCTTCCTTCCCTTCTGAACTTCTTAACGCTGTTGTGTTCAGTCCGACTAACAACTTTCATCTCAAATTCAGACTCTCGTCATAGTTGCAACTCTCCCAAACAGTGCCCTTACCTCCGTTATCTTATTTGTTGAATTTAGTTGGTGCTTTTTTATTTTGATATAATTTTACAGTTTTCAACTTTCACTGCAAGTGAATTACAAGGTTTAATTAACGAATGTATCAACGCATCTACTTAAACCGACTTTTAGCTGCAAGAATCGGTTGGATTTTGAACTTGAACTCTACGAACGGATATCTAAAGCGAGCATATTTTCTTTTTAGCGTTAAAAATTTGACTTGCGCTTTCTTTGAACGGCAATAAAGATAGAGGCGCTCAGTGATAGAAGGTGAGAATGGAGTAGGAGGTAAAAAGGAAAAAATAATAAAGATGATGGGGTGAGAGGGAGGTGGGAGAAGGATAGAAAGAGGATGAGAGAAAGGAGATGGAAAAATAAGGAAGTCTTCTAAGCTAAGGAAGGTTGCCATCTGTCGTAAAGCGATTAATGAGAGACGTTGATTCGCTAGATGATCCCAAGCTCGACGCGACATATCCAAGGATATTCCAGTGGGCACCGGACTAATCGACCGCCGATTGGAGGTCGATGGATCCGTGGATGACGCCGCCAGTTGTCATTTCCGGGAAGCGATTCGACGTCTTAGGGTGACATCGAAGGCGTCCTTGTGTCATCGACAGCGTTTCACCGCGAAAGGGAAATGTTTACCGCGAGACACGATGGGAGCGTTTCCATCACGAATCGAGATTTTGACTTTGCGTGTTTAGCTGGAAGGCGAGTCACGGTGTGCACGTACGATGTGCGAATGTCGTTTGTGACTGTGGCTCGAACTACCTTTGCGGCTTTCGGTTACGACGATGACTTGTTTCATTCACGTACCGTTCTTGTTTTGGCGCGGGATTTGTTTGAAAGAAGAATTTTTGCCTGGAGATAACCGGAACTTGCGGGTATTTTTAATTGTATTGCTTTAGGCACATTCCTCCTATCGTTTCATTTCGCATTAGGAAGTACGTTGTCATTTATTCTAGTATAATGAAATTCTGCAATAAGTTATGTATGCAGAAAGTAGCGGGTCCAAGAAGGGCGACCGCTTCCTCCGTGGATGTTCCTATCGCCCTCCTTTGGATGCATTCTTAAAGATATTCCGCAAAAAATTACTTGATTATGCGCTGCGGAGTATGCCCATAGAGTAGGCGAAAGCAAGATTCTCATATGGTTAAGGATTTTCGGAATAATAGAATAGTCGGCAGAGGCGGATTCGAGAGGAGGGAAAAGCGATCGATCCCTCTCCCTGGGAAGTTTCTAAATCCGTCCCTGATGCAAATCGGAGAACTAACTACCGTATTTGCTCGCTTAATTGACTCACCCGATTCATGAGGTGGAAATAAATGATCATTTTTGCACCACATAATTACCTCTCTTTTGCTTAGACAAGATGTTTCTTTTGGCCGTACCCACGGCCAGATGTCGAGTTTGTGTCTCATTTTACACAAATTTAAAAACGATAACCTCGCTCTTACCATGCATAAAGAGCATTTAAATAACTTTGTAGCAACTTCGCCTCTCCTTTATTTTTATGCGATGGTTATCGTTGTTTACGTTGCGTGACTGACTTGGAGACATTGTCAAGTTTCGATAAAATAAACATTGTTCTTACAAACTAATTTGTGCTGGGGCAAGATACCAGTAAATGTTTAAACTGCATTATAGGTATACTTCATTCTGGAAAGACCATTTTCTGACTATAAGGGGAGAACTGCGCATTTTCCCCACACTTATTTCAGTGTAAAAAATCGCGTGAAAAAGTGGAGCAATTACACGAGTAAATACCGTACTTTCGCCGTGATAATTTATATTGCAGCCATTCAGTTTTGTCCTTGATAATTTATAGTCTTAAATCGGCTTTGTTTTTATTTTCAGTTGTAACTGGCTCAACTGACGGAGTTGGAAAGGCTTACGCTGAAGCGGTAAGTGGAAAGTCGAGAATAATGTAAAATTGTTTATACATTGTGATGCTTTGATAATAAAAACCAGATGAGAGTTTCGGTTACAAATAATTCGTCCTCAATGGTACATATATGTTTTCGAGTCTACAGCCGGTGAATCACCACCGAGCTTTGTAGCTGATGTACCTCTGTGGTTTTCTGAATCTTTTCATGGCTATTAGGGTCATCTGAACGATTAATTGCGTTTTAGCCATAGGGCGAGTTCAATAATTCTTTTTGAAAAAATGTCACGATCTAATGAAGTGTTTCTTCTTCCGCAGTTGGCTGAAAAGGGAATGAACATTGTTTTGATCAGCCGTTCCCAGACCAAGCTGGACTACGTAGGAATCGCCATTGGTACGGATCATTCGACGCTTTTCCATTTCTTGTAAAACCAAACGAAATTATTCGACGTCAATTTTTCTTCCGACTTTAATTTGTAGAGAACAAGTACAAAGTGAGGACAAAGCTGATCGCTGTAGACTTCACAGAAGGACCTTCTACATACCAAAAAATCGAGAAGGAGCTGTTCGGTTTGGAGATAGGAGTTCTGATTAACAATGTCGGAATGAGCTATCCCTACCCGGAATACTTCAACGACTTGCCAGACAAGCTGAAAGTGTACAACGACATCATCCAGTGCAATATGTCCTCGGTCACTAACATGTGTCAGATCGTTCTTCCTCAAATGATCGAGCGAAGCAAAGGTGTTATAGTCAACGTGTCTTCATCTGCTGCACTGTTCCCAAGCCCCCTTCTCACAGTTTACGCCGCCTCAAAGGTAATCAATGACAGAATTTGTTATTTTAAAAGTTTGTGATATCTTTTACTTACATCGCCCGTTTTTCTAGGCTTATGTGGATAAGTTCTCCACCGACTTGGCGATCGAATATAGCAAGAAGGGCATTATAGTGCAAAGTTTACTTCCCGGATACGTGGCAACCAAGATGAGCAAAATTCGTCGTTCTACGTGGATGGCCCCATCAGCCTCCAGATACGTATCCAGGGCTCTCCTTTCTATCGGAATCGAAGAAAAGACGACTGGTTATTATCCCCATAAATTGATGGTAAGCACGTTGTTTATCTAGTTTTTTAGCAAAAGATTCTTTTATTGCCATTTCCCCAGCGTCTTAGTAAATGCGATGAAGTTATTGGCTTCTGAAATTGCATTTTCATTTATTATTCGACATGGCTTAACACTCCTAGAAAATCACTCGCTCGTTTTGGTTCACTGCAAAAATGATTTGATATCGTTATGCTATCTTGATGTCATAGTAATTTTATTACAATAAATATAAGTGTACAAACTATTATAATTATATTATTAATAATTGAAGTCGAGTAAGTTTTCGTTACTAGTGCCTTGTCTGCCTTAATGCAGTGCTATACATGCAGATAATGTAAAATATTCCCTTTTCTAACGTTATTCTTTTCCTTTGCCTCTGCTCTACAGTGGCTGTAGTTTGGCATTTTTTGTTTATCGCATCCTATTAGAAAACTAGCCGAAATTTTGTTGTAAACGTAAAGAGTATCCATTCGTTTAGTTTTACGTATTATCGTTATTATTTCATTTTTTATCTTTTTGATTTTTGTGAATTGGCTTAAATTATTCGGATCAAACGAGTTTTTGATACATTAAGGTTTGTCGTTTTTTTGTTTATGAAAGAGTGATTTGTTTGGAAGTTAAGATCGCGAAAGGCGTTGGTGAATTTGATTGAATTTCTCTGTTAGCTGAATTGGATTAAAGATAAAGAACTTCTATAGTTTAATCGTTACTTTACTTTATTTCTTTGACATGTTATAAATCAAGAAAGTATATATTTTGTGTTAACGCTCCCATGATGCATATGTTTCTCTATCAGTATCTATAATTTAGAGTAGCAGTTTAATATTTTGCATGAAAATTATTTTACAACTTACGATCTCTTTCCTTAATTTGTTATCATTATATAAATTATGATATGTTTTCGGTGGACGAAAAACACGTTAGCTCTAATTTTTGCATGGGTAATATATCGAATGTTTTTATTCTTTTTCAGGTTGACACGATCAAGCTAATACAGAGTGTGTCGCCTCGCTTGGCCATTTGGATAATTCTTAGAACGATGGAGAACATTCGAAGGCGGGCTACCAAGAAGAACGTTGCCAATTGAAAATAGACATTCCTGACGGGTTAAATGAGTTTCGTTGAAACTAAGAGAGGGAGACGTGACAATTTTTTCACTAGTACACTCGGTGGACGTGCTACTACAAAAACAAATTATTCACTGCACGCTTCAATTAATTTTGTAGCGGCAGTCTCTCACTGCGTATAAGATAAAATGTTGTGATGGGTTTGCTAAAGTGAAGACTTTTAAGTATTAAGTGATATATAATCTCCCTTTCTTAAAGATCGTGTTTATCTAGTGATGAGAAGATAACCACTACATTGTAGTCGTGTTCAATAATAACATTGCCATGCACTTTGTTGATTTTTTTTCCTCCTTGTTTTTGCTTCTGTATGTTATCATTTTTACAAAAGAATAAATTTAATGCATGTTATTGCGTGTGTTTATTTGCAGGTACCTCGGATTTAATAAATCTTTTGAAAACTGCTTTTTCTTTTATTGGAGAAGTACTACTTCTATGGCATTTAATTCTATAACGAAAACATGAAAGATTTTATCATTTTTGTTATATTTAAAAACAAAGGTTATCAGCAAAATTCGAGTAGATCCATTTTTACCAATTCTCTACCGCCAAATCTACTTCAATATGGCAGAGTAAGGGTGGGGTGACAATGCGTAAGGTGATCCACTTATTTCAGCCCAGCCTTTGTTTTTTGGAATGTTAATGTCAGGATTTCGAGAGCAGAAATGCTTCATGTAGAATACCTCTTGCGATATCGCACAACTAATTAAATTCAAAGAATTTACGACCAGCTATTCCCTCTTGTCGACGCGCAATGGGTATCTAAGAAGTGCAACGAATAGCTGCCCCCCTTCATATATTGATCTCCACTAATTAAATTGTTTGAGTGCCCAGCCAATTCGCCTCTCTTACAGCACAAATGGGTATCTCAGAGGTAGTGCAATGAATAACCGGGGAAGGGAGGAGGGAAACCCGGTGCCGGCATTTGCCTGCTCTTACGAAGAACACCAGGGGGGGGGCCAAAGGTTAATGTCCCTTCCGAAAGACGGAACAGCTGAATTTGCGCGGCCTCCGCAAACCACACAAACGGGGCCGGGCGACCTTGGAAAAAGCCTACTTGCGCAGGATTCATGCCCGCTGCCTTTTCAAGCAGCAGGCGAGTAGCAGCCCGCGTCCTAACCGCTACACCACCGGCACCCCCACTAATTAAATTACTTCCTTACCTTTAATAAGATACCCTCCGCGCACATACCGTAGAGAACTCCCACCATTTCGAAAGACCGGGCTTGTAGACCGATTAGTAAACATTGGGGATTCGTACGCTGTAGATCTTTTGTTTTTGCCAACTGAGTCAGCAGGACTTATTGTCATTTAATAGATGTAAGTCCAGGCTAATTCACTGCTCGAAACTGTTGTAGCAACAAACAGTGACAATTGATATCGTTGTACATTCGAGTTCGACTTATTTTGCCGAATTACATCCTCACGAAATTCGTGAAAATGAACCGGCCAATAAATTTGAACCATCTTCAAATTTAACGTGATATGGAATCGAAATAATTATTAAGGTTAACTGAATAAGTATCCCATTAGATCAGCGAATCGAGTATAAGTCGGCGATTCAATTAACCTAATGCGCGTAAATCGGTTAGAAAGATAACATGGGCATGAATTTATCCGAAACAATGTCAGCCGGCTCATTGAAACGGTTTTTTTTTAATTTGCAACCGGCATTCGATATTTTTAAACTCATATAAGGTGGGACGTTCATATTTAACCTTGATAATTTTTTTAATTCTCGCAGCTGACTCAGTGGCGTGAGGTGAAGGAAAAATCATCCCTGCAATTTTATAGTTAACAAATAAATAATATAACGTTGCCATGGAAACCTTGGTCAGCCAATAGGAAGACCTCGGCTGTTGCCGTGTCTAGCCCGTTGAACAGAGCATATTTCTACGCAAGGAAGGAGTAAAAGGGCCTGAATTTTAGTAAAGAGTGAAGGATGAGCACAGTTCAAGAAATCTTGTTTGTTGTGGTTGCGCGAATGGTGTAATCAGTTCAAGAAATGTCAACTCGTTGATTAATCCAAAGCACATAAAGAACGGCCAATAACTGCCGTCGATGGTGTAAAGATTGCGCGGGTCGAATTTCAGTTCTTAAACTGTCATCGAAATGATGTTATTGTTAGTGTTGTAACTATAATCCGCGATGAGCTAGGATTGAGCAAAATGAGCGCGCGTTAGGTGCCCAAGCATCTCTCGGCAGAATAACATGAGTTAAAACAGCTGTTTTGAATCGGCGTTTTCAGGGGGCATGAAATGACTCTGAATCGTGCTGTAAACAATGATGAGAAGTGAGTTCATCATTTCACCCCAGAATGGAAACGCTGTACTTTGTTGTCGGGATGAAGTCCAAGGTGTACCCATGACCCATGTTTTTGAATGGCGCAAGTGCTATTCGCGTGGATTTTTTTAATGGCAATCCCTGTTAACGACTGCGATGTTTCAAAATTCCATGAAACCAGCTCAAATGAGGGAAGCAACTATAGACGTTTTCTTCAGGACAGCGCTCTTCTCCATGCGACTAATCTGACCGAATATTCCGCATGACATGGGATGGCTGGCTCTTCCCCACCTTGTTTATTGTCACCCGTTGACTTTTATCTCATTACTTAAAGAAGCGTATTATTAAGGAGGGAGAGCACTTTAGAATTTACTGTAATAGCAATAGCTATGTCACCTATGAGAATTATTTGAACAACCTTAGTGGTAGTGACAAAACCAATGAAACCCTGATCATATAATTGTGTAAGTATGGTTTAAAGGGGATTAAAAAATATATAACATAAGGAAATTACGATAGTTTTGTCATTTTTATACATGATAAGTCTTGGGCTTCCATCTGCATGAACAGTAGAATAAATAAACGGCGCAATATACAAAGCACAAACTTTCTCATATACGTTTGGTCGACTGTGTACGCTTATAAAAGAAAAACGATTATAAATCAAAGTTAACCGTAGTTTAGCGTATATTTTAATGCCACTGGTCGATATTTAGTAATTTTTAGGGCATATGGCTTAGTATTATTTGTGACATCAGGCTGTACGATTGGGTGGATTTTAATTAAAATCCTTATAGACATTTTTGAGTAAATCGAATTTTGTTTCAAAATATCCTAGAATAAAGTACCCTTAATTGCTGCACTCCTCCATAAGGACGGCATAACCTTACAGAGGTGGGAGGGTTTGTGTACTCTTATGAACCAAAGAGCTATGCCGGTGGGAGATAACTGTCCTGGTAGGACCATCCAAGCCGGAAAGGTCTGAGGGGAAGAGTCAGACTAAGAAGCAGTCTTGGGGGTTTTACATCCTCCTGTTCAAGGGCAGCAGCTTGCACGGCACTTCTGTAGGTGGTGATAATGTACAGCTACAGATGGGTAATCAATCTTGTGAAACTGTGATGAGGAAAGCAAGGGGAAACTACCTCATTAAATGTCCCATTATAGGCTGAAAAGCTGCAAATACCTCTATGGATCTTTCTGGGGTAAAATATTCCGGAGGTAAAATAGTCCCCCAATCGGATCTACAGGTGGGGACTACCCTAGGGGATGCACAGAGGAAATGTAACATTAATAAGAAGAAAGCAAGTAATGAGAAATTAAGAATAGGCGAATGGAATGTTAGGAGTATGAATTCAGGGGGTAAATTAGAGAACATAAAAAGGGAAATGAGAAGGAATAATGTAGGTATAGTAGGTCTTAGTGAAGTTCGGTGGGAAGAAGAAGGCGAGATAAATTCAGACGAATTTAAGATTATTTACTCGGGAGGAGAGAAAAAGGAAAGGGGAATGGGGATTATAATGAGAAAAGAGATAGTTGAAAGAAGTAGCAACGTAGTGACAGTTAGATTAATAGCCGTAAAAATTCAGATGGGGCCAGTGGAAATGCTTATAATTCATGTGTATCTGCCAACAACTAATGCCGATGACGACGAAGTAGATAAAATGTATGAACAGATTATGGAGATATTGGAGGAGGAGGGAAAAGGAAGGATCACTACCATAGTAATGGGAGACTGGAACAGTGTAGTCGGAGAGGGACAGGAAGATAGCATAGTGGGAAAATATGGACTAGGGAAGAGAAATGAAAGAGGGGAGAAACTTGTGGAATTCTGCCATAGAAATAGATTAGTTGTAACTAATACATGGTTTAAGCATCACCATCGGAGACTTTACACATGGAGAAGCCCAGGAGACCAGAGACGATACCAGATAGATTAGTCAATGTCAATGAAAGATTTAGAAATAGCATTAAAAATGTGAAAACACTACCAGGAGCAGATATCGATTCCGACCACAACCTTTTGGTGGCAAATACACAATGTAGACTGAAGAGCGTTAAGAGAAACATAAGAGTTAACAAGAAATGGAACTTAGAGGAACTCTTTAAGAACAAGGAGGCTATAATGACTGAGCTGGAGGAAAGGTTGGGGGAGAGAGCTTAAGAAAATAGAAACAATGTAGATGAGAAGTGGAGATACATCCATAGCAACATTAAATATGTAATGGAAAAGAAGGTAGGAAAGATAACGGGTGAAAGAAACAAAAAACCCTGGGTCACATCAGCCATGCTGCAAAAAATGGAAGAGAGGAGAAAGTGGAAGAACATAAACATTGAAGAAGGCCAAAGAAAGTACAAGGAGTTAAATAATGCTTTAAGAAGGGAAACAAATAAAGCCAGAGAACTGTGGATAAATGAGAAATGTGAGGAAATTGTCGAGTGTGAAAGAATTTGTAGAACAGTCCTCATGTATAGCAAAGAAAGGGAACTATTCAAGAAAAAGGAAAGAAAGATAGGACGTAAAGGAATCGTGAACAGAAGTGGTAAAATAGTCTCGGAGCCAGACAATGGAAAGAATGCCTAGAAAGAACACATTTAGGTGCTGTATGACAATAAAGGAAAGCCAAGAAATATTGAATTAAATGAAAAAGAGGATGTAGAAAAAGACCAGCTAGGACCAAATATTCTTGAGTCTGAAGTTAAAAGAGCAATTGATGACATGAAAAGAAGGAAGGCTGTTGGGAGTGATGATACACCACTGGATGTTCTTAAGGTTTTGGGGTCGAAAGCAGTTAAGCAACTAACAAAATTCTTTAACCAAGTATATGATACTGGAATATGGCCTGAAGATTTTTTAGATGTTGTTATGGTACCACTGGAGAAAAATAACATTGCAAAAAGTTGTAAGGATTACCGAACTATTAGTTTAATTTCTCATACCGCTAAAGTTCTAACCAGAATAATAACCAAAAGAATTGAAGGTAAATAGAAAAGGAGCTGTAAGATAATCAGTTTGGTTTCAGAAGAGAAAGAGGGACTAGAGATGCTATAGGATGTATGAGGATGATGATAGAAAGAGCGCTAGAAGTTAATAAAGATATGTATTTTTGTTTTGTAGATTGGGAGAAAGCTTTTGACCGAGTAAAATGGGATAAAATGTTGGGTATTTTAAACAAAATTGGAATAGATTGGAAAGATAAAAGACTACTTAAAAACCTTTACTTTGATCAAAAGATTAGAGTCAGGGTTGAAGGAGAAGAAACAGAAAGTACTTCAATAGTGAGGGGAGTGAGGCAGGGACGTCCTATTTCACCAGCGATATTTAATGTTTATGCAGAAACAATAACAGAAGCGTTGATGGAAGAGAAAGGATTTAAGATAGGGGGTGAAAGTATTACCACCATTAAATATGCAGATGATCAGGGATTAATAGCAGAAGACGAGAAAGAACTTCAGAGGATGACAGACAGACTAGTGGAGGTTGGCCAACAATATGGAATGAATATCAATGCCGAAAAAACGAAAATCATGGTGGTTTCAAAGGAACAAAGAATTAAATATAATGGTAAATGGCCAAAAATTGGAACAAGTAAGTAGTTTCAAATATCTTGGTAGTATTTTAGCGCAGGGTGGAAGTAGTACACAGGGCATCGGAAGTAGGATTGCAATGGAAAAAGCAGCATTTAACGAGAAGAAGGAGCTTCTCACAAGAAAGAAAATAAATTTAGAAACAAGGATGAAATTAGCAAAATGCTACATATGGAGCATAGCTCTTTATGGCGCAGAGACGTGGCGGTAAGGAGAAAGAAGGAAAAATATTTAGAAAGTTTTGAGATGTGGGTATGGAGGAGGATGATGAAAGTGCAATGGACAGAGAGGAAGAGAAACGAAGAAGTATTAGAAATGGTGGGAGAAGAAAGGATGCTAATAAAAACAATCAGGAAAAGAAAAGCAAATTGGATAGGGCACATATTGAAAAGACAGTGTTTACAAAGGACGATCTTAGAAGGCAAAATTAGCGGAGGAAGAGGGAGAAAAATAATAGGAATATTAAAGAATAAAAAGCAGGAATATAGTACTTATAGAAGTATAAAAGAGGCTTCTAGGGAGAGAGGCAGCAATTCAGCTAAAACCTGTCTTCGGACAGCAGCATGATGATGATGATGAATTGTTGCGCAATATCGTTCATCACTTCAGAGTGTCTATTATGAATGATATTATCCACAAATATGATATATCATTCGATTTAGTTTTACCGTTGAGACTGTAATAAGATTTTGGGTGGATCGCGGCGGAGGCGTGATGTCATAGGGCTTAGGTAAGGTAGCTTAGCGTACATTGTAATGCTGCTTGACACCATATAGTGATTTTAAGAGATATATGGCTTACGTAGTATTATTTGTGACATCAGGCTCTACAATTGGATTGATTTTAATCAAATTCCTTTGAACCATTTTTGGGTAAATCAAATTTTTTCTAAAAATCGCCAGGAATAAACTACCCTTTATTTTTATGCAATATCATTTTTATCAAAAGAGTGTCTGCAAAAGATGATATATTGCACAAATACGTGATATCATTCGATTTTATTTACGCATTTGGGCCCTAGAACAGCAAACAGACCGACAGACGGCATGACCAAAACCACTTTTATGGACTCGGGGACACCTAAAACGTGTATTTCCATCAAAATTCTGAAGTCGAATTTTTTCACGATTATAATATTTTCTCTATCGTATGAGAAAGTAAAAATTATCTCCGTCTGATTCGTACGAAAATCTAAACTGCCGTAAATCTGAAGCATAGAAGCTTTCAACCAGCTTATTTTTAAACTTAATAAAAGCCCTATAAAACGAGGAATTTCAGCTCGTGAGGAATCTATCGTGTTCGGTCAGGTAAACATCGGCAGAGATAAGGCGGCTCGTAACTAGTAGCGGTTTATGTCGAAGATTCCCGAGTATTTTGCTGGGGAAATTCACTTGGAGCGTCTTACTGAGCCGGTTTGCCCATTTGGTTTATCGCTGCGTTCAAGTTTTTATAACTCAATTTTGTTGCCAACTGATCGGATCGCCAACCTAAATTGAAGCGTTCGCCCTCATCATTCGATAGCACTCAGAGGATTGTAAAACATTTTTGTCGTTCTTCCTGCTGCAAAAAGATATTCATTTAGGCAAAGAGGCGTCCAAGTAGCAAATTTGTGCATGGAAAACTGCTGTACCTTTCGCATGATTTTCGCTTAAGAAAAACGAAGGAATATAACGAAGAACGGGAATTATATGAAACGATTATTCAGGTACCTGAAATTAGCGTAAAATTATGGGCAGACGACCAAGATGCAGGTTGCGTGATGCGGAAACTAAGGGAATCATACACAAAATTCGGACTACAAATAAATTTAGGGAAAAAAACAAAATATTTAACGACGAGAAAATCTAGAGAAGGAATTAGAGATAGAAAATGGGACCATTAAAAAATGTAAATACTTGGGATCCATTTTGGATAACACAGGAAGAAGCTCAGTGGTCATTAAGAATAAGAGTTTTATTGGCGAAAAAAGCGATCAAGACATTAAATAGAATACTATGGGATAGAGGATTGAGAAATGAAACAAACTAATTTTTCGAACGGTAGTAGAGAGTATCTTGACATATGGGTGTGAAAGCTGGACATTAACTGAGAAAGATAAAAAGATGATAAATGCAACAGAAATGGATTTTAGAGATGTGCAAGAATTTCAAGATTACAAAGAATGAGGATATTGAAGATTACCAATACAAGACAACAGGAGAAAGAATAGAGTAAAATATTGCAATAGTATGGAAGAAGGAAGATGGTCAAAAGGAGCACTTGAATAATCTCCACGAGGAATGAGAAAAAGAAGATCCCGAAAGTGATGGAGAGCTGGTGTAGGACGGTTGATGGAGGAAAAAGGGTTGAGGAATGATGAATGGAAGAATAGAGAAGAATGTAAATTGAGGACCAGCACCTGACACTAGTTGGAAAAGCTGGATATAATATATAAAAATGATGGAGGATATTTGCGTTTTAATCTTATTAAAGGTAAATTTCAGCAAAATGGTGGTGAAAGTTGTAAAAGTATCGATCTCGCCATCCTCGTAGTCATTTTTATTTATTCTGCCTACGCTGTTTATCAATTATGCAAGTAAATGGAAAGATAAATGTATTGCTCGGTGGAACTACATATGACACAAGTGATAATTAAAACTATATTGGCAGTATGGCATTCTTTACATGCAACTGCTCTCTCATTTTAGAGAGAAAACACCATTTCTCCGTCAATACTTGGAATTGTATTTAATTCACCATTAAAATGCCAAAATTCTTTTATCGGCCGACACAATAAGGTATAAACCATACATCTGACAGAGATATTTATTCTAAAACTTCTTCCATAGTTTTAATCTCCTCTAAGTGAAAAGGTCGGTCTAATTCCACAGTTATCTTCGGTGTCTCGCCACAAGATTAGGTAACACAGTTTCATTATGCAATATTTTGATAGCGATATGGCTTCGAATTTAATGAGATAATATAGGAATAACTTGGCGACAAAAAATATTATTTCCGATGTTTGATTGAAATCGAAAAAAAAATACAAAGAAATTTGAAATTTTTAATGAAATTGTTGCTTCTAATTTTTAAAAAATTCGAATACAAACTAGTATCCGTTGATTTTTATAGAGGCTCTTTCGCGATATATAAACACCATTTAGATAATCATCGCTAGGTTCGCAATATTCAAGATAAAAGCGTGAGCACTGGGATAGTCCGCCAGAGCATATAAACCCCAACGGAGAATGTATTAAAAGTGAAGACGGTAGATTGTGAGAGTTAAATAAAATTAACACGTCACAAGCTTTTTAATGACACAACTCGACTCGGGCCACTCCATGTCTTTTACGTGCGTTTTCTCTTTCATTTACCCGGATGATAAATTCCTCTTTAAATATGCCCGAGATTTCGCCATTTCTAATTTCCCCGCTTTTTCAACTTTTATCATTTGTACTTATTTTTTGCCGTGTCCCTTTTGCTTCCCTTGAGATCTTTGAGCTATTCTCAGTATCCATCGCTTCGTGCTTGTTTGAGTCATTCGCATCTTTTGCGTAATTACTACTGTCGTTATACGAGTTTCAGCGTCAAAGGTTATAACAGCCAGAGTAGACTAGCTGGACTTCCTTTCGTTCTTCATGCGCATGAGCTCAACCCAACCTTCACTCTTATTTTCACTTCCCCTTGCATTTATATTTTTTTTAACTTGTCGGCCACTATAGACATATTTGCTTGCATTCTCAAATTACTCATCCCTTAGTATCATTTTTATTACAACTACTGGCAGCGGTCAGCCCTTAAATCCCACTTTAAACTCAGCAGAAATTTAATCTAAATTAATGGAATTAACTCTGAAAAGACGACGAATTCACCTTAATGTCACCCTTTTCTATGCCGAGAGTTTAAAACACCTTTCCTGAATTTCGTTGAATATCCTGGAAGAGACCGCGTTTCCTTCACGTACTTCTCCATTCTTGATCTTCTCAGTCATCTGAGACAGTTCAGTCTTCGCAGAAAAAGTTTATTTTCGCGGAAAGGTGCATATAGCTCTCTTACATCATCTTTTTCTTATATGAGCCAATTAAATGGGTTAATTGAGAGAGTCGAAGGTCTTCTCATATATACACCGAGCATTAAGGAGTAGAGAATGTTCGTACTCGCAGCGCGGTTCTACGATTTCTCCGCCTTGGACACGATCCAAGAGATAATATTGTTATGAAAATTTTATAATGTTTAAATTGTCATATGCTTATCACGGGTAAAATTTTTTGCGCTGAATACGCTTCTGCATCTAACCTGTTCCCTCGGTTGAGTTGAAATGAGGTTTCTTTGTCAGGGCCTTCATAAAGGCCTTGTGAATTAAGGACGGTGCTAATGGTACTGCAGTTCTTCGTGTATTTACTACCCTTATGTTTTTAATTAGGATAATGTTTATGATCTCCCTCAGCTTGAGACAAAGAATAGCTCGGTAATAACATTTACTCTCACTTCAAAGAGAATATAATCATCTGACTGAAAACCCACAAACGCAAACTTTTGTTACATGTCTTTCTCCATTTTTCCAAGCAAACGTCTTAATGATTCTTTCCCATTATTTTTTAGTTTTGTCTCAATCCTGATCGATTTTATTATTGCAGGCATCCGTATCTTATGGTAACATTCACTTCCACTTTGAATTCAACATTTTTTATGCCGCAAGACTCCTGTTTGCCTTCGTGTACAACTGTAAATTTTCCGGTCTCCCGAGTTAATTCCTGGCATGAATCCCTCTGTACTATTCTGCGTTGTCACTGGGACTATCAGGGCCTTTGTTAATCTCCATAAAGAGGGGACGAAAGCACGGGAAGTACAATTTTCTATCAAATAAAACCATACAACATGATTACAGATGTGCATTTTATTATAATACGCTAATCCCACAAAAAATTCCTTTAATCTCTTCAACCAGCCAAATGTCGTTAATGATTTCGCATAACATATAAACCGTATATATTTTTTCCTGAATTAATGATTTCATTATTCTTTGCATGCGCGAATTGCAAACAATTTTTTATGTTTTTCCAAGGACTTGATTTCTCAATTATTTCTCTTTGTTCCTCTCAAACGACAGAAATAATACGAAGTTATAAAAAAGCAAAGATAACTCGCGTATTCTCTTTTGTCCTTCACACTCAATTACATCTAAAAATCTAAACTTTCCCCATATCGCTAATCTCAGAAGTGGCATTCAGACTGCCCTATAACTACTCAAAATTTCTTAGAACGAATTATTCGATATTCCCCTGAACCTCGCAATACCAAGAGGAATCATCGTTCATTGATTATCGGATTATCGATTTTTCGCCTTTTTACAATATGAATAGAATTCTGTGAAAAAATTATTACTCATAGCAAATGCCGTTATATGATCGTATTTTCTTGTGTGCATATATAATTTCTAGTAGAGAGTATCTACAAAACCTGATTGTTAGCACAAAGTACTCCTCCCTTGGCAGGGATCGCTCTCACTTATGTATGGTAAAAAAGGAGAAATACGACGACGACAAAACGACCATCATTTGCACCTGTTGTCAGCGATATGTCTGCGACAGACAGTCGAATAACAACCATCTGCGAAAATTGCACGATCGTTAAAGAGATGAGCTAACAATCACCGTAACTTGATGATCAATGAATAGTGCAAATATTACATTTTTGATATTTTTATATGTTAATCTCATAACTTTATATTTTTACGTGCAAATAAATACCTAAATGCAATTGATCACATTGATTTTTATTTTTTGGCCTCGAAGTATTCCCTTGGTATAACCCGTTATTAAAAATGCCTACGAGTTGCGAAGATAAATATTTAAATTTATTCGTATCCTATCTGTGAAAATTAATTAAAAACCATTTCTCTTCGCTTTAAGCTTAAGAGCTCACTAATAAAATTAATTCATTAAATTGCCGAACTTTTATCGCGCCTATAAAGAAATGAAATAGATGATATTTTATAGTTCTCAGAGATAAAGCGTCCATGTAATACTCGAGTTCGATTTTTTTAAATGCTCATCGTCCGCGAAAGACTTCCTTTTCAATTGCAATATTGAATAAATTAACTGCTGTTTGGCTGGAATGGATACAAACTCTTATGGAGGCTTTTTGTGTCTCTACATTCGTCTACTTCCACAAGCAAGAATAATCGTTACGATCGGTAAATTACGTAAATGTCGCGAATTTCTCAAGGGCTGACGAATAAATATTAATTGGTAGAAACTCGAATTTTTAAAAAAGAAATGATTATTGTGCGACGATCACTCGCGTGAATCGTCCGCGAGCGTTACAAATTCTGAGAACAATTTACAATAATTTCCACGTTAAATCTAATTATAATTATTCTCGTCCTATCCCAACAAACGACAATATCGATAGACAAGTTGAATTATAATAACATTTTAATCAGAAATTACCGGTTAAAAACTCTTTATTTCTTACACTACCTAACTGCAATCTCACGATAGCAGGACAACAAATAAAAAGAAATATGAGAAAATAGAAAAAACAGCTTCCGTTAATGGTGAAGTAGCATGATAATGAAATTCGTGCGATTGTAATAGTGTATTAAGATTCTTTCTCGAAGGCATTTTCAAATGTAAAATGCTACTATCTTAGCGAGTTGAGTGCGGAGAATTTAAATATATATAACCCCTCGGTCTTGTACAATTTTAATTTCCATTTAAAAGATATCCGCATCAATGAAAATGTCCTTTACACAACCTGACATTTTATGACGGAATAAAATGTAGAGAACAAAAGAATCAGGAACATGTAAAATTGAGACTGCTGTGGTCCGTACGTAACGCATGCGTTGGGTAAAAAAGGAAATCTCCTTGTCAAGTCTCACGGGCTGAGGTTTTATTTCCCAGATAGAGTCTGCTGATCGGGTAATTTTTTGCTTTAAGTCGGCTACAGGCGATGCATAATTACTTAATCAGGAGAAAATAATCATCATTAGAATATTGAACGATTGTATGTAGTTAATTATTCTATCCTTGAATGGCCGCGAAAAAAAGAAGAAATAAGGTGGAGGAGACCTTAATCTAGCAGTAATTTTCACATAAACTCCTGCCATGAAGCAAGAGCCTACAAAGAAACACGGGAATATCGTGAAGAAAACCCAAAAATTAGTACTAATAGCCTACGGGCGATACTCAATCTGGGCGTGTTGGTTCGACCATGCCTGGAGGATGGGGCGCATCTTTTTCAAAGTTACTTTTATCAAACGTGAGCCATTTTATTATTAAACGGTTCTCAGTTAAACATTCTTCAAGGCCTTCAGACAAAAGAACTTCAGCGGCAATAAAACTGCTCGAGTATCCACATGCTGTCCTTGTGCGCTCACTTCCTTTTTAGTATTTGTGCAGAAACGTACGGAATATCACGGGAATTAAACCCGCATAACACGGTCACGCAGACTTGTTTTGGCAAAGTTCGACTTATTTTGCGTCATCTTCTTGGGAAATTCGTTATTAATAAACAGAATGAAATACCCATACTAGTCATTTTTGTTCGACCTATCGCTTCGAACAGTGGTGGGCAAACTTTTCTACGCGGCAGGCCACGTTGGTGGTCGCGAGTTCCTCAGAGAGCCGCATTTCAAGGTGTCAATGATTCGGCGGGTCAGATCATCCTTTAAATCAGACGTTAACTAGAGATTCTGAGGTATTATATCAGTGAAAATCAAGTCTAAATTAGGATTTTAGGGCTAACATTTCAATGTCAAGTGTTTTATTTTCGTAATATGAATGCATATTATATGAATTTGTGTAAAATCTATTTTTAATCATAGCTTCGCGGGCCGCATTAAAAGTTATTAGAGGTTCGCATTCGGCTCGCTGGCCCTATGTTGCTTATCACTAGCTTAAGGGGACTGAGGGAGAATGAACACTCCTACCATCACCTAATAAACACTTAAACTGAGCTCAGCTTTCAATAGGGTATTTCAATTTTATGTTTAGTGCTGTTGATTTACGACAGGGATGGGCAAACATTTTTCTGGGTCTTATCAGTTACGAATGCTTAGGCATTAAGAGTTATGAGTGCTTCGGCGAGACGCATTAGTTTGCATCGGAAATAACCTGAGAGACTTCTAGGGATTCAATAAGTGAATATCGATATTAAATAATTTTCTGGCGTTATGAATAAACTGATATGGTTTTCGGTCACAACTTTAAGCGACAAGTACGAAATTATCCGTATTAAATTTCTCGGTTCGCTTATAATGACTTCACGGGCCGCATAAAATGCTCCTAAAGGTCGTAGTTCACCCAGCACTGATTTGAGAGAATACCTATATAACGTGGCATTCCTATAAAGGAAAACGTAAAACTCATAGATCGCGCCCATAGAGAATGCTGGTGTTAAGAAAATTAGTGTTTAATTTGAATACTAAAAAACCACGGCTACGGAGATAAAAATCACTTTGATTGGTATCTATGGTCGGACATTTATGCAGGAATGTACGAAAATTAGTTGAAATTTGATATAAAAAGCCGTAAGGCAAATGCCTAATATAGGAAACTAAAATAATGCAACCACATTCAGTACAGAATTGATAATTGAAACCCCAAATCTAGCAACGATTTCGTAGAAGTAAGTATTCATGACATCAGAAAATCAAATATTATTTTGCGTGTTCGGTACATAATTGATAATTGAAAAAACAAAAACAAGCAATGACTTCGTAGAAGGAAGCGGTAAGTACATGAGAAGGTCTAATATTATTGTGCGTTTACCAGGAAATTCAGCCAGAAAGAATTATGTCTTAGCTAATAAAGAATACAGGAACTGATTTTTTAAAATGTAAACAAATAAAAATTAGTTGATAGGTTTAGTGCCACTCATGTGCATAAAAATGTCAAATTAACGTTAAGCATATTACGAATAACTTAAAAAGAGGACGTTAATTTAATACAGCATGGATTTTTAACGGAATCTGTTAAGGGCATCTCAAACATACATACACATCAAGTTAGTGTACACAGACTAACACATATACATACTTGCATACCGGTTTCTTTTAATGAAAGGTTTTCCTATACGTTTCATACTTACGTATAATTAAAAGAAGGCCAAATTTCACAGAGAAAATAAATCATTATGCAATAAATTCAATATCATAGACAGTTAATAGACATCCATGACTTGCTGAGGCGACACTATCCATCCCACCCTGTTTTGAGTGCTATAATTTTTCAACGATGGCGGAATATTTACTCAAGTTTCTACGTTAGAAGGAATAGATGGCATTCTCTTCTTTCTTGAAATGGATTGTTAGAGATGAATTGCAAGCGAAGGCGTTCTTTAAACTCAACATGGCTGTGCGCACAAGACAAAGCGGATCCTCCTCACCTATTTTTGGGATAAGGGCAGCTGGTTCCATAAAAAGACTCAGAAATGAGAATCAAGAAATTACGGCGCAATTCACGCGACCAATATTCTAAACGATCGTTTAAACTGTGTTATAGGCGTCAGCAACGGTGCACCATCGAATGTTATTTCTAAGAAGAAAATGCTATGAAGAATTTTTAACGTTCTGAGAAGAACCCTCGGCCGATAAGATGTTCCCGGTGCAAGGCGTTTAATTACAAGGAACATGACGTGATCGAATGTTCGGATTGAGGATGCAGCGAAACGACTCAAAAACCGAAACCAGAAATTACAACCAGGATATAATATGTTATTTTATAAAATATCCAAGCCAAACAATAATGTAAGTGATCTTATTTCCAATACGATATAAATAAATTCACATTTACCATCACAAATTTTAAAAAATTTATAGTGGAGTCTTGTTGATTAAGAAACTTTTTTCGCAATACTAAGGGTTAAAAGGGAATTTATACATTGTATACGCCGGCTACAGTGGGCTACTGACTTAGTTACCGCATTCACTGAATGCGGTAATATTAGACAGAAAGCGTGAAATCGCAAAAATTGTATCTCACGGCAATCAAATATCCTTCAGCTGAACTATGACCCTGTCATACATATTGAGCGATATTTTGGAAAAATACTTGTTTGAAATGTTTAACGCGGAAATCGTTATCTGATATGCATCTAAACCATTACGTCGAGTATTTTGTTTCAAGGTGACTAGTTGTATTCATTGAGTTTCTATTTTGGTGAAAACAATTAAAAATGTGAGGATGGCTGTCATAACGGTATATTTAAAATGTATGTTGTAATATGGAATAATGAAGACCATGAGTTTATAGATATTTATTCATATCTATTCTAATTTTAATAGCTACTTAAGTACTATTGATTATAAACGTATATTATACTATAACAAGTGGTACATCTGTTCCCTATATTGCCCACTCACAAATAATACTTTATTTTAAAATTAGGCAACAAGCTTGGGGATATGCTTTTTAAATATTTTTCCCCGATATCCATAAAAAATGTTTAAGAAACTAGATAAGCATCATCATCAGCCGTGATTCACCGACAGTAGATTTTAAAAAGAATGGTTCTATCAGTAAATTAGCATTGATGACTGCTGATACGTGGCCGAAATGCCATTCTAGTTTTCCCAACTATTGAAGAAACATACTTTTTCAAATAGGCATCAGCCATAAAGTAAGCCTGATATTGCAAATATGCTTCAATAATTCATTTTCGAACATCTG
Source organism: Tanypteryx hageni (assembly GCA_028673005.1). Lineage (NCBI taxonomy): Eukaryota > Metazoa > Arthropoda > Insecta > Odonata > Petaluridae > Tanypteryx > Tanypteryx hageni. The sequence goes on along the minus strand of CM054120.1, from coordinate 62,774,686 downwards.
GTAAATAGCGTCCGAAAAAAATTCAAGATTTTCACTCGTTCAGAAATATTCAGAAAGAATATCTAAATTATATCTTAATATCTTGATAATATTTTAATAATACCTTGACATCTTAATTATATCTTATAATAAGAAAGACTATCTTTTAGACAGAATCAATTTTCGGTGAATTACCACCGAAACCGAAATGCGCCTCTGGTTTTGCATAACCTTGTTGTGGCTATTGGAGATACCCGAGACAAGTATTTTAAAGTGCTCGTTCTTGAATATCGAACAACATTGGAGTAATTTCATTATTTAACAGAACGATTTATTTTCTTACGTTAAGTTACGTTAATGTAAAGCCGACCGGAAGTAACCTTGAAGGTTAGAGACGTATAAACTGCCCATACGTGTGACCCACCGACTGAAGAATCAGTATTCTATTCGCTCCTCCGACGCTACCCATAGCTATGTTGACGCATATTTCGCAACACGGGAGTGGGACGAAGAAGTGTGTATTCGATGCGTTCGCACGCAACCAAACGCGCATCACATTAAATCCCTCGGATCATTAAATCAGTAGAATTATACCAAGGCAAATTATAAAAAAGATGTTGTGAGCTATGCTATCAGAACAGCTTGATTAACATGGAGGTGATTCGAAAGTTAACCAACGAAACTGGAGGACGGAGAGTGAAATTTATTTAGCACGTCATATCAAGATACATAATGGAAAGTTAATGGTAGAAGAAATTAAAAGACCCTTAAACGCTGTAGATCAGAAATTCACAACGGTGGCATGCATACCTTAACTGTTACGTCGTTGCACGTGTACATAATTATATATATGAATGTATAAAAGGATCAGCAAATGTTGATTTAGATCCCCATCAAACAAAAATACCACTCGCCATACCTTCGAAATTACGAATATTGAGTGTCTTTGTTTCGAAGCCAATTAACACATCCATGGTCAATTTTTTAATTTTAACAAGAAGGGAAGTAGAAGAAAGGATTTCTTATGCATAAGCGCATAAAGCTGAACTGAAATTTGAAAAGGTACACAGTGGCCTAGTGAGGGGGAGCAGAGGGGGGCAGTTGCCCCCAGGCGCAGGGCTGAAGTGGCGCAAATTCATGGACCGAAAATTAACGCTTCGGTTCATAAACAATAATAATATTATAATATATGCCGAATTAAAACGCTAGTATATTATGCTTAGGTTTCCATCACATTCCCCACATTTCATTTGTTTGGAAATTGTATAGGTAGTGAAGGGAGGGGGGCGTATCTCTGTGACTCGCCCCCGGGCGAAGGTAAACGTCACTGCAAGTACAGAATTTTTTTCTCCTCAAATTTCACATTGTTAATTTTAAGTCTATTCAGTTAAACGACACCTTTTAATTATTAAAAATAATCGCTAATAATGAGTATTCATGAATCCTATTTTCATGCTATGCAACGTTAAAATAAATATGTGAGAGCTAGATTCCCATTAAACTAGCAGTGACATAAAATATTCCCATATTATCTGTCGTCCAGGTGCTTTAAACAACTTTAAACAAATAATTATTAGGAGAATAATAACGAAAAATCGAGTATTTCTTTAATCGTCGACCATGATATACCACCCGGAACGGACGAGTAGACGAACGTATTTACTCACCTCTGTATTCACGGAGTGGGATTGGTTGAAGGAAATCCAGCGCACGCTTACTGTCAGGGCCGGCCCAAGGGTTTTCTCTAGTGTGGGCAAGAATGATTTTGGCCGCCCCTAATGCAAGTCATTTGCGAATAGCCAAAGTCGCGAATAAGTTTTTGGACTACAATAAATTTAAATAAATGTAATGAGTCACAAAATATCTAAATGTATACTTAATTAAGCTATGGAACTCAATGCGTACAATAATCATAACAAGATGGAAAAGTATACTCCATAAATGGAATCCACAGAGATTTCAAAGACGTTCTTTAGAGGAAATAGGTATAAAACGGTAGGTACCGAAAGATTGGGCGATACCTGAAGTTTTATCTCCGAAACTACATACCAATTTTTTGTGGTAAATGATGTCCTCTGTCCGAATATTTTTTTTAATCTATGCCTCACAGATCATATAAGAGCATGGGAGAGAAAATAGAGATTTTTAATCGTTGTTTGCCGAGAGAACCGTCTTAGCGATCGATGTAAACAAAATATGCGATGTTTTGCTCTGGATTTTCGCGAATATTTATCTCCGAATCTATAACTCGTAATTATGTGGTCTTACGGATTGGTGTGTAGTAAATGAAGTCCTTTATCCGAATAATTTTTTTAATCTATACCATACAGGTCATATAATAGCCTGGGAGAGAAAAATGTTATGGAATTGTTACTTGACAGATGCCATTTAACGAGATATGAATGTGCTTATTAAAGTATTTATTTAAAGTGAAATTTATAATTGACGGATGCAGTTAAAAATCACAATTGGGCGATAAATTGTAATAAGGATCACTCCTATGTAATTTAATTAAAATCTGATCAGCGGTTTAGGATATAAAAGTTACGACAGACGGACGGACGGCTGACACGTGCCCATAAGGCATTCCGCTACTACCACTTCGCTGTTAAAGAACACCTAATAATACAAAGAAGAAAAAAAAACGGAGGGGCGGAGTGACGAGAGTCCGAAACTCATGGGAACTTAAGTTCTCTTTCGACCCTAACACTTGACATTTTAATAGAAACTTTAGTTCCCATTTGCTCGCAGCAGGCCACCTTCACGTCCTGCCGCCCATGTCCTTTGCCCACGTGTTGGGCCGGCCGTGCTTACTGTCACACAGGTAAGTGATAGATTGGAAAGATGAGGTTTAATCTTCTCGGATACAGTCCTTCAAACACACAGAACAAAGGACATCCTTAGAAAAGGTTACGCTTCGTTTTCCCAGCCTATCGCTTCCGGTGTCACTATTTTGACACACGTATGCGCTTGATTTCTTTCAAACTATCTTATATATATATATATATATATATATATATATATATATATATATATATATATATATATAAGCTTACAGAAAAGGAAAGGTAAAATGGATATATGGATGGCAACAAGATGCTGGGATGAGGAAGCCCAGTGAACACTCACCAATCAGACGACTTCAGGTTGGCGAGGCCCTGGGGATGTCGAAGCGACACACGTAAAAGAACACTAAAGTAACACAGAAACATCACAAACGTAGAAGCTTTCGGAGTTATTCCTTCATCAGCTACAGAGAGAGAACGTTTGTGATGTTTCTGTGTTGCTTTAGTGTTCTTTTAGGTGTGTCGCTGAACCTGAAGTCGTCTGATTGGTGAGTGTTCACTGGGCTTCCTCATCCCAACATCTTGTTGCCATCCATATATATATATATATATATATATATATATATATATATATATATATATATACACATATACATATACACCGTATTTTCCGGCATATGAGACGCAATTATTTTCAGAAAAATGACCCCCAAGATCACCCTGCGTCTTATACGCCGAAGTAAAGATTACTACTGTTTTCAATACTGACAATAACAAGCACACCCATCCACAAAATGGAATAATTGGCAGTCATTCGTCACAAAAACAATAAAATATACATTATTAATAATTAATGATGATAATATTGTTAATATAAATAGTAATACCTTATGCAACGTGAATTTCGAGTACAAATTTTCATTATTACGCTTTAATACATGTCCGTTCACAATGATTACAATTTCAGCGAATTTGCGATGTTTTAGTTCCTAATGAACCCGTTGAATAGCGCGAGTAATACCACGGAACCGTAGAATTCCTGTAGATGTCATAATATTGTATACAAACATCTAGGATAAATAACGTTACGTATATTGAGATAGCAATGGCTACAAAAGTAAAAAAATATGCCTTCACTTTCGCCTATAAGCTTCAAGTGATTCAATACGCAAAAACGCACTGAAACCGAGCAGCAGCAAGACATTTCGACAGTAAAAGATTATTCGTGAATGGAGAAAACAGGAGGAAAGGCTGAAGGTTACGGGATAAGAGAAAGATAGTCTTCGTAAGGTTGGTCTTAAATGGCCACAACAAGAGGAAGTGATGGAGAACAGAAGAAGTTTGGTATTGTTGTATCGATAAAAATCGTTATGTAAGAGGCAAAAGGAGTTGCAGAGGAAAAAGGACTAGTTGAGCGTACTTATCGTTATTACATATGCATTCCATTAATTATTTATCCCATTAAGTTAAAATACCATATTGTACTTAATTTAAGCAAGTACTATCGGTAAAGGGTATATACGTGCGACTGTGTGGCGCACTCTGACAGCTTAATTTACACGACTGCCGAGTTCACGCAGGGTATATTTAGCTATAAAAGTCTCGAAGCAATTATTTATGTTTTAGATCTTCCCTATTTATTTTACGAATCACGTTTATCTAAAACGTTGTATTTAAATGTTATCACACCGTAATATTTTCTGTAAATATTGCCAGATACGGACTTAACCACGGCTGAAAATGATACACGACGTGGCCCTTCCTAAATGCCTTGGCGAAAAGTTTTTTTTCCTGAAAAATCTCTCCAAAACCTTGGTGCGTCTTATATGCCGACAAATACGATGTGTATATGTGTGTGTTTGTATATATATATATATATATATATATATATATATATATATATATATATATATACACACACACACATGCACTAATACTATATTAGCAGCCGACCTTGTAGCGATCCCCTTAACCCCACCCATTAACCAATAAATATCAAATGAAATATTAAGTTCATAATATCATATTCATATATATATATATATATATATATATATATATATATATATATATATATATATATATATATATGCCCAGTGTGTCACTTTACGTTACTCTTTCGCTGAAGAAGGGCTTAGGCCCGATAAGCTTGCGTGTGTTTTTGTGTTCGTGTGTTTTACGTGTCTCTTCGACGCCCCCAGCAGCCTGCCAGCTTGGTCCTCAACTTGGTGAGTGTCCGCTGGGCTTCCCTCAACACCTTGTTGCTACCCTCATCACTACCTTTTCTTTTCCTTTAGTTAATATATATATATATATATATCTCATTTGCGCAAATTTATTCAAAATACATCGATACATAAAATTAAATTAAACTAAAATTCCGTCATCGCGACTGTCTAAAAACTTTTGCGCCCCCATGTTTGGGAACCATTGGGTTAAGGCAGCGATTTCCAAACAATTCAAAGTCGCGCCCCTCCTCACCTAAGAAGACTATTTTCTCGCCCCTCTCTATACCATGTTCAATCACAATTCATAGACAATACCTACTAGACTCACAATTCTCAATAATATAACCTTCTTAACAAAAAACATGAACGCAAACTATGCGTCCTAGCCATTTGTATAAAATAAAACGCGCTGAAAATTATTACTCACTTCAATCTAAATTCGATAAAGCGGCTGTTTTAAATTTCAACGTAAAATGTAGGGGAGTAAGGAATGACAGCGGTATAAACGACGGCGTTTTAGTAGGGAAGCACAGCATCTTACATTATTTTAGCTTTGTTAATTACAGGAAGTACTGAAAATCCGATATGTAACACCAAAGTACAAGGAAGATTTTCAGCTGATCAAAGAGTAACGCGTACCACAAATGGAAATATTAGTTGCGGAAAATTTTTTCAAGTAACCAGTTGGGGGAATCGCTTCCCCATTGGATTACATTTGATATTATCTATGACCGACTCCTCTATTCTTCGCTACAGAAAAGGTCCATAGGGTAAGAGATAAAAGCAATCCCGGACCAGAGCCCTGTGATCAGGGGTGACCTCGAGGGCCCAGGACCCTATCAGTAACAGAGGTGTGCGCGTGGGGGAGGAGGTGAGGTTTGCGAAAAATTGTGCACCCGGGCCCACGAGTCCCTTAATCCGACCTTGGATAAAAGATTCCGACAAAGGTAGGTATTTTCCGAATAAAGGACCGCGCACACTTGTTCGTGACGTTGCTCCGCGTCGTCTCGGGTCATGATCCGTCAAAACCGAAGCCAGCGCATATTAGGGTCCGGCGACGTACAACGGTGCATGGATGCGCGCGGCATTTTAAAGTGAACAGATTATGCATAGCATTTCAGTTTTAGTTTTCATCAAAATGTCATCGAGTTCGGACGAAGATTAGCTAGTAATTACAAGTGTAATAATCGAAGAGGAAGATGAAACTAAACCTAAGCGGCTATGGATTCACGAAATTAATAGGAAAAGATATTTACTTGGAGAATATCGCCTCCATCTTTTTCCAGACCTAATGAAAGATGACAGAAAGTTTTTCCAGTACTTTCGCATGAAATATGAAAAATTTTGTGGACTGCTAAATTTTCTAAAGGCCCATATCATTTGCCATAACACAACATTTCGGCGTGTTAAATAATTAAATCCTTTATGCATATTTTCGTCATGAATGTGTGTGTGTGTGTGCGCGCGCGCGTGCTTGTAAAATTCTAGTACTAAGGTTTAAAGAAAAATAAATTAAATTAAACAAAAAACTATAGTAATTACTTGTAAATATTTAGTGTAAACATTTCGACACAAATGAAGTTTTTAAAAGAAAAAGTAGTAGAAATATAACTACATATGGGTCCATTAATAATTGTACTGTCGATAGGGTGGGTTTTCTTCACGTAGACCTCTCTGTTCACCTTGTTGAGATTCTCCAGCGCTGTAAACATTAGTAACCGTATGAGATCCTCCAGCGCTGTAAACATTAGTAACCGTAGCTGTCTGGGATGCAGTTCTTTCTCCTGACGTTGAGGGTACTTGAGCAGGATTGAGTTGAGTGTATATTGCTTAGAAAGGTAGGTTCCGTTGAGCAGGACTATTGGTTAATTGGTGAACGGGTTGAAGTTGAGGAATCCTGTTTTGATTAGAGTAGGTCGTTGATAGGCTGAAGTTTGAAGGGAGGGGAGTGTGTGTGTATATTTTTGGCTAATCAACCTCTTGGATTATTAGAGCCATAACTCCTTCCACACCGAACACAATCACAAGGGAGGCGGGAAACCCGGTGCCTGCAATAGTCTACTCTTTACGAATTGAAGGTGGGGGAGGAGGATAATTTTGGTTTTGGGGATCAGAAGGATTTAGGTTTCTTATTTTAGCCTCAGTGAAAATGTTTTAAAAAATTTTATTTTACGTCAATTTGTAGGCGCTGCGGACAGGTTCTAACAGTTTCTTCCATCGATTGAAAGAATTTAGTCAAATGATCGTTTACAGTTTTATGTTTAAGTTTCATTTATCTAAATATGCTTGCGACACCGGCCGAATGAGGTCGAGTAAGCACGAATTCATCCGAAGATGCTTCAGTCGACGAAGTCGCTGTACGCAGGTCCGCACACTTGTCCTTCGCGTCGCATTCGGCATCGGAATTTGGCGGAAGGGATTCTCGAGATGTGCGGACCTCCGTTTAATTACATGTATTTTATCCTCATAGCATTTGACGGAAAGGGACGCTACGTGAAGCAACGAACAAGTGCGCGAGATCCTTAGACAGACAGACAAACGGCTTTATTCGAGCGAAATTAAGACCACAAGGTCGCTTCTTACATTTAACCCGTCATTATAATACATAGACAAACACATCATTCAACAGTTAGATAAGTAATCGATACAATGTATGGTTCAGAAAACTAAATCAGAAATGACGTTTGCGGGAAAAACTAGGATTAGCCAGGCGAGACCAAAATAGTAAAAACCCACGCAGGGAAATACCCACCAAGAGAAGAGGGGTGAAAAAACCTGCGAAAAACTCTATAGAGAAATTGAGGGCATAAGGAAAATATACAAAATGGTACAATACATTAGAAAGTTACGTAATTAGACATCAGAAGAAGGGGTCATCGGAAGCGGAGGATTCGAGAGGGGCGATTGGGAAGTCTTCGGCTTCACCCTTGAAAGTACGCCGATGGACGATTTTTCGCATAATCTGGAATAACTAGGTTGTGAGAAAGATCAAGCGGCACGTTTACCATAGGCGGAGTTGCACCATCGTCGCCTGCGATCAAAACCTCCGTGTAGCAATCTCGGGTGACATTTCGGTTCGTCACCTCAAGATGCAGATTTATACGGCAGGGCCCCGTGGAAATTCCCACTCCTGCAAATCGAAACTAACGTTCGGAAAGGGAAACGCGCGTGGAAGGGGGGAACGGTCGAAAGATAGGAGGGATAGGATAACGCGAGGAAAAGGGGCAAGGTGTCGCAGTTAGGAGTTGCGTGCATCTGAGAGGTAAATACCGTATGGGGAAGAATTCGCATCGGAGGAATGTCTTTGAAGGAAGGAAACAGAACCCAAGGCAAAATAGATTGGTCAAGCATCGGATTAAATGAATGCGTATGACGTAGAGGAATTATTTAAGACGGAGGAGGAATGCGCGACAAGCGGAAGGAATGTACGTGCTGTGGAGCGCGAGACGTTGGAAAAGAAGTTCTAGACGATAGGGAAGGAGTCGACGGGAAAAAAGGAGTGATAGGAGTGTTGGAAGGAGAGAAATGATGTGATAGAGGGAGAATGGTGTGAGCGTGAGGGACGAAGCGCGTAAGAGAGAGAATATGGTTGGGAAAGGGGGGAAAACGGTCTCGGAAGGGAAGAAGCGCGTGGTGGAAACGAAACTGGTGTGCGGTCGAGGAAATGCGATGCGAGATAAGGTGGAATGCGTGAGACACATCCACGTCTAAATGTTACCCAGAAATTCGTTCCATTTGCGGGTGGCAGACTGTTATGCGCCAGCGAGGTAGCCACGGCTACGGTTCATATGTAGCGATAAGAATTTATTAACTTTTAAAGATCATTTTCCTCGAGAACAATAACGAGTTGCGTTTTCTCACATTACAGATGTACATTATTCACCCACTGCTACCAACCGTGCAAATTTGAAGTAAATCGGTGATAAGAATGTCGTGAATTCCTCCTGTGAGTGGACCTCAGTTCGAGAATTGAAGCCCTTTCCTTCTTCAACAATAATTAAATAACGCTGAAATAACTTTTAATTTGGGAAAGAGAATCTGTATTACTACTCATTATTTTTGCATCGCAAGTAAATATAAAATATTATTCTGCGTACAAGTGCATACTTATGTATGTAAACAAAAAGAAATTCGCAAAATAAGTGATTGAAATTCAAAGTGAATAATTAAGCATCTACAGCAGCCATTAAAAATTTCTGAAAAACCGTATGCGGATACCGTTCCATTTAGGGTTGTTGGAGATACTTGAGTACATTTAATTCTGATTTTAATCAGATATTTTGTGAATTTCCTATTAGTCATACTACGAGATCGATAACATTCGTCTATAGATTGAGAATGATAATTTTAGTGTTTCCTAGCGGGTCCACTCCGCAGGCGTAGGCCGCGGAGACGCCTCAGCTAAACCCCAAACCGTCCTTGGTGATTCTCGCTTGGAGGTTTTGCCCTTCCTAATAATCCTGGAGGAAAAAAACCAACCTACTAGCCCAACGAACCTATCGTTATGTCCTACAATCGAACTCACGCAGTTCCCCGTAGTCGTAGCTTCCGATATTCGTGGAAATTTCAACTGTTCCTACAGCCTCGTCAGCTAACCCCTCCGTTTATACTTCTCTATAAGCATCGGTCCGTCATTCCGTTGGCTTTCCTCGAGCGGTAAACGATTTATATCCACTAATAATGACGCAACGCTTTGCTTTGCGACATATACTGTATAAGTCCTCGTATCCGACTTTCTGTTATCCAATCCAGTCATCCTACTTCTAGGGCTTCGCCGTAACATGGTTCGCACAGCGGCTATCAAAAGTAGCTTCGGTTCTTTGTACTATATTTTCACGTTTTTGAGAGTGATAGACTCCCTGCGTAGTTATATACTTAAAATGTAGCTTTTGAGGATGATTACAGTGCCAGAGCACCCATTAAATCCGCTTCTATAAACCCTAAATAATGACTGAGCCACCTAAACCTCCCCTAACAACTGATGTATATATACAGTACTTAACTTATACAAAAAATAATTTTATTAAATAAATACAATATTTAATTTCAATAAAAATTATTATTTTACTTTCTCATATACGAAGTGTATAGGAAAATTCTAATTCGAGATTTTGATGAATATATAAATTTTAGGTGTCATAGAATTCGAAAAAAGTTGTTTTTAAATTCCATCTGTAATCTGTCGCCTGTTCGCAACTCTAGTGGCTAAACGGTTTAAAGGATTCTGATGAAATCTCGTTTTTATCCACAGGAATTGAAATCTTGTAGAAATGAACCAATGACCAATTAAGGGCAGTTTTAGGAAGGAGAAGATAAGCTGACAAGATGGATCTTATGCTGCAGCTAAGGGCGCCCCGAACTACTTCCCCTGCCACTTTATTAATTTACTCAAAACATTCTGTGAAACTTTCTGTGAATATTCTTAGAAATCTAAAAATTGAGCAACTAAAAAATAAATCGTCCGTTGCTTGGATCCAACTAATGATCGAAGTAATTCCTGTAGCCATAAAACGGTTGAATAAACAAGAAGCTCAATCTGCAACATAGCAGACCTACTCATTGTCAGTAAAAATTCCCCGAAAAATCAACTATAGGTGAATTAACCCTCAAGTCGCCTACTTTCTTATTTGAAATACGCATCTCGTTTACACAAACTTTTACTGGATACAGTAGTTTCTCGTAAAGATATTTTCGCACAATCCATAAATAAAGCTCTATAATGCATTTTAAGGAGTGGCAAGTGGCGAGGTGAAATATTGGGTGAAGCGCGAGAGATTTTGATCGGTGGGCGATGAATGTATGGCAAAGGTGGTGAATTTTTTGGACACAAGTAAATATAATTATCAACTACAGGGCATTTAATCGTGGGCCCACGATAAAACGAACACCCTGTAGTATATAGGTAAGTCTATTCCTTGAAATATTATTCCTTATGTTTAGAAACAGGATCTTGATTCACCACATAATTCGATAATCATAGTATCTTCCCCTCAGCTTAGCCATTTTACGAGTATGGCGTTGAAAACTATTTACCGGTTTTAGGTAAACATCAATGGATAAAATCCGAAGGAGCGTGTAAACAGGTCGTCATAATATACGCAACCTTCCATCGAAGAAGAAAGTTGAGCGTGAGAAGGTGGGTGGCGCCGATGAAAGATAACAAAATAAACTCTACTTTTGGTTAAAGGAAAAAAAAACCGGCTAATGTGCTCGAGATATGTAAGCACCCAATAAAGGACCACATGGTTCAATAGAGCTATCTGGACAATCTCTCAAGCTTAAGCGAGGTTAGGGACAAAATATTTAGCGAGGCTAAAATATTGAAAAAAACACAAACGATATAAAAAATTCTATTAAGAAAGAGAGAATTGATCCGAAGATCACAATGCTGATAGAAATAATCTTTAAGGTTGGGCATAATTTGGAAACGGGAAAAATCCTACCATGACCGGGAATCGAACTCGAGTCTTTCACTTGCCTGGCCGAAGAATTAGTCTGCGGCAAGTGGAAGGCCCGGGTTCGATTCCCGGTCATGGTAGGATTTTTCTCCTGTTTCCAAATTATTCCCAAAACTTCAGAGCATAGCCATATCATATTAAGCTACATTCCTGCCAAAGATGTTCACTGAGAAAGCCTAAAAATGAAGTGAAAAAATTGACGTTAATGTTTCCTTTTGCTTTAATATACATAGCTTAAGCCTGTAAAAAACATGGAAATGTATAACATATTTTTCATAAATCCTCTAATATCAATGCATTGTGCATACATTTTTTCGGTGACGAGTGAGCCCCTCGAACAAAATTCCTGATAGTGAAGTGATAGCTCAGAGACGCGCCTACCCGGGGTGCTATGCACCCTGGCGCCGACTTGCCGGGGCACCTTCCCATTAAGGTATTTGTATCTATATATTGTTGCAACTCGAGTTGTACATTCTGTTTGGGAATGTTTCCCCCTTGGTCAGAGTGAAAAGGGAAGGTTGGAGATACTAAAATGACACGAAATTTTCCACGCAAAATTTTTCCGATCCCTTGCGATACGCGGTCGCATGACTCAAGGCCGCTAGAACACGTATCAGTGGAGACCGAAAATTGGTTCACAGTAGGAGTTTCCATGAGGTGGGGGCACTACTCTGTTAATTGCTATCCCGACCTTAGCGAGGAGCTCCAGCTGAGGCGGCAATCCTTTCGTAAAGTACAATCAGGGCCGGCCAGAGGTAGGGGCGAGCCGGGCGGCTGCCCAGGGCTCCAAAATATTGGGGGCGCTAACCCGATCATCTATGTGTATTATACTTGCAAGTGAATACATTTTGGAAAGAAATTTACATCACGGAACAGGCTAAAATCTACATGAAATTCCTATTTCCTTTCATTATCAATTATTTTACAGATAACTGGATAAATGAGCAAGTTCGTCTAAAAATATCTATAAAAAAATTTACGGATGGAGGCGCAGGAGCTCTTTCTCGCCCGGGGCGTCAAAATACCTTGGGCTGTCCCTGAGTACCATCGACCTTTACCACAAATCCTTTCCCTGGAAGAATACCAGATGTCTACCATTTTTTGAATTCTCCCTCTTACCGAGTCTTGGATATTCCAAATCTGTTTTAATTTAGTTTGAAAGAGCTCTTCCAAAAACTAGCTTTCCTTACTCCTTCACGATTCCCCTCCTACTTTAACGTTCATATTCATTTCGAAATAGTACAAAGCTCTTAAATCTCTTTGAGCTTTCGTTGGAGAAGGATCGCTTTTCCTCGACGGTTTGGGAAAAGAAGAGTGGGATACTTGAAGATAGGAAGATAATAAAGTGAAAAAGAATTTCTTTTTGAAGCTGAGGAGATCATAATTCATCCAGAGGAAAACTGCACATTCGTGGTGTTTATTTTCTTTATTTAATCGAGGAGGTATTTCATATAACGTGTTTCAGTTTCTACTCGAACATTTTTTTATCGCTTTCCGCTCACAAGTTCACTGTTTTGAGTTTTTGATAAAATTGTAGGTAAGTAGTTATAAAAGATTGCTTAAATACGCAGCTAAATCTGTTATAATTATAACATCTTAACAATTTTAACTATTAACCCTATTGAATTTTCACTCATTTTTAAGAGTGAGTTTACAGTAATGTACTCCTGTATTCGGTCCTTGTATCGAGTCCTCGTAAATGTATCGATTTATATACACAAGATAACTTTTGAATACGAAAGGATTCCATTATTTAGAAGAACGAGGATCGGCGGAACGGCAGGACGATCATTTGGTCGTAAGCCCGACGCCAGTGTTTTTGTTTTTGCAAGATTCTTTCTTTGTTAATTATATCCTTATAGAAGATAATGTAGACTAGTTTTATTAGTGGAAATTATTCTCAACAATAACTTTCCAAATAAGTGTGTTTGTGTATATAGAGTTACGTTTGGTTTCGCACTTATTTGTACTACATCATATAGATCCGCGATGATTTGCTAATACTCAGAAAGTTATAAAAGTTCAAGAGGTAGGTTGAAAATATCTTTAAGAGTGGGTTGCTAAAGTAAGATTTGATATATGTTCTGGTATGTATTATTAAAAAGTGAGGAAAGAGTAAAGTGTTTTGGTAGTAGCGCGAGTTTGAGGATTGTTCTAAACAGTTTAAAAAATACTTTAATAAAATTCAATAAATAAAATTACATGCAGTGAATGTATTAGTTCTATTCAATAACTAGAAAATTAATCAAGTTATTTTATGACCCAAAACCAAATAAAGTACAATTGCCATGAATGGCTATATTTGAAATACGATCGAAAAATCGATAAAATCTAGTAAATTTATATTCTTTTTAATGGAATTTTTCAGATCTAATGCTAATCATTAGTTTTACTTTTTTTACGTCTTCTTAACCATCTTAGTCTTACCATTTTTGTCTTATAGTTACATTTATATTAATTAATTTATACATTTATCTATACTATTTCTCTATTAAATCAATCCTTTTATTTTATTATTAAACTAGTGTTTTAGAAATTTCAAACACCGAAACAAGAAATTAATATAACATGATATTGCGTTAATTTTGCCATATGCCGTATTTCGGTGATCGTGGATGTACCGAATTCAAATCCCATGAAAATTTCTCCAAATAATAAGAAAATTATTGACATCTACTTCTTCATTGGATTTTAAAATAACTTAAAATAAAAATACGAAGTCGGGACTTTGACGTAGGAATGCATAAATAGTTGAAGTTTTTGTTTCTTATAGTCGAAATAAATATCGCATCTAATTAGACTCGTAAATTGGCAAAATAACCCAAAAATATTGGAATTCTTGCTTGATCATTAAGGTAACAGGACAGAGTATTGACTTTTAATCAAATGTGCGGCGAGTTTTAAAGGTTTCGTTCAAGCATATTTTATATTATGTTTATCTTTATATATATGCAACGAATTATTTCAATCAGTTTGTTCTGGGATACATGGACAGAAATCCATCGGCCTGTCTCCACTCTCTATCCTTAATTTTTCTGTTAGTTTTCTTTCCGCCATCTATAGAATGCAATACATGGGATGTTATTTGAATATAATGAGGAACTCATTCCTTGAGCTTTCTACGAGTCGTCAAGCTTTTTTTTCATATTTCTCTACGACCGATAAAAAATATCCTCATATCTCTGTTTCTGCTTTACCCGTTTCCGATTAAGGCTTTGTCCTTGGTTAGTTTTCGGACCCGGAAGAAGGAAGCAAAAAAAGATCGAAAATATTATCGATACAATTAAAAAATAAACTCGGTACTTGTGCAATGACAAAACTCGAGATTTAAACGCTACATGTAGGATAGATCGAATGCAATTCCAAAAATAGATTAGTTAATTTGTGCAGGAATCGTAATTTTCGTGGGAAAAGTCAAATTTCGTTTTCAAGTCACTGGCCTTCCGTAGCCCGAGGCCCAGAGCAATGGCCTTGCCTTGTCCTTAGACCAGCCCCGCTCCCGAAGGCGGGATTAACGACCATGGTCGTTAGGACGCCTTAGATACGCAGCTAAGCTAGAGAAATCGCGCTCCACTTGGCGATGATGGAGTTTTTCTAAAGGTATATGCATTAGGTGCAGTAAAAAACAAAAGCACGCGAATTATTTCCAATGGCCTTCCATTTCTTCTCGTTAGAACGTATTCCAGACTAATCGAAGGATGCAGCTGGACAAAAAGTTACATTTTCAGATCAAGGATGAAAGCAACTTGTAAAACAGGTATTTCCATCACTTTCTCCTTAAATAGCTTGGCGTGAAATAGATATAAATTCTTCTGCTTGGTTATTAAAGCTGGAAATAAAAAAGTGAAGGTGGCTAGCTTACTCAACATGAACCGAGCATATATAGAATCAAATGGATTTAATGAATAAGTACGTCCATGCATTGGTGAATAACTAAAAAAACAATACGTGTTCGTGCGTCAGTAAATGCATATATAACTCGAATGCATTGTATTGTTAGCTTCAAGTCCATTCTTATGATTTCTCATTTAATCTATTGCTTATTGCTTCTTAAATTTTAAGACTATGTGTCAAATCAGCACAAATTAAAAATGCAAGGTTTACAGAATGTATTTAATCTCGCTAAGGAATAAAATTGAATTATCTTCTTTTGATCGTTAGCGATATGTCATAAATTCCCTCATATTAACTCAAAAAATAAGCATTTAAAAATCAGAATTAAAAAGACAATTATCATAAAAGGGTTATGAAAAAAACCAAATGCGCATTCCGGTTACCAGGAAACCGTCATCAGTGACCGACCGACCGACCGACTGAATCTTCACCCATGTTCAATAGACAATTATCGAGGAAGATTCATCCACTGTTGGTGAATACCACTGATGGCGGCTGCCAGGAAGCCGAAATACGTATACGATCTTTTCATAACCTTTTTAAAGCTATTGGATATACTTTAGATAAGTATTTATTCTTAAAATTTTTATTATTAAGCGCTTATTTTTAGCCGTAAGACGAGCACGATAATTATCTATTGAATTCCTTCATATTATTCATGACGAAATGAAAACGGAGTCTGACAAAAACTTTTTAAAAATTAAACCAACAAATCCATAGTGAACAAAAGACTTTAAAGAGATCATTGGACTACATATACAGTAACAAATGCCGCATCTGTGACTAGTAGAAGAGTTGTCCTCATAAGCGTTTTTTTTTATAGCCGCTGACCTCGTAAAAACCCGCGTTTTTCCGTTCGAGCTGAGAAAAGTAATCCTCCTCGAACTCAAGTTTCCTTGAGTTTTGATATTCTTGTTTTAGGAAGCTTGTATATTCTTTTGATAAAAATGGTACCACCTGGGCTTTCTTATCCCAACAACTTGTTGCCATCCATTTATCCTAATTGCCTTTCCTCTTCCGTAAGCACACACACACACACACACACACACACACATATATATATATATATATATATATATATATATATATATATATATATATATATATATATATATATATATATATATCAATTACTTCCTCCCAATGCCCCTTTAACAATTCCAATTGTACAACTGCATAATCATTTGTGGATACATTTTCCTCTAACGCCAACCAAAGTATTTACCGATACTGCGATATATTACGAATATGCTGAATCCGAATCAGGATTATTATTATTTATCACGGTGCTGGAATATTTGTCATTTCATACACTATAAACATTCCGTAAAACCATCTCTTAAAATTCAGATCGGCCGATACTTTTTTAAAAAATTTCTTGGTTCTAATTTATTTCGCTTCGTATGTAAGCCTGAACTATCGAGCACTACAGAGATAGGCGCATGGCAGATTATACCTAAATACGAATGATTACATTCTACCAAAAAATCTATCAAATGCATAATTAATTTTTGAATATTATGAGATATACAAAATAAATATCTTAAATGAAAAATCGAAAAACACATCCATGATACTGAACTACCATCTCCATTTCAAAGATAACGCATTTATATATATATTATATATATATATATATATATATTCTCTCGCTGAAGAAGGGCGTGTGTTGCCCGAAAGCTCCAAATTACAAGCCTTCCTCTATCGCTGTGGACGTCCACCACCGTATGGTAAGTGTTCACTGGCTCCTTCCTATCCCTCTCAACCTCTCGTTGCATTTATTTTATCATATTATTTCTTTTTCCGTATCGTTATATATATATATATATATATATATATATATATATATATATATATATATATATGTGATAATGTCAAGAAAGGATTCCAGTGTTTGAGAAATCACACTCATAAACAAGAACGGAAATGATAGAGTGCAAGCGGGTACAACAAAATCCTAGCTCCTAAATTAAAGTTAATGCACATTAACATACAGAGGTATAGCTAGAAGGTTAGACGCCTATATCGAAGTTTTAAGTAAGCATATTTCAAACTTGAAAAACCCAATTCCGTCTCCATCCGACAAACTTGAGAATTCGATTCCGCCACTTGTTCTTGCCGCGTTCCCAAACTCGTTTGAATTTCGATTTTAGACCCAGTTTCATCAGATGCGCTCCGGAAATGGAGTCTATTGTAATGACATTCTCCGTTTCCTCCACCTCTCCGTTTTTCAATCCTCTCGAGTAATTCAAGGAAATAAAGCCGATCGAGGAGTAGGACACTTTTTGAGGCCGGCATTCCATTTAAATCGAAGAAAGGAATATCGAGTCATCAAATGGCTGACATTAAATTCTTTGAACAGGATTAATTTAATTGAAGCTGTTTCTCCTATAGCCATAATAGGGTGGGAAAATTTTAGAATATATTATTGGTGAATCACCGCTGGTGACGGCTGCATTGTAGACGAGACGCGGCATCAGGTTTTTCCGACCTTTTTATGGCTAGTGGAGAAAAATGGTTTTCCAATTCCTTTTAAATAATAAAAATATTTATCTTTCTTGGAAAAAGTAATGCCGTTTTAATAGCTTAGGTTTATGAGAACTAGTGTATGTATATAAATCAGTAATTTTGGTAAAAAGAATTTGAAAGCTATCTAATAGCAATCTTATTTTAACCGGTTCATATAGGAGCTACGGCATAAATGGTTTCCTGAGTCAAGTTGAACCCAGTACGACTTATATACAATCATTAGATAAATCAACTCGGATATGAAAAATTATAAGATCCATGACTTTCTTTGAGCCTGGGAAGGTAAATATATGAGAAATAAACGCAGAAATTGACCTTAAATTTAATTAAACAATGTGCCTGTTATCAAATGGCTTTTGATACTGGCACACGCGAAACGTTAACGTCAACCTATAATAAATAAATTACAGCAGTCCCTTGCGCAACGTGGGGGTTGCGTTCGTAGAAAATTCCACGTTGGACAAAACCGCGATGCGAAAATGTAATACCTCGTGAAAAATATGTCGTTTTTGTTTAGGCCAGTGGTATTTAATGTGTGGTACCAATACCAAAAGTTGTCCCAGAAGGATCTAAAAGTGGTACCAGCAAAATGTTAGTATTATCTTAGTTAGCTCATGTACAAAAATCACGCATCTACTTCACCTCTCGCTTTCATTAAATTGCTTAAATAAGCCATTTGGTAACTGTACAGTGTGTGTACATTTTTTCCACTTTGTCACACTGATTTTGATGTTATTTTTTCAGTGCCCGTAAAATGCGTTGCGCGTCCAATTCAAGGCTGCGTTTAATTATATTTCATGCGTGCTTGGTAAATAAGTGCCGCAATTATTTAACTGAGTATAATCAAATCTGCGTTGGGCAAGGGTTCACTAAACTTCGTAAACTTAGTGTGAGAGATACTGGGGCAACTAAACTAGTCGTGTGTCCAGTATAAAGCCGGCGTATTCGTAATATCACCGGCACGGAGAATGTGGGTCGTGGTCGTTCACTCTTCATTTATGCGCGCTTGATTGTTCGGTCAAGACTCCAAAGATGTCGGTTAGGTTAAGACTTAATCGACCACTTGAGTTTACGAAACTCCGTATGTATGCCACCTCATGTTTATGCAAAAGAACTGTGAAGTGCATGAAACTGGTGTATTCGGTCTTCGCTTCAATGTTAAAATTACATATACTTATTTCGTAATGTATGTATATGGCGCGCTTTTCCTGAGTAATTTACGTTTTAGTTATCGCTAGTGCCGGGATTTGATGATAGCCCTTTAGTTTCAGATTAACTCAGGGGTCCCCAACCGTGAGCCACACTTGAAATTCAAAATATCTGGCGATCCACATATAAAACACAAGAAAGGCATGGCATTAAAAATAAGAACAAATAATAAAACATTTATTGCGGATAATTTAAAAAAAAATAATTAAGGCAATTCTACTATTTCACATTAATAAAAGTGGTCATATTATTTTAATTAGACGTTTGTTATTGCATGTTATATGTAGGTTTGGCAGGATTCGATTTAAATCGATAAAAGTCGATAAACATCGAATTTGTAATAAATTCAAAATCGACGAAAATGAATTGTCGATAAGTGTCGATTTTTCACTACTAAATTTTCTATGAAACTATTCGTCAGAATTTTTAAATTTGTTTTATCACACTCAAATTTAATATATTTTAGCGCTGAACGTTCAAAACAAAACACATGCGGCCCCCGGGAGCGTTTTATACGGCCCGCGAAGCTATGATTAAAAAGTAATCCGTAAACATTTAACACAGAAATTCATATCATATACAGTCAAATTACGACAATAAAACACTTGAGATTGAAATGTTAACCCTAAAACTTAATTTAGACTTGATTTTCACTGATATGATACATCAGAATATCTAATTAAGGTCCGATTCAAAGTTTAACCCGGCCCGCCTAAGCATTAACAACTTGCAATGCGGCCCGCCAAGGAATTTGCAACCACTAATGCAGGCAGCCATATAGAAAAGGTTGGTCACCACTGATATACACGATATGATCAGCCTCCATACCCAATTTACTCTCAAGTATTATGACTTCTGCCGACAACCCCCAAGATGCGAAAAGAAAGGCTTTCCTAAACTGAATTAATACTGATTGCCAAATATCCCTATAGCAGATCTCGAAAGAATATCTAAATCCTACACCCTGCTTGACAGAATTCATTCACCTATAACTCATTCCGTGGTTGGTTAGGATAAAAGTCTACTACTACGAGTAGGTATATTTCTGGAGCCCTGCCCTATAGTATTTTCAAAAACAATCATAAAATTTATATTTTTGGTAGCCATACCCACAATTAATTGTCCGAGTGAGAGAGACCCATACATATTTTTTCTTGCAATGCAGTAGCATCGTTCAATGTTCTTACTATGTACTTTTTTCACTCATCATCGTTTGTCACTCAACAAGATAAGACTTTTCCTTCAAAATATTCATAAACATGCAATGTATTCGGTTGTGCATTTTGTTAACGTCACATTAATTTTGTTGTTGAATGGTCACGATTTCTTAAATAAGAGGCGCGATTTAACGAGTAAAATTTACCTGTGATTTATTCCGAAAAATTAGCCAACAACAACACATTCACCCAAGTTTAGAGAGCGACAAATATCCGGCATGCGAGAAGTGATATTTTAATATATAAAGTTTTAGTGAAATGTAATTGGAAGAATCCAATTTGTCATTTTTATTGATAAAAATCGATAAAATGTATTAAAATAATCGTTGATATTCGTTCTCAATTTTTAGAAAAAAATAGACGATATTAGTGGTCTAATTACATATATAGAGGTAATTATTATCTACTACAGGTCAAAATTGATTTTACTCTCATGGGAGGAACTTGTGACGCTTTAAACAGTGCAAAATATTCATGTGGGCTATATTATTAATTCAACAAGGGGATATCAGTTTTGTATCACCCAGACCAGTGGTTCCAAACATTACTGAAGGCACCCTTTAAAATACAAACAGAATTTCACGGAACCCACAACCGTGAAACAAGTTAGTACATTTTTACCTACTTGTATCACAAAGTTTGGGCTCATTAATTTTTTGGTACTATGGTAATTCGACCCAATATGGCCTATCTAAGATTTCTTAATTTTTTAAGCATCTTCCCCAAATGCTAAAAGTAAAACTAACATAATGTACTCTTAGACAGTTTATTTAAGCAAACAGAAAAAATGTTACAACTATAACGCTTCAACATGGAATTACTGGTTAGCATTTTTGCAAAAACTTGCTGTTAGGCCATGTTAGGAACATACGATCTCAATATGGCCTATTGGGTTATTGTTCAAACAATAAGAGAACAAGAATCTGAAATATTTATCAAATACTTGTACATATCAAATTCTAATGCTTTATTGCTCAAAAATTGTTACAATAAATTGTCTGTGGGCAAAAATAACTAAAAAATGAGAGAATAAAAGTCAAGATTCTAATTTTACAAAGGTCAAAATCGTAAAATTGTACCACCAAAGATTTATGCACAGGTCAATATTTAATTTAAATAAAGAAATGAACGACAAAATGAGATCTAAAATCATTCGAAAAATTCATTGTCATTAATTAAGGCTCACAAAATGAGCAATATGGCTTGGACTAGTAAAACACATTCCGTTGGAACCACATGACATTTCAATGAATTGCCAAACCAATTACACCACTAATAGTAGAGACAATTATCTTGTAAAATTCCTAACGTAAAATTAATTAATTAACTTTTACCTGTACAAACAATGACTTAACCAACGTCTTAAAATTAGATGCACGTAACCACAAACGTTGGTCTAAAAAAAAACTCCAGAAAATTCAGCCAACTGAGCGCGTCCAGCGGAATTCCATATAAAACAGAGTTGTTAGCAGTCTACCGACATACTGCAACCACCATCTATCAATTTTGTCACGTAGTAAGTTCAATACGGCGATTAGGGTATATTGGAGAACAGGTCATATTGGGTCGAGTTACCTTACATCATCATCAATTTATTAGCGGAAAGATTATTTCCCTAATGACCCATCAAAATTTCCAAATCGAGGATTTACTTCTATAACGTTTTTCGCTCCACTCTTAAAAATCAGCTGCGTAACCACAAACTACCGTGGCACCCCCTTTGGGAAATATTGACCCAGACCAGCGGTTCCTAAACTATATGCATCTCCAACCCCCTCTTAAGGCAGGCGATATTATAGCGGCCCCTTTGATCCCATTCATCAACAATTAAATATAAAATGTAATATTAATTTCAAAATTTTGTCTCTTTTATTTTCGCAAAAATTAATTTTATCCTAAATATATAAAAAATGTATAAATAAAACAAAAGCATTTCGTCTTCGACCTTCTGAAAACCTTTCGCAACTCCCAGTTTGGGAAGAACTAACTTTCCGAATAGGAAATCCAATCGTCAAATTCAAAAGAATAAAAACGATGACTCCATGTGTCTCCGCAGACTTATAATGAAATCTAATCCGATTTGAAGTATATTTTAACAATCAAATCGTAGAATAACAACATTTAGAATTTAATAACACCAAAGAATAAATTTCTATGCTGCATATAACAAATTCGAAACTTGAACCTAAATTATAAAATGAAAAACCATTTGCGTTAAGCTATTTCATTGTTCTCTTCATGCTTCTCTGAACGTCCACCAAATAAAAATATACTACCGCACCAGTTGCAAGAATTAAAACTGGGCTGGCATAAATAAAAGCAAGAGAATTTTAATGCAGCAGCAGAAAGTGCGTCAACAACTGAATTTATCAGAAGACGTTCAATCATATCCGTAGGAACGAGACAAAAAGTTAGTACTCGTCTTAATAATAAACGAAACAAAAAAATAAGTTCAAATATTCAATTAACCTGTAAGACGCTGAAATTTTTACGTGTCTAAATAAAACAGACGGCGATACACTCGAAGGCATTTCTGTGGTAGATATTAACTTCGCAGAATTTCGAATGAGGATACTGATATCTTCAATATTAATCATTCATTACTGCGAGTATTGGATTGGCTCTACCTACTTAGAATTTCTGTTCGAAAAAATATTTAATCCATGACATAGATCTGAGGTCCAATTCCTAGTGCCTATCCAATTCGAGGCGCAAAATAGCTGGAATGGAAAATGTTGCAAGGCTGACTAGTCCGCGTTTTAAAGTGGAAAATCCCACAGAAGAATTCAGGTTTGAGCCATAATTATGGGAAAGTTTTGAATAACAGCTATTCTCGCGTTGGTAATTCAACTATAACTTTTTAAAAATGTTCGAAGAATGGTTTATGAGCAACCGGTTTGAACGTTAGGTAACCTATTCTTGGCTTTCAGACCTTAATAGCGCCGGCGGATATAAATGTCTTATTTCCTGATATTAATAGAAATTAAAGCAAAATTGCGATCGCGTCTTTCCTACAGTTACGTACATTCAGATGCACGTATTTTCCACCTAACGCAACGAATTCTCGATTTTTTTATTCTTTTTAACCACATCTAAAAAATGAACTTAAGAGATATATATTAGTATTAAAACTTGTTCATAAAATTGATTCCGTTTGCAATTAAAAATCGTCCATTTAATGGAAGTGCTACTTCAGCATTGCAACGCATTAGCGCGTACTGTCCCTTTAAAGCGGGGGTGATAGCTAAAATTCTCAAACGGGACGAAATCGGCCTTGAGCGTGACTAAATGCCCCCGCACCCGCCGTAGCAGGAAGACCCTGAGTTGAACCACAAAACAGAGACGGCAAATCACACTCACAAAACAGCATTTCGAGAATAAATTTAAAAAATTTATTTTATCCAACTCAAATATTTTAGTAAGAATTTGGAGACCCGTAAATCAAAGCAAACTTGAAGGTGACAAAAACGTACTGCGTTCCCTAATGGATAAATATTTTTCCAATTGTCAATGCTAGGAAAAATCCAGTAATACGATTCAACAATTATTCATCATTATTTTCATCTATTTTTATTTGGTCAGACAAACCATGACAATAGAATCTCGCGAAGACGCAGGCCCCAGAAGATGCTTGCGCAAGTACCCGTACTTTACACAAATTTTCGATATGACGCGAATATCTCACAAAAATGCGTTGCATTTCAGTACATACTTCACTAGTGTAAAAGATAACTAAATAATTAAACACTTTTTAGGAGAAAATACCAAATATCTACGATCTTACTATTTTCGAGCACTAAATCTAGTCGATTTGAAGTCCTAATTTGGAAGTGAACTATAGCTGTCATAAAATTTCTAGGATTGCTACAACTATCTTATTGTTAGAGGGTGTTGAATCAGGTAGCAATTACGTGCAAAACTCACATAGTATCACCAAGGTATACTCGTCCATTAGGGTTAATACCTATAATTTGTTCATCGCCATATTTACATCTTTATGAATTGTCACAACCAGAATAATACATAAAACATAAAAATAAATAAATTAGTCGGGCATATTTCAAGTCGAAGAATGACGTAATCTTAGTTAGTAGACTTAAGTTTATATCTGGGTACTTTTGCTAATGAAACCGTAGCGAATACTAAAGAACTTATGCCAAAGTAATTGGCTCCTTCAGAAAAATATTGAATAAATAATAGAATTTTTTATAATACTACTAATAACTAATTGATGCCAAATAAAATATATAAAAACAAAGTTGAAGAGAGATGAATTGTAAGATTATATTTTAACCGTTATATCACATTTTTGGACTGCCGATTTTTTCCCTCTCATATGAGCCACATCCTCACTCTAGAAACGCAAATAAAATATGGGCTTTTATACGAGTAAATACATTATCTCGTGTTACTTCATATACTCATATGCCAATAAAACAAAGCTACATAGTGTAGAATCCGGTGTCTACTGCAAAAGTCTACCTTTCTGTATCCATGAAAAAACTATCTTCCAGATTCTGAGCAAAGATAAATTTGATTCGCATGATTACCTTATTAATGCCGCACAAAAACTAGCCGAATAATTGCTCTCTTCTGCCATCTCTCGACGAAAAAATAACTTACGTCTGTAGAGAAACAGAGGCAATTCGATTGCTTTCACTCAAGCTTTATAAAACTTAATGGCTAACTGAAACTAAATTACAAAGTTAAACCCTTAGAAAAATAACCAAAATTAAAGTATTTGTAGTGTTAGAAAAATCAGTATTTTTTACTCTAATATATTTTTATCGAAAGGCACTTTTTATCATTTATACATACTTCATTAATTTTGGTGTCCCTTCCGGACGGAAAATTCAGATATCTACAAACCTAGCAGTAAACTCCATATAAACTGAGTATGATTAATTTCTTGTTACAATCTGAATCATATGCTTAACAAACCATCGAATTTACCTTTCCGTTAGTGTTCTAACGAGTAGGTACTCAAGAAAAGAGACTTGTTTCAGACTTGATTTAGATCATCAATAAGAATAAAAAGATGCTTAAATCGCGTGAAATTTCTTCAAATCCTTAAATATCGATAAAGGAATGTATTTAAAAAAGACTGTTATTAAAAGGTCGTGAGACTATTCTCCGTGATACTGTTATTATTTTTGTAGAAATAACTCGGTAGGTACCTCAAAGTTTGGGGCATCAAATTGTAAAAGGATTATAACCTTAACTATCTCAACATCAGCAAAAGGAATAATAAAATAAAAGAATTTAAATGTGTACTTACGAATACATCCAAAATGTTCAAGGTTTTTCATAACGTTGTTCTAAACAACAAACTTCCAAGACGATCCGTCATTTTAATGAATTTGTATATTCTGCCAATTAGGTGGCAGCACCGACTGCTTGGAACGATTCAAATTTAAATTTTTTCTCGTTTGATTGTTATTAAAGTTATGAGCACAAAACAACCAAACATCCGTCACATTATATCCAAAATTTCATTTGCTGTCCCTTGTAGAGATATTCCTATTTTCTCCTAATTGATTATTCTATTAAAACATATCACGTGAGCTAAAATTTTAGCAAGGAAAATTTTTCCCCTAATGATGGTGTTATTCATCCATTCATTTTAATTCTACCTTCTAGTAGATTTTAGACACAACCAACTCAATACGTGCTAACCAAGTCCTTTCTCTTCACGCTGTCCTACCAATTCCTTCTTTTAGTGCATGAGTGGACAGACCGGGCAGACCTACTCGCTCTCGGAGCCGCATACGATAATCTTGAAAGTTCGAGAGTCGCTAGTCATACATTCTGTGCACATAAATTTGTAAACAGTGAACATAACCTGTACTCGAAGCAATTCATACGGCGTTATTGCGTTCTTAAGTGAAAAGAGTTGGCATTTCCTTGAATAAAAATGTAAAAGCACATTAAGTTAAAAGAGTCGCATACGTCTCGAGAGCCACGGTTTGGCCACACCTGTTTTAGTGCATTTAATATACCTTTCCTCTTCCTACCTCTTTCTTAACATCCTTCCTTCTATGACTTCTTACAGCAGAGCGTTTCCTTTAAAAATTAGACCTACCCATTTCTTCTGTAATTCCCTTATTACTTTAATTAGGCTCCTGTGTTCCCCAACTATATTCAAAACTTCCTCACTTATTTTTCTCTCTGACTAGTTTACTCCAGTCTACACCATACACACATCTCAAATGCCTCTAATTGGCTCACATGTTCTCCTCTCATTGTCCACAGCATGCATTCATATCAGAGTTTTCACCAACATCTTTTTGATATCTCTATTCAGACTTCCTCTCAACCACTCTTGTCTCATAAATGCCTCCTTTGCTCATGCTATCCTTGTCCTGATCTCTTTCACATTTCTTCTGTGACAGAATAACCCTAAATAAGTATAAAATTCCACTTGTTCCAGCATTTCCCCATACACTGCAGCATTGACCTGAGAATCTTCGATCTTAGTAAATCTCATTACTTTAATTTTCTTCTTAATAATTTTCATCCCAAATGCCTTTGCATATAAGGAACTAACTAGCATATGCCAGCCCTTTTCAGAATTACTCACCAATGTTTTTTCATTTGCATGTCTGATTTAACCACCCCAATTTTGCCCATTTCTACATATTCCCATGCTTCCCTTATCACTTCTTTGGCATAAATATTAAACAATGCTGATGAGAGTGGACAGCCCTGTTTCACACCTCTTCCTAGTGCTACCTAATCTGATTCTCCATCCGCTACACTTGGCTCATATACAAATTTATGATAAAATGTCTCTCTCTATTCTACCCCTATTTTGCTCAACATCTCCATTACCTTAGGCCATAAAACTCAAAGGCCTTCTTTAAATCTACAAGCACACAAATACATTCTGGTTGTATTCAATGTTTCTTTCTACCAATGTCCTGATCACCCCTATGGCATCCTTAGTGCCACCTTTCCAAAACCCAAAGTGGTCTACACCAATATAGTTATAAACTTTTCCTTTGAGCCTCCCCTTCAAAATTCTGAGAATAACTTTAGTTGCATGCGAAATTAAGCTGATTGTTCTATAATCCTGACAATATTTCGATTTATAGTTTTTCTTCAAGAGAACCAAAATTGATCTAGTGAAGTCCTTTGGCCACTCTCCCACTTCATATATCTTACGGCACAATTTATAAAAACTCCCTTTCTTTTTTCTTAATTGCTTTAATATTTCTATCCGGAGGTCAACAATTCCTACTGGTTTCTTTTATTTCATATCTCTGAGAGCCTTTTTAATCTCATCAGTTAATAATTCTGTGCCAAGACTTTCACAGTCTACATCTTCCTCCCTCTGTATCTCAATAGATCATGGCTTCAAATCTTTTGCATATAATTCCTCAATGTACTCTTTCCATCTACCTAGGTTTTGTTGCAATGCAACATCATCACCTGATGATGTTGAATTGCAATGAAACCTAGGTCATATTTAATTAAGTTTATGTGGAATTACCAATAAGTCTCTTTATTTTTACATTATGAAGAAATTCCACTAAATGATGCCTGAAACCATTAACTATATGTATGTTGCACTTTTCACCAGCTCAAGAAATGAAAAAAATCGCTAGTGTACCCAGGTGTTCCAAGCGTTTCACATCCGAATTCACCAATTTTGTCAATCACTAGGTTTCTTGGTTACAAAACTCTTCAAAGGCAATATATTATGCAATCACATTTTATTTAAGATCATTGTTTATTTAGATGTCATAATAAAGTGAGTAGATATTTAGATCACAGTATGTGATTTTTATTTAGTATTTTAATCAGATAATAGCTTCAGGAAGATGACAACCTTAAACATCTTAACGACATAGCTTTGAATCAACGTAAACCAGGGTATACCTGCATACAAAAAGCAGATGTTTAACAACATATGAAACTAAGTTTGTGGGTTTTTGAACAACATGACATTAAGGAGTAAATGATTGTCAAAATGTAGTTTGGGGAAATAACCAACACATAAAAGAAAGGTCATTTTAAGAATCTGCAGCAAGCATTCAAATATTTCCATCATCTTCCTTTATAGTTCAATTTTTGCCTTCTCATATAGAGTAAACTAACATTTCTGACTCATTTTTAAAAAAGTGCATAAGAAGCTTGTACCACATTCAGATCCACTACCACAAGCATAATATATTTTCCATCATTTTATGTATATAGTATTTCTTTTGGCATGCCTGTGCCAAGTGAAATTTTAAGATTTCACTACAGGACTTCATATGAAACAGGCTTCCACTCTTAAGCATATCATATAATTGATATTTATGAATACATATCAATAACACTATTCATTGTTTGGAAAAATCTCCATGAAAGGTATTAAGTCAAAAAGAGCAGCTATCTGTAAACAAAATTTTTCTAAGACATATTAAGCTTTAAACAACAGATTTAAATCCAAAATGTATCTTCTTGTGAACTGGTATCTAAATGGTCTGGGTTCATATTAAGCACATTCATTCAGTAAAAGTTGCCTAACTCAAATACTATAAATCAGGTATAACCAACCTGCATTTCAAAGGCCGCATGCAGCCCCCAGCGTGATTTTGTGTGGCCCTTAGCTTTTCAGAAAAAATTATGTCATCAAGTGATTAGCTGAATTAGTCCTTATAACTACAGTAAAAAAGTATGGCATCTTACATCTGTAACATTTAATTTAAAAATTAATCATATCTTCACTTAGGAATCTGAATTTATCATTCTTTGCATAAATTCCATTTACTCAACAGCGGATGGGCAACATACCACCTTTGTATATCTGACTCATACTAACTAGTTTCACAAATTCCACACTTTTAAATTTTGATCCTCCACCTTAACAACAAGAAGGGCCAAACTCATTCGGTAATGGATCTTTAGCAGGATTCTGTAGTAGAATTTGATTCACTCTTCAACTATTTTACTCTGTTAACAAATTGTAGAAATAAGATTCACGAAATTTACTGTCGTATCTCTTTTCACATTAATTATTTTTATTTTTTTATCACTAATTTGATATTTTCAAGTTCGTCAATATTTCATTTTGTTACATCGAACATCAATTTTCTCTCTTTATGACCCTAAAATGAGGGAAAAGTTGTAATAATATTCTTCTCATTTTAAATGTGCGGCCCTCCCCAAACATTGTGTTATCATATGTTCGACCCTTGCCACACACTTGAAGAGTCAGTGTGGCCCACTTACTCTTATAGGTTGGGGACCGCTGCTATAAATGATAAAACATACAGACAAAAAGCATTTTAAAGAAAAAACAACCAAGGATGTTTTTTCAAAATTGCTTAATTTTAATTTTAGATGAAGTGTACATGAACTGAAAGAAAAACAAAAAGCTCATTAGTACAACAAAATTGTAGTTGAGACATTTAAGTAATTATATACATCAACACTTGAATGGAAGTTGTAATAAAGATTTTCCATTTCATTTAATATGAATCTCCTCTTTTTATATCATCTTATGTTACATTTGGAGTGATATACGTAAAAACACGGGTCAATGCATAGGCCAACACAAACGGAGGGTGTTCCGTCTTCGGTCTCACTCTCGCTCGATTCCGACGCAGTTATTCCCGCCTCAGAATCACTATCCAAAAACAGCTCTGTAAGCTTTTTCACCATTTTATAATGGGTTCGAAAATGAACTATAAATTATAAAATGCAAAAATTCTCAAAAGAAAGAAGGGCTTTGAAAGACCATATACTAGGATGCTCTCACAGCGGCTCTAACCTCCAAATTGAATACAAAAGATATCTCTGATACTCACAAGACTGTTTACTCTAAAGAAAACATGATCCACATTGGGCTGGTTTTGAAGTGCTCAGAGGCAAAAGGGAGCATAGAGCAACATGGGGCTTATTTTGAATCAGTTGACAGACATAAAGTGTGGTCTATCACAATACAGGCACCTTTACTTGGTTCCTGAAAAAAGAGCATTAACTGAAACTGCATTAAGCGAGGGAGTTTTTCCCATAAAAACTAATTTAAATAGACTTAATCTTTCAAACTACTCTCAATGCTAATGAATTCCCAATATAAGGTATATTTTTGTGCTTAAATAAGAGAAACAATTAAAACATATAAGGACATGTTTTTATGAACACACAAAAATATACAGCATTTTATCTTACCTAAACAATAGAAATTGGGAATTGATTTAATCAGAAACTTGTGGAAAGCAAGAATTCTCCTCCTTGCCGAAGAAAGACTTGAGAGACATCAGTACATTTGCTTTCTTCTTCTCATTATAAAGGAGTCTATATCAGTTGGTAGTAGTCTGCATATCTCTTGCATCTTGTGAGCTTCTATCCATGTTTGGGTCATTGTTACAGAAATAAGAAAAAAACTTTCAAGATGTTGCAAAGCCTCAGCGATGACTTTAGTTGTTAAGAATCTGGCAGATTCATCATTCTCATCATCTTCCGCTTTCTCAACAGCTCTCTCCTGTTCTATTTCTCAAAGTTCCTCATTGGTCAGTTCTAACCTTAAACTGTCCATAAGCTCCTGAATGTCTAGAGTCTGAAGTTCATCAAAGCCTATTAATTTGCCAAGCTTAATAGCGGGGATAATTTTTAAATGAGAAAAAATTCTGCTATGACCATGGATCAAACCCGAGTCTTCCACTTACCAGGAAGATATTCTACCACCGAACCACCATAGCAGATAATTTTTTGTTTCTGAACGCAGGTATTTTTCTTAGTTGGGTTCAGTCTAGCCAAGCTAGTATCAACCAGCCCCAATGGATGTCCTCCAAGATATTTCGAAGAAAACCTTTCCCTATAAGCTAGAAATTTCTAGCTTGGCAATCTCACCATTTGAGAGGGAGCAGTTTTCTTTGATGTATCTTTTTGAGGACATCCATTGGGGCTGGTTGATACTACCTTGGCTAGCCTGGACCCAACTAAGAAAAGCACCAGCATTCAGAAATGGGAAAAATTATCAATTACGGTAATTCAGTGGTAGAATATCCACCCAGCAAGTGGAAGACCTGAGTTTGATTCCCGGAGATAGCAGAAATTTTTCTTGTTTCAAAATCATTCCCAACTTTACAGCTAATGCCTGTCTGCTAAGGATCTTATGATCATTTCATTCCATCAAGCTCAATAGTGTTTTCCAGAATTGTTACAACTGGTATTTCAAATCCTTTAAAATCCTTAAGTCTTTCCAAAGCTTTCTCCATATCCCATTCATGGTTTTAGGTTTAACCTCATCCCAAGCACTCTAGATGTTATCAATTGCCTCTCGTATAATGGTCATGCATCAATTTCTCATCCTTAGAAATTCAAGTCCTATTAGGCATCTTCTTCTAATATAAACCTGTCTCATTGAGGTTAAACAGTTGTTTAGATGCATAGCCTCCTTCTGCAATCCCAATAATCTTACTTTTAAAACTCAAAGCTCCTTCATCAGCATTAGGCTCACCCTGAAGAGCAATGTTATGAAGGTTGGCAAAAATCTCTCAAAGCGTCCCTTTCTTGCAGTGAACAACATAGCATTTGATACCCCGGGCATAATTTTCTTCTTACAGGATAACAGCTTTTTCTTGTATTAGAGCTGAGCTCAAAAGTATGCTGTGGTGAATATTTTCTTCAATAAAAATCTTAAGGAGCCTTTCCATCTCAATCATAATAGAAAGCTTAGTCCTGTTTAATTTCATAGCATTCAAAGTAGTTGCAATCTTTCCACATGCATAAATTTTGTCTTTATTTTTAAAAATCAATCTCATCGTCAATCCCGAGTACAAGGTTTAGCAAACATCAACTTACCATTCTCCATCTTCAAGTCATCAAATTACTTTGTTTCATTGAAAGTGACAAAGTTTCTCTTTGTGTATTTTCTGAAACATACTTAGCACATGTATTTTCACGATTTTGATTCATTACAAATAATATGATGGTTCAAAAAAATAGAAAATAACTCCACTGACACAGTAATCATGTGAATAATACATCAGACAGAAGAATAAATGAGGCTGAAGGGAGTTTACGTTTGTTTCTCGCAGGGATTTTTCTTGCTAATTAAGGAAGAGTGGCCAACTTGCAGATTGAACTAGTTGCATCTTCAGTGCTACCACCCAAACGCATTTACATGTACGACTATGTAATATATTTTTAGACATGACCATGCATCAGAATGACCCTAAATGAAAATCCTTTTTGTGCAAGGATATTATTGCCATATAATTCATAACCAAGTTGAAGTAAATGGAGAAGATAGTAAGCACTACATGTAGAATGTACAGAAAAGAAAAAATGAATGTAATTTGTCACAGGGAAATCAGATAAGTAAGTTTAATTATGACTGATATTGACAAAATCTAACGTAGATTAGCTGCCATAAGAATGGCACCAAAAATCAATACAAGAGATTACATTTTTTGTTAATTTGAAAGTTTAATTTTGTTTAACTTAATCGTGACTTACCTACAAATACTAATTAGGCATAATAAATGTTGTGAAAAAGTTATGTGCTTGCAATATATAAACAAAACAATGTGTCAATGATTCAGGACTTAGCGAGAGCACTATAACGAAACCGCACTAAGTGAAGTGCACTATAACAAGGGATGCCTGCAATAATCCAAGAGCCTCCTAAAAATTTCTCTTATTATATCGTTCAAAGCTGAACTAATCTGGCTGGAAACAAAGTCTTAGTGGTCCCTAAAGGTACTGTACGGTCATTCGTAAATACATTTTGTGGTCCATTTCGGAACCACATGGCTGTTAAAGGTTAAATATTCAAGAAAAATTTATGAGAAATAATGTTATGGAATTTTAAAAATACTTGCTCACATGTAGTGTCATGAAATTCCCATGTACACTTCAAATATGAAGGAACAAGACACAGACTATAATTGTACAATTATTTACAAACAGTGAGAAATGAAAAGTCAACAACTTTATTAGTCATATATAACGGTATACAATGCTTGAAAAGGAGTTTTCAAAATCAGATAACAAATTATGGCCAGTTCAAGGCCTTTTGCTACTGTATGAGGCTTCCTTGGAACCTTTAACCTCTATCAGTCTCCATGATCATATCATTACAACCATAAACGATTGCTTATTTCAACCACTTTTAAACTTCTGCAACTGACACTTGTAAGTGCACTCACACCATTAGCCTAGGGTAGTCTCAATTTCAATGAAATTTAATACCCCGACTAACATGAAAATAATGGATATGTAACAATGGCTTTCAACTACCGTAAATTTACAAATTTTCTAATTGTCATAATGAGCACAATGAGTTTTTCATTATATTTTCAATGATCTGTAACATTTATAACTTTTATTTAAATGTGACATGGTAAAATAACAATATCAAAATTTACAATTCCATTAATGGTTACACAATCAAAGCTGTAACTAGGCAAAGGTAATTGATAAACTATTCACACTTGAGCAGACCAATGGCAAATAAAACATTTTACCATTACATTGATCATTAAATGCCATTGTCTTACATCTTCAAATTCCACATAAATTACATTATGTAAATTAGAATGGTGTCAAGATTTTTAATCTCACCACCTTTGCCCATTATTGAAGTAACCAATCATCATGATATCTTAAGAGATAGCAATAGAATTTCTTAAAACACAACGATGTATATAGTTAACAAACTTGGACATATGATTTTTAAAAATTGAAACGACCAACCCAAGTTTTGGCGATTTTTTGAATTCCATTACCTAAAATATACCTTGTATTACAACAAGTGCGTCACATCCAAGTTAAAACCTAATAAGCAAGGTCTGGTGCTTAATCCAATGAAGCAGACAAAAGCTTCTTAATTCTACTCATCTTACACAACTGAACTGAATTTTGATTTTGATTGGGTAAAAAAATTCTTCCACTCCATGAAATAGGCTTAAGGACAAATATACCAATTATTTAAAGTAGTTGTAAACTAATTTTTTCTTAAGAATGACTAATAAGTTTTCGATGATGGGCACAATGTTGATGGTTTACTTAGCACTGTTGAGATTATAAAAATAATCTATTTAATCATATCAATAATGAGAAAATACCCTTTTCTCATCAATGAATGGCCTGATTCTATGTGGTGAAATGAATTATCCCTTTACCTCACCGGAATATATAATTAATGGCATTATCATACATATTTACACCTATTTTCATTATGTTCATAGCTCAGATAAAATTGGAAGATATCCTGCTCATTTTTGTATTTACAGCTTAAAATTCCACAAAAATGTTCAGAGAACCAAACAAAAACCTTCATGGTGTGGTGTGACAATAGATAACTTCCCAGTCTACATTTTTCATTACCTCTACTTCGTTGTCAAACTCTTAATTTTGATGAATTTTAGCACACTACTAGCAAAAAAATAATCAATTTGTTTCTGGTATAAATGAATCCAAAGACAGAATAAAGTATTAAAACCATATGCAAAAAAATAATCAATTTGTTTCTGGTATAAATGAATCCATAGACAGAATAAAGTATTAAAACCATACGCAAAAAAATAATCAATTTGTTTCTGGTATAAATGAATCCATAGACAGAATAAAGTATTAAAACCATACGCAAAAAAATAATCAATTTGTTTCTGGTATAAATGAATCCATAGACAGAATCAAGTATTAAAACCATACACAAGATGAATTGCTTTCTTCTTCAAAGATTTTCTTTGTTTAAAGAGATTTCTTATCAGCACACTATCTCATGCATTAAATTCTACAATGGTTTAACAGCAAAAGCATTCACAATTAAAAGATAAAATCACATTGTTTTGGAACCTTTTAGCAATGTATGTTATGAACAATAATTCTCTATAAATGAAAAGTTGTCAACATCTGACAAATAAAAACCTCCATCTTGAATATGGATTCCCACATTTGAAAGACTTCGTAAAGATATTCTACTAACAAAGCAGTTCAAGTGTTTATGACAGTTTAACTTCATGTAATGACATTAATGAGCTCAATGAATTCTACAAATTTACATTACCCAGGATACCACAATGATGAGAGCTGAAATCTTTGGCTTTTGTGCTGGGCAGTGGTAATAAATCAGGGTATTGCACGAGATGTAAACAATCAATTAAGCTTGTACTTTAATCCTGAAGTTATAAATCAACTTATTATCATACAATAAGCTGCAAAAAGGACAAACACTGCAGACCTTGGTGCAGCACCTATATGCTCCTGGTACAAAATTCAGGCACATTCAATGGAATGATAGTTCCTGTCCATCTTCAACGAGGGGTGGTAATTAACCAAGAAAAAACTTCTGGCAGATAAACACAAACATACTAGTCAAGTCAAGCATTTCCTCAACAGAGACATTCAATTTGTCTTACCGATTCATCTTTATAATACTGTGTAAACCCCTTTACCTATGTATTGTACAGAAATTCCAATTATAAATTCGGAAATTCACATCCTGAGTTATATTCGGAGATAACCAATGAGATGAGTCAGGAAATTATATACATAAGACATTCATACACATGACCAAAGAGGGCAGTCCTCATTCCACAGATGAGCATCATGCACCTAAGTACAGATTAAGAGTTTGTCAAAATTATTTCATATTGGTCAGCTCTGAGCATAGCGGTCCCAGTATCCTGGCTCACATGGAGAGCTGTGGCGAATGGGGCCATTGGACACACCAGAGCCAGGGGATATCACCTGACCAACACTGAGAACGCCCCCACTTGGCTGTGAGAGAGAACTGCCAGGACGGAGGTTTGTTGATTGAGGAGAGGCAGCACAGCCAGGGGAAATGGCTTGATGATCTGAAACAAAGATTTTTTCAATCTCAAATTATGCTAATGTGCAAATCTAACAGAAACATTGGAAAATGTTGCCAAACTTGATATACATGAGTATTGTGGCATTCATTGAAAAAATTTTTAATCACATTTATTTAAGTTGCATTGAATTATTTTATGCATATTAGAGTTGTTTTATCTACTGTATTTTTCAGGCTATAAGACAGACTTTTTTCCAGAAAAAAGACTCCCAAAATCAGCCTGCATCTTATAGACTGAAGATAAGATTATCATCATATTTTTAAACTGAAAAATCGATAAATAATAATATTGTAGTATCAAAACTTCGCAAGAAAAGGTTTTCTGACCCTAATTTTAGCCAACAAAAATGCAACGATCTTTATTAGATTTCATGATTTGCTTTCATAATGGTATCGCAGGAAACATAAACTGCTTTCGCGGGCCATATTTTCTCCACCTCTGACCTACAGCGACTAGAACAATTTGAGCAATTACCAGTGAATGCAACCAATATGTGTGGGAAAGTAAAGGAAATATTTTCTGACTGAAGAAAAGTTTGGAATGAAGTAACTTACACTTGCCGAAGTGATAAATGCAGGGGAGATTTCTGAAGGACAGCGTTTTGAAAACAGAAGCTAAGGATTTTCCCAAGAATTAGATTTTGACATTTTGCAAGTATTATTTTCCTATTTCTTCATGACCAAGTTATAGAACTTGATCCGTTTAAAAATTATCACAATTACTCTCAAAATATTATTTGAACCATATCCCGGAAACGTGGCAAAACCTTTTCGGAAAAAAGAAAAACTGAAAAAACGTTACATAAGACTGTACATATGGTTGCTTGAATAATTTGCATATTTAAAAAAATATTTTATGGGGGATGACCCGCAATATATCCAAATCCATGATTTACCGGGGCACAATATAATGGGGTTCTACTGTATTTAGTGATGGTCAAGTATGTCAAATATTATAAATTTATCCATTCCACTCTTTATCTAGCAAGCATCTTCTGTATAATATAGTTTCAGCACAACATAGAGAAATGCACCACAAAAATACATTAGAACAAGATACCACTATACATAATATACATAGAATTAAAGTAGTTAGGTTTAAGAACCCAGCTAAAAATTTAAAAAATTATCTGTAAAAATTTTACCCAACACTGGTGGAGGAACTTTACCACATCGACGAACTAATAGTCTGACAGATGGACCACCATTTCTGATGATTTCAATAGCTTCGGCATGAGTCATACTCTTTGTATTAATGCCATTAATTTCAATTATCTGGTCACCAATCTGAAAATGAATACAAAAGGAAAACAATTAATAACCTGCAAAACATAGGTCACCGAGATAACAGAAACATTTAAGAGATTCACACTAAGAGAAAACTAAAGTTTGCATTCATTTGCAGAAGATATCACTTATAAATTAGTATGTATTAAAAGAGCAAAAAGAGAAAAAAAGATCCTGGGAAATACCTTACCTTAAGGCGACCATCAATAGCTGCCGGCCCATTCTCTGCAATTTGCAGAACAAATAATGGCATGTTCTGGAATTCCCTGCCACCTCTTATGCTGAATCCAAAGCCCCTTGTGCCTCTCCCTAACTCAACAGCATGATAGTGCTCCTCTTCAACATTGGCTTCCTCCTCCTAAAGCAAAGACAAATAGTAATTATTTGTCTATAATAACAAAGCTTGACTTGATGATTATATTTATAAGTACTAGAATTTCCATTAACACCAAGGGCAGCGATTAACTACCTGGACTTGGTTTATTACTCAAACAAGGCAGAAAAGAATAATTTTCTCCATCAAACCTTATTTATAAATTTTAAATATCTTGTAACAATTTTAGAAATCAAATATTAATGGAGACTACAGCAAAGATTAAATAAAGAAAGGAAACAACTCCTATGCCGTAATTTCATTAAATTACATCATAGGAGTTGTTTCCTTTATTTTAGTAAATCAAACTATTTTTAAAAAGTAATCAATATCACCAAACAATTCCTTATAATAAATTACCATTTAAAGATGGAAACTTTGCAAAAAAGGAATACACAAACTTCATTACAGCCAAAGTAATGTTATCATGGTATTAACAGATTTGCATACTCTTTATTAAAATCAATCAAAAATAATTCATATAATTACAAAATAAAATGCACCGAAACCATACACACTAAACTCACAGGATGTCTCTTACAAATAATGTGGAGAGAAATAAAAAGACAAGTTATTAATGATAAGATCTAATATTAATATTCTGTAATAGTCTAATTTAAACTAAACTGAAATAACAATCACAGAAACCTAACCGATTTTGCTTATCGGAATAATTTTGGCCACTGGCAATTCGATTAAACTTACCATATTTCTTGGCATATAAGATCGAGAAAAATGACCTCCAAAATCACCCTGCGTCTTATACGCCGGAGGTAAGATTATTAATGTTCTCAGTACTGACACTAACAAACTCACTCATCCCCAAAATGGAATAATTGGCAGTCATTCGTCTCAAAAACAATAAAATATACATTATTAATAATTACTAGTTAAAATTTTTTTAAATATACAGTAACACCTCATGCAACGTAAATTCCAAGGACGCATTTTTGTTATTATGCATTAATACACGCTTGCTCACAGTGATTACAATTTTGGCATGTTTGCGATGTTTTAGTTCCTAATGAGTCCCTTGAATAGTGCAGTTAATGCCACGGAACATTAGAATTCGTGTAATGTCATAAACATTTTACACGTATTAAGGATAAATAACATTACGTGTATTGAGATCGCAATGGCTACAAAAGAGAAAAGACATGCCTATGCTATTGGTTATAAGCTTCAGGTGATTCAATATGCAATAATGCATGGAAACCGAGCAGCAGCACGTCACTTCGGTTCACCTCCCACAGAAAAAAATTATCCGTGAATGGAGAAAACAAGGAAAAACTGAAGCTGATGTGATAAGAGAAAGTCTTCTTAAGGTTGGTCTTAAATGGCCACAACTAGAGGAGGAAGTGATGGATAGTAGAACAGAGGAAGTTTGGTATTGCTGTCGGTATCAATCAAAATCATTATGTACGAGTCACAAAGAGTTGCAGAAGAAAAAGGACTAGTTGAGCGTACTTATCATTATTATATATGCATTCCATTTATTATTTGTACCATAATATTAAAATATCATCTTGAACTTAAGTTTAAGCGAGTACTATTGGTAAAGGGTATCTGTGTGTGCAGCACACTCTGACAGCTTTAATTAGTACAACTGCCAAGTTCACGCAGGGCACATTTAGCTATACAAGTTTCAAAGCAATTATTTATGTTTTAGATCATCCCTATTTATTTTACGAACCAAGTTTATCTAAAACGTTACATGTAACTGTTATGATGCTGGAATATTTTCATTGCCGGATACAGACATAATCGCAGTTGGAAATGATACATGACGCGGCACTTTGTAAATGCCTTGATGAACCTAAACATTTTTTTCCTGAAAAAAATCTTCTAAAAAACCGGGGTGCGTCTTATATGCCGAGAAATACTGTAATTGATGCTTCAAATAAAAACGGCTTACAATGCATCAAATTCCAGATTCACATAAAGAAACAACAATGACAAAATAGACATAACAGTGATTTGCCCATAAAGGAGTTTGCTATGCACACATGATTAGAATGGTTTTGATTACTGACTTGTCTCAAATTCCTTCTATCTTCTCTAATCTTCATAACCTTCCTCACTATCGTATTACAAACTGTCAAAATATATGGGAACATTATCTCATTTTCTTTAAATATTCCTGACTCGACTCTGAAAAAAAAGTTTTGTGAAATGTGCTGATCACTTCAAGACATCAAAATGACTTTAGAAATCATTAATATTCTCAAGATTCCCTAAGGTTAAAATTCAATAATGAGAGCAGAAAAGTT
Source organism: Tanypteryx hageni (assembly GCA_028673005.1). Lineage (NCBI taxonomy): Eukaryota > Metazoa > Arthropoda > Insecta > Odonata > Petaluridae > Tanypteryx > Tanypteryx hageni. The sequence goes on along the minus strand of CM054120.1, from coordinate 62,734,642 downwards.
TAGCAACATCTTAATCCTTACATAACAAAAATCTAAATGATAAACATACACATTAAGTTCCTTTGTCAGAAATTGGATCACACCACTTAGCAATTATGATAGGAACAAATTTTAGAGTCCATATACAAATATATTTGAATGATTCTCCGTATAGCACTTAAATTTGTGGTTAGGTGGAAGAGGGAATGCAGAGTCTCAATCTTGCCCTGAATAAAAGACAATCAATCAATCAAATATACTAATTAACATTTCTGTATAAACATCACCAAAAATTTCCTTGAAATATATCAAATAAACTTAATGCTACAATTAGTTACACAATGATAAAAATAGTAAAAATGCTTTTTAAGCAGTTTGTGAAATAAGTATTTTCCCATCCACTCGGTGATTCAAACACATTTTTTAAGGTTGGGATTACAAAATAACAAGGTTAAATACATAATGTAAAGCAATTATATCTACAGGGTGATCATTTTAAATGAGAACCCATGAAAATTTTAATAACTTCAAGTAAAACAGTGCTAGAAACATGAAATTCAGAAGTAACAACTTTTACTGTCTGACATTTCTTAGATTGTCACAAATAATTTTGAAAATGACAGTCAGCATGTTGCATACATAACTGAGCATGAGGAAGCATGTTCGAAGACACTGCCTGCAGCATGATGAGTGTGATGTAGGAAATGATGAGGGATATGTTGGTTGGTTTTCAATTCATTCAGATTGCGTGGATTGCTGTTGTAGACATTGCCTTTGATAAAACCCCACAGAAAGAAGTCTAGCGGCGACAAATCTGGCAAGCGTGGTGGCTCTCACTAACCTGTGCTAAACAATCCTCAGTCAGAACAGTGGACAAGTGAACACGATTCACAACATTCACATTTCCAGTCTCCCTGAACATTATCACAAGTTTCCATGTCATAGATTCCGTTAGTGCCTTACATCATCAAAATTGCAGACAGAAATCACCCTGAGTAGTTTTAAATGACTCTGATTTGAGGTAACGTTCCACCATAAACACTCGCACCTCTACATTGAATGCCATGTTTATTTATTGCTTGCACTGTGCATGCACATTTGTAGTGTCACAGGCTATCGACAAATGGCATCATCATGCAGACAATAAATATTGTTACTTTCATGTTTCATGTCTCTAACACTCTTTTACTCGAAGATATTCAATTTTCTACGGGTTCTCATTTAAAATGATCACCCTGTAGAAATTAAGAGTAAAATTAATAAATGCTATAAGAAATAAAAAATTTCAAATTCACTAAGATGGATATCCTTAAAAATACATGCATTGCTACCATTAACATAAGGGAAACAAATACAGCTGCAAACATACATTTCATCTTGATAAAATCATTAATTCTATATACAGTAGAGCCTCACTAATCCGAACTAATTGGAACTCAGGTATGTTCAGATTAGTGAATTTTTGGATGAACTGGGTTTTAAAAAACACACTGTGGGGGAGGGGGTTGGAGATTCCCGCACGCTCTCAAGTGAAGGTCACAACAAACCGCTGTATACGTGATTTTCACAAAATCCAGGTGTCGATTTCAATATGGCTTCTTAGCGAGGATACTGTAGTAGACATACATTAGTAACTGTGTATTTCAACTGAAATTTTCTGCGCTTATTTGTTATTGTGTAGTTTAGATTTTTTTGTAAATTTTTGGTACAGTTCAGTTGTTATTTTAGAGGTAGGAATATAAGAGCTCATTCTATTTAGCTTCATATAGATAATATTTTTGTTTACTGGTAGATAGGTTTCCAGTGTTTTAGCTGCTAAGTTTTGTTGTATGTAATTGATTGGGAGTAGAGTAGGTTATATGCTTATATTTTTGGAATATTTTAGGTGTCATTTTAGAGGTAGAAACTAAGCGATATTGATTGAGACGTTATTATGCAGATTTGGCTGAGCGATGTTTTCAGTGTACATAGTTGGAGGGTCACAAAGGTCTTTAGAGGAAGTGAAAAAATATTAAGAGCACACCACCTAATGGTATGTGTAGTTAAAAAAAAAGAGATGGAAGATGTCAACATTTGACAGTGGATATTAGCTGATGGTTGTGAAGTCGGACCTCAAATGTACACCAATAATGACATCATGTCTCTTGTATTGTCCAAGAAAAGTGGTCAAGATGACTCAAATGAAAGTGATTCAGACGAAGCTGCAACGGAAGTAATCTCACACACTGAGGGATTGGAAGTGTTGGAATGCACTCTGCTTCACGTAGAGCAGCGCAGCAAAGCCACGCCTACAGATGTGATTTTTATGAAGTGCGGGCAGGACATTGCAGCCTCTTCTTGTCGTTCAACACTTCATCAGAAGAAAATAACAGATTTAGTAAAAGAGGACTGATTTATAAATGTGTAAGTTATAGTATTGTAAATTTTCATCCGAATAAATAAAACTTTTTCTTATGCATATATTTTTACATCCTGTTTGGATTACTGAGGTTCGGATTAACGGGCTCTTACTGTATGTATGTGTGTGTGTATATATATATATATATATATATATATATATATTTATATTTAAAACAGCAAAATTAAAAATGTAATTTGACCAAATACAGCATAAATAATGTAGGTGTTGCTTATTATTATCATTGGTTATTGTAACCAAACATGGAATTCCAAAATTAAATTTAGTTAAAGGAAGTCTGCAACATATTATCACTCAATGTAATTAACCCTTAAATACCACTATGTTATATAAGTTTTACTACAGGGTAAAAATTCACCCCAGTGCACCTAGTCTGATTTTTATTACTTATATGAAATTTAAATATTATTTTTTAAATAAAATAGATTACCATTCAAATTACATTTTCATTAATAAAACTACAGAAAAATGCCAAAATTCAAAGAAACACAAATTTGGACCTTTATAGTACAAAAGACTAAGTGTTTTATACCAAAATAGCATTATAAGTCATAATCATCCGACCATTTATCCAACAGCTGCATCAGTAGTGCATGTATTCATCGTTCTTTAGGCTCGATATCTTAGCTAAAGAAGATAAACGTAAAAGATTCAGTTGTATCATACATATAATACTTCAAATACCGGCTATCAGAAATGTAATATATTACCTTTGATGAAGAAATTATGTTGAAATGACAATGTGGTTATAAATTGATTTTGGACAGAATGAACGGTTCGTTATGCGCTGCTATCAGTTATGTTCAATATAAAACCTGAGAATTTCAAGTAAATATAATATTTACAGTCAATAAAATGTTAGCAATTATTAAATTTTAAAATTCAGCAATGCATAAAATATTACAACAAAAACCACAAAAGGACGTTACCTATTATCACTTTAGTGTAATCACTAATTTCACAATACAATGTTCTCACTGCATATTTACTAAATCGAAGCTAGTTATCTCCTTGAAAAAGTAATGTACGCTGGTTTATTATATTTTAAACATGAAATATAACTTTTTTAACAACCTGCTGTTTCCCTCTAGTCTATGCGCAATGGGTATCTGAGAGGTAGTGCAATGAATAGCTGGTCAGTTTCAAAAGTGTAGGAAGAAAGGTGACTTCCACGTATTTTTATATACAGCTTCTCCTCGACTTACGACCGAGTTCCGTTCCGACTGACAGGTCATAAGTCGATCTGGTCGTATGTCGGATTTATATTTTTCAACACTATTTTCATTCAAACAGGTTATAAAAATATAAAACACAAAAATTCAATCTATGTATAATTATTGTACATAATGTGGAAAATACATAATATGTACTCTTATTGTACTGGAAACAAAAATACAACCTAAAATTAATGTAAAAATAAATACAAATGAAATTCCGCATACATACAATAAAAAAATTGTTTCTGTGAAAAAAGTGCAATTGAAAATAAATTTTTAATTTTCACAATCATGTTCTTGGGTTGAGGTAGATGGTTTTTTGAGGAACATGAGCTTTGTTTGAATAGATTTTTTCTTTTTTTCGTCAAATATCTCACGATAACAATGCACAGCATCTTGAATGATACGTTCAACCTTTGCAAAGCGTTCGACATTAGGATCCATTACTTTGAAACTGGCTAGAGCTTTATTCAATTGCGAAAATGAATCAGATAAACCCTTTGTCATGAATTTCTTTTCTGGCTCATCTTCTTCTCTCGCTTTTTCTTCTGCCACTCTGTGCTTCCAATTCAATCAACTCTTCATCTAAAAGTTCTTTTGTCTCACAATCGAGCAACTCCTCTACATCTTCTATTTCGCATTCTAATTCTAGATTGTTTGCAAGTTTAACTATGTCTTCTCTAATCACTTCTAGCTCCTCTTCTTGTTCAAATCCTTCAAATGTATTCGCATAACATTTGAGACACTTTTTCCAAATTCCTGACATACAGTTCTTTGGTACACATTCCCATGCGGTCGAAATATTCTTGATACACTGAAGAATGTTGTACTGCTTCCAAAAATCTCGCAAAGATAAATCTGCATCAGAATCGATCACTTCGATGGCTTGTGTGAATGTCATTTTGAGGTAATGAGCCTTAAATGCTGAAATAGCACCCTGATCCATGGGTTGGATGATAGTGGTTGTGTTAGGTGGCATAAAAACCACTGTAACATCGGGATGAAGGTCTTCCAGATGAGGGGGGTGGCCAGGGGCATTGTCCATAATCAATAAAATCTTGAAAGGGATATCTCTCTCTGCACAATATTCACGAGCCTGGGGAATGAAGCAGTTCTTGAACCAGTCTTCGAACAGTGCTGAGTCATCCAAGCTTTAGGGTTTGAACGGTAGTAAACAGGCAGTGTATGCTTGTTGATGTGCTTAAATGCACGAGGGTTTTCCGAATGATAGATTGGAAAAGGCTTCAGCTTAAAACCCTCGGCATTACCACCAAGCAACAAAGTTAACCTATCCTTAAAACCTTTGAATCCTGGCATCCTTTTTTCTTCTTGGTGTATGTACGTACGAGTAGGCATTCGTTTCCATAGCAAGCCGGTTTCGTCTACTTGAAAATTTGTTCTGGTAGATAACCTTTTTCTTCAATTAATTTGTTAAAACTATCAACGAATTTTTGGGCTCCATCTTCATCTGCACTTCCTGCTTCTCCTGTGATACGTTCATTATGCAAAGCAAATCTTTTTTTAAAACGCATAAACCACCCATTACTAGCCTGAAAATCTTGTGCGTAATCGTTTCCGGAGCGTGATTTTAAATTCTGAAAAAGACATCTAGCCTTTGTTTGCACTGCGAGAAGGCTCATGGGTATTTTTTTCTGTATTAAATCTTCCATCCACATGAATAACAATTTCTCCATTTCATAGATGGGTCCCTGTCGTTGTTTGGTTAAAATTGTAGACTGCATAGGTGCAGAACCTTTCACAGCTTCACGAATTCTTTCATTGTCCTTAAGTATCGTCGATACTGTGGAATGCGATAACTTCAAGTCACGTGCTATTGTATTAACCTTCTTTCCGCATTCATATTGCCGGATAATCTTCATTTTACAGTCTAAATCAATAGCCTTCCTTGACTTATTAGCTGGCGCATCCGCAGATGAAAGTATTTTCCTTTTAGCAGTCATTTTAGGGGTAATATTTCAGATACAATTGTAACAAATCCACACGCAACTGATGCTTGAAAGCGACTGAGTGAGAGGCAGTGCCAAGCAGTGGGAGGGTCAAACCGACTCTGATGCCTAGACCCTGCTGCGCTCTAGGCATCAATTCCGGGAACTTTTTGACCCTACCACGTAGTTATCTTTATTTATTTATTATTTTTATTTATTTATTTTTTGTGGTCGTAAGTGCGGATGGTCGTAAGTTGCATAGGTCGTAAGTCGAGGAGAATGTGTATATGGTTGTCTTTTAGATATATTACTTTTTATTTATTTTTTTATTTGTTTTTACAACCTTCTGTTTCCCTCTGGCTGTACACCATCAATTATTTAACAAAGAAATCTCAATTATCTCAAAAAATGCTGCAAGTATACTTTATACAATATTTTTATACTATGAAATCCTCAAGAAAACGCTTTCTAGATCATGTTAAAATGACAGCTGAAATTGATTTCACTAAAAGTCCAATTACCACTTTAAAATAATTCCAAATGGGTAATGAAGGGGAGGTAAATGTGTGTGCAACCTCATAGTGAAAGAGTAGAGGGGAAGGGATGGAGGGGCAAGAACTGCATCAGTTTGGAAAGGTAGTTAATGTTTATACATGCAGAACTATATAGAGGTAGTTGTCATAATAGACTTTGTCAAATAATTGTTAGTGGAGTCCTAGGGCTGAAGCAACCATGTGTGTTCATGGAGCAAATTCCGAGTGCAAACCATGTCAAAGGTTTGAGCATCAACGGACGTCAAGGATGTCTCTTCTGCATTTCTGCTATCAATATGGAGGTTCCACAATGCAATTGGAATATACTGCAGATGACAACTAATTCAACTTCAAATGTGAACAGTGCAGGAGCTTGGAACTAGCACAAACATTCTATGCAAAAATATATTTCTATGCTAAATAAATATAGCATTAATAAATTGATTATTCTCATCAATGGCTCTTTGAGTAGAATGGGAACACATCTTCCAGTACACAGAAATCATCACCCAAAATTTATCATTTAAATGATTGCGGCATATGAAATTATAAAATAAATGAATGAGAAAATCTATAACATCTTTTTATAAATTAGTATAAATAATTTTCCGCAAATATGATTACTTGCATAAAACTAAACGCCGTTACTTTTCAAACACTGTTAATATTTTTCAAGCTTAGTGTGCAATTTCTCCAAATATTCAAACTGATATTTAAAATATTAGAGCCATACACAGCATACGTTATCTGTTAAGGATGAAAATTTCCACTAAATGTCAATGTAATCTGTGTGAATGGCATGTTTTTAATCATAAAAAAATATAAACTATTAATCAAATTGCTTTATTAATTGTTTTTCCTTATTAGAAATACCTAAAAACAAACCCTCAAACAAATTCTTTTTCAGAAATTCAACAAAAGTACAATACTGCAAGAAACAGCTTCATCACTAACATAAGAGTAATATCTAGTCTCAATTAAAGTAGGTAATAATTTTTATGATCATTCATTCATGAATTGTTACTTATGTCTTTTCTATATAATTAGTTATGGTTATGTGAATTGTTTTCATGCATTATTAGTAGCGATTATTACTCCCAAGGTTTTCAGTTAATGAAAAGAAAATTTCCTTAATAGCTTTTTCATTTGTTTTGTAAACAAAACTGTTCTCTGCAAAATAGTATATCAGAGCACTATTTCCCTGCCTACTTCATACAAACCTGGCAATAGTCTGAGTCAGTGTAGTAAGTTCTTTGTTTGCTGAGGAAATTCAGGTTTTCGTCAGGCTGGTGACACCTACACACATGAAGCAGCAGCAAAAGAATAAAGAAAATTACAAGAGAATTAGCCAGAGGTGTTATGAAAATGGTATGACTGATTCAATTTCTACGACAAATGCAGCTGACTCGTGCAACAGGACATGCAGGAATGCAGATACTTTGATGCCACAAGAACTGTAGACAACATCTAGAATACATTTCAGCTAATAATGACCTATCCTAAGGCCCATTCCAGAATTAATGCAAATAGATAAGGCAGGATGAAAGGATTTCCTCATCTAATATTTTTCCTCAAATGGCAATCACTGAGAAATTGTGAAGCACATTCTCTTTGACGAGTCTTAAAGGGAAATACAGTAAAACCTTGTTATTTCAAAGTTCAAGGGACCAAAAAGATAATACTTCGAAGTATCTGGGTTCGAAATATACGAACTGTCATAAATATCAAACTTTCTTATGATCCGCTACTTGGACAGCCAAAACACAGAATCTTATCTATCCATTCTGCTACAAATGAATTGGCTTTACCAGTTAGTACACATGGCGATTTCGAACAGAGCTGAAGTGAACACTTACTTTATGATTCACGAACACTGCATGTGAAAAATAGGCTCAAGTGAACATTCAAAATTTCCCAGTATGAGTTAACCTTTTACGTTGCATTTCGGAAGGAAAGACATTCAAGTGTGCATACTCAGCTGAAAGATTTCAAAAGTGTGCCAAAAAGACCTGAAAAATGCTTATGTGAAATATTGTATAGATAATAAATAGGAACCTTCACAAAGTAATTATCTCCAATTTTGTTCAAACTTTCCATGCCACAAGTTTGGCCAAAAATTACTTTTTTATGGTGCTATGGAGCTATTTGCATTAAAGTTTCAGAATTTCTACGATTGTGAATAATAAAATATGCTGGCTCAAAATAACTTGGTCATATTTTTTATGGCAGCTGATGATTTTACAATTACTTACAAACAGGGCCATCCCTAAAGGGGTGCTAGGCCCGGGGCAATCAGCATTTGTGGGTCTCCTTAACAATCTAAACTGATCAAGGTATAATTCACACACTAAAATATAATTGTAAAAAGTATTGTCAATTTTTAAATATATATGTATATTATTGTATAATTTAAATATACATATTTCTTATTGTGTTTTATAAATGAGGAATCGCTTCTTGCCATGAATGTTGTCTGAGAAAAAGGAGATTACAGTGAAAATTGAAATTTATGATTAAAAAATAAAATTTTTTAAATCAACTCCTAAACAGTACGAATCATTAATTGATTAATTAGGAGTTGATTTATTTTTTAATTGTAAACAATGAGTATCATCAACGCTTAGCAGCAATCTTCATCTTGCTGCTTAGCACAGGGCCCGGGGCAACCGCCGCAATTCGCCTTACCCTAGGGACTTACAAATTCTCTTCTGTCATATGTAGTCAACGCATTCTCCTTTTGCATGCACTGGTTGGATTCTCAAGTCCCTCCTTTAATATGGGCAACTGATGGTGAGGGGATTTCCATCCAAAAATTGCATCATGCAGGCAGGAGAGAAGAGTATGGGTAAAGCTTAGCGTAACGGACCATGTTTAAGGGAAGGATGAACTTTGTTACAAGAGGGATCTAAAAAGGCAAACATAAGCATGACATATTTTATGGATGATCTCTTAGAAGTGATTGCTGTATGAAACAAACCTTTCATTTACTGTAGAACTTCTGTGTGAAGAAAGCTCAAAAATTGAAAAGTATGCATACACTTATTTTTTAATAAAAAATGAATCCAAAGTTGTTTATATCTTTTTCTGATACAGTTTATGAACGTACTTGGATATTTTGTCCATTGCCTTTGGGAGTCTGTTGCCGACACCAAGGGTTTTATATATAACAATTTCCACAGTGGAAATCGCTGCAGATGCCTCCTTACAGGCAAATGTGGGTGTTCAGATGGCTTCTCTGCTTCTTCCCCTTCTGATTCATCCACAGCTCCCTCCTCACTATGGATGTCCATGCTTGTTACAGCAGCACATTCTTCTGCGGTAATGATCAAATTGTCGTCAAATTGTCATATTCTGCAAAAGTGGTTGGACATTCTATTTCACCTTGCATCTCAGGCCAAGCAAAGTCTTCATGCTAGTGAACTTCATTGGATGTTGAATTTTGGGTTTCCTCCCAAGAAATTACTATGTTCATCATCACATCCAGATTGTTCCACTTTCTAATTTGGGTTACAGGAATATTTCTTAAGGCTTCCCTAATAACATAATGTACCAGTTTCTTTCAGTATAAACCCTTTGGGTGGTCAATTATTCCCTGGTCTATGAGCTGCATATTGCTGGTTGTGTTGGCAGGTAGATGAAGAACTCGTATATTTATCAAATTCAGTGCCTCATAGTTGTGCTGCAAATTGATCCATCATAAAGAAAATATGTATTGCAATCCTGGCCAGCAATCATTCTATTGAGACATGGCATTCACTCGTGGAATAGTTTTGCCATCATCCATGCTTTTTTGCTTGTCTTGTAATTGCAGGTCTGGCATTTTAAATTCCTTTGAAGCAGCAAGGGCTTTCATACCTTCCAATGGCCAAAGGTTGCAACTTTTACCATCTGCATTGCAATAAAGCAGTACAGTTAGCCCTTCCTTGATCTTCTTTCATAAATCACTTCTAACTTTTCCATAATAAGTTACTCCTTGTATATTCTCTTTGTTGACTTGTCTATCCCATCTATTACAAGCAACTTAATTACTGTACCAAAATGGATTTTGGCCTAAAATGGAGTGAAAAAAATAGTCTTAGGAAAAATCAAGTCATAATTACACACCGTAACATTGTATCAGATTGTAATTACATGTCACATTTAAATGCACGGCCATTTTCAACCACAAACTAACTTCCTCTGATAGATCAAACTCATAAGTCATTTATTGTAGGACTGCATTACGAAAACTTACATGAAAAATTAATCATTACATGATGACAGTCTAATTACCAGGAGTAAAGTGGAATTACTTGTCGATAAAACAGAACATTGCAACAGCCAGTCAATTTGATGCTTAAATAAGCTGATGGAATTAGTGCATTTAATTTAAAATGCAATAACTCTTAACAAGAAAAAAGTCTGCTATGACCGAGAATCGAACCTGGGTCTTCCACTTGCCGGGCGGATATTCTACCACTGAACTATCGTAGCAGATCAATTTTCTCTTTTCTGAACGCGGATGTTTTCTTGGTTGGGACGGAACTAGCCAAGCTAGTATCAAACTGCCCCAACGGATGTCCTCAAAGAGATACATCAAAGAAAACTCCTCTCTCTCAAATGGTGAGATTGCCAAGCAAGAAATTGATGAGGATCAGACTTTTTTCTCGTTTCAAAATTATTCCCAACTTTACAGCTTATGCCTGTCTGCATAGGATCTTCAGATCACTTTATTCCATCAATTTCTTGCTTGGCAATCTCACCATTTGAGAGGGAGGAGTATTCTTTGGTGTATCTCTTCGAGGACATCCATTGGGGCAGTTTGATACTAGCTTGGCTAGTATTCACCCTAAACCAGGAGTTTCAAACTCACAACTCATAGCCCGCTGGCTGCATGGGGCCCCCATGGTACATTTCTGCTGCCCGTGAAATAAGCTAGTTTACAGTAGACAGCCAAAACTCAAATGTATTTCTTATAAAATATTTCACGTAAATCTAAAAAATCTAAGAAGTATGTTAAATCAGCACTTTAAAAATATACGTAGTTTATTTCTCATTCCGATTTATAAAAATTCTGCACAGGTAGGGTACTATGTATGTTCTTTCTGCTGCAAGCATGTTTCTTGCATGTCTGAAGAACCTAACCCTCGATGCTGAATCTATTACTATTTTTGTAATGAATGGGTTTAACCTTCTCCTTCCTAACTCGCCCAAAACCGCCCAATCTGAATTCTCTGCTACGTGACAAATTTAAATGCCCCGTTCCCCAATTGTGACCCTATAAATTGGCCAGTGGCACATACTATCAGCATTTATTCATTAAAGTAATAAATTTAAATAGAATTTCAAAATAAATATATATAATTTCATTAATATTTCCTACCTTGATATATACCATATTTACTCGTGTAACCCGCGCACCCCTAAAGGGAAAAAATTAATTTAAGCAGGAATAAGTTTTAAAAAATAAAATCAGGCTCTTCAACAGTTCCCACTCCTTGAAACAAGTTTCGCTCAAATTAAGTATCTTGACTTCAAAATTCAATTCAAAAAGAAAATTCACCGATCCGCAATAGATTCTCCCTCTCCCCCCCTACTACATGACGTAATATTTTGGGCAATCTCTTTATGCCGATAGTAGCAGAAATCTCCTCATCTTTGATAGTCTTCTTTTCTGTTAACCTCTTAAGAGTTTTTTATGTAATATTACACAACTTCGTCCACAATTTACCCTGTTTTGAGGTAATATCAAAGATAACTTTGGCATATTACGCACTTTAGCTTTAGTAAAATTATGCACCGATGCGGAGCTTTATGTATCACTTATTTTTGACATTATATGGCACTCAGCATTGATAGTCTGTACAGTAAGGTCCTCTCTCGTACCGACAGTGGAATGCAGACCGGCAGCATACTGGCAGCGGGGGTTGAGAAACAATGACCTAAACACATTGGTCGCATAGATACATGTATACTTCGTAGAATTAAATGTCTTCCGCGTATATAGATGTAGATGCAATCATATTGCAGAAAATTTACTATTGATAAAATTTATATTACTTGGTCAGAAAATCCTGTGTAAGACACACACCCCCTTTTTCGCCGGCATTCTGGGTAAAAAGGTGCATGGGGTACACGAGTAAATATGGTATTTAGTTTGCCACATCCACTCCCTTTTCTTGATGATACTACAGAAAATACTCCACTCTGCATAGAAGCAAATTACAGTTTTTGCATTTGGAAGATGTTTGAATGCTTCTACCAGAAGGAGTTTGTCTTTTTTATAGCTGCAATATGTACACTTTTTTTCTACCTTCGGTTTTTACCCAAGTATGTGGAACTCAAAGTGAAACAGCGACATGTGCTTCGTTTGCATCTTTTATGACATGAAATTTTTCGGGAGGATAAGTTCACTATCATTTTTCTATAAAGAGCAAGGCAGAATTCTTTTTGTGTGTCCATGCCTAGAACTTGAAGGGATATTTGTTTCTTTATAGAGAATAAAGCTGTTTACTATGACTGTGTTGACCACCAACTCAAATATATACTTCCACCATTTCTTAATTTTTCTTCCGAAGTCAGTAGCCTCTACTCTGGTCGGCTCTGTCAACCTCAACCATGAATTTTGTATACATTGCACTTGATTGGGGACAAGGTATCATGGTCTGTTTACTTCCTTTCTCTGTTTTCCTGGCTACTAACACACTCTTATTGGGATCGCAATTCATAGAAAGAACACAAATATGTCGATTGTCTTGCCACACTGTAGACGTAACTTTTCTGCATTGCAAACTTTTACTTCCTCCTCTTTTGAGTTTCAAATTTTTAGGATTTTCAAATTTAGACGGCCATTCAACAATAGTGATCACTAATTATATCATCTCAGTTCTCTTCCTCTGCTAGAGGGTCTTCACTCAATGAAGCCATGGTCAAAACTGAGGGTGAGTTTCCAAAAATGTTTTTTAGAATGCCCTGTGGGTTTATTCAGTCAGCATCTTAGTAAGCAAGGGATGAGAAGTGTACACATTATGCATAAAAACACCCAAAAAAAGAGGCATTCATAAGCCATAAAAGATACTACGCAACAGGGATAATCGGAGCGGGCAGTTTTGGGTGTCTTAGGAAGGAGACGGAAACTATCCATTTAAATTTCATGACAGAGAGGGTTAAGGCTGCATCAGAGGGTTGGGGCAATTTGTGGAAGGGGAAAGAATGTCCAAAGAATATGAAACGGTGTGAGGACAAGAAAAGTATGTGGCCCGTGGACTTGGTGCCTTAATGCAGCCTGTGGATTCGGTGGAGGGCCTTCATGCGGCCTGTGCACCAACGTGAGCTTGAGACCCCTGCACTAAACCATTTGTTTTGAGTGATGAGCCGAGAGCGTAAACACAAGTTTGCAAGAGATCTATTGATGCAAGGATAAGATTATTCATTTATTTATATCACCTAAGACCTTTATTTCACATTTCATGTATTAAATAAGTAAAATCGAGTCACCTGTTTGGGATGCTATATGTATTATGTGTGAGAGAAATGGAGAACAAAGACATGAACTTACACTCACAATAGGGATAGAGGTTTCAAATTAAATGTCACTGGATCAGATTATGACTTTGAATTTCATTGTAGATATATTTCAAATAATCCATACCAAAAAGTATGCAAAATCCTATGATGTTCGCTGAAGACAGATCTTAACTTTGAATTACACCTTACTTTGAATTACCCGCAATCAAAATAACGGAGTTTTATTGTACACCTAATTTAATTTCTTCCAATCTAAAATTTAACCAACTCAGAGACAGCTAGGAAAAATTTGGTGAAAATATATTTGTGACAACTGAAAGGTATGAAAATGAAAAATTGAAAAATGAAAATGGATAAAATAAAGATACCAATGTGATTTGTTGATGATGAAACAGTCCTCAGCAATACTTTACAGTGGTTCTTTGAGAGTGTAATGAATAGAAAGAACTGATATTAAAAACACCCAAGGCAACATTACACTGAAAACCGTTATGATAATGCTTTGTGCTAGTCAAGTAGAAAGTGAGATAAGAAAATAAAATTCAGCGAAGCTGATGTTTTGCCACTAATTTGTAGCCAAACTCAAGATTAAAAACAAACACAAAAAAGAAAAATGAAGAAAATGATTACAATCATGAATATTACAGTAAAAAGCATGAAATACAGAGAGCATAACTTCAACCAAAATATAAAAAGTTCAACAGTATTCATTGATCATAAATTGCATGATATTCTGATCAAGTAACATCTCCTTATATAAATTGCAAACAAAATTAGCTAAGTATAACATATCCTTTAAGAAAGATTTTATGCACCCCTAGAGGTTTCTTATATTCAATCCATCATATTAATACTTTCAGATGTAAACCTAGGGAGTAATAACATTTTGCTTCTTAAATTATCCAAGGACTATAAGGGAAAGATAAACATTAAATACCACAAATAAGATTAAAATTGCATTTCAGTACCATTGCAAGGATAATACCTTACAAATTTGTTAATATATAATTTCCACCAGCTTTTACTAATTTTTATTATTTTTTCTGTGTAGGTATATATGCACACATTCTACTCAAAGATTTTAAATATAATTAGAGATGCCAAAAAACCTACTTATTTTTCCAATTCCATTAATAATTAGTGTTCCCCGGTTATACCATGAATTTCCTGGGAGCTGTGACAACCTGCATTATAAGATCTCCCACAATATAACTGAGCATTTATCAATGACCCAACACAGTATGTAAAGTCAACTTTTTAAAATAGAATCTTGTATGATTGCTACAAGCAATAAAATACAAATATCAACATTGACAATCTACAGTCAGTACTGCAAAATGTTTTAGGTTTAAGGTAGAATTTAGGGGAAGAAAGGTAGACCTGCGGTATATCAAATTCTATGGTATAATCAACAGCATCACAACTGAGCACTGTATTTAAAAAATAAGGGAAAAATAAAGCTTTTACACAATTATTTCTATGAAAAATTATGAACATGTAACAAGACAATATAGATAAAACTGAATTAAGGAACCAGTAAAAATTAATCATGAGATATTACACCACACTAATCATACACAAATTATCAAGGTTTTGCATTTAATCATTTAACTTGGTTGTGACCATAAGAAAATGAAGAAAAATATTTTTTTAAATATCATCAATACCACATTTATATACTATAATTATTGTTGCCATTAGCAGTAATTAAAACCAAAACATTCATAATCTATTTCGTGAAAATATTGCTATGACTACAAGGCTTGGTGAGCTACTCAAAGGTATTCTGAAACATAAGTTCATAAAATAAATGTTCAATAAACAACTTTTAGGATGTAACTCCTATGAAAAGCTACAGCCTCTACATTATAAAATTTTACTATCCCCAAGATTTCTGGGAGTTATAGAAGGAGTCACTATATAGTACACACACTGAATCTCATGCACAAATACTACAATACAGCATATCATCAGTAAGGTTCACCAACAAATATAAGAGTTGCTATGATCTTTTGTAAATTTTCCATGTTTAAAAGATTGCAACTTATACGAAGCCCAATAAGGCATCTTTTACAAGAAATCACTCAAAAATAATTAAAAATCAACCTTGAAGTACAACTAGAACAAAATCAATTTCTAATAGTAGAAGTGCTCATGTCAACAACCACAAAACAATTCTCAGTTGCTTGCATGCCTCATCTGTCGTAAATTTAGCACAATCACACTAGAAAGATCCACCAGCGCATCACCCTATATGTTCAAATAGATTGTAGTTAGCTACTGGTATGTCAAAGGATGAGTATTTTGTAAGACAAGGTGACTCAGCAATGGATGTAATTTCTATGCATATATATATTAGTAGTTTGGGCTGGACATTAGTATCCTCCTCTGTAAGAAACGTCTATATATATATATATATAAATGAATTATGAAAATTTGTGCAAGGTTAACAAAGATTATCAGGCACAACACATAACTAGTTTTTATGAAAAGTATGTCATCCATCAAACTTTTTATAAAAAGTCCAACATGAATGTGTTAATCGAAACTACACTTTAAACTACGTACTTTATAATTCCATTATATGCTACTTTAAGCTGCCAACTGATATTTTAACATGAAGTGTCTCCTATAATACATCATTAATCTGTTTCAAGTGCTAAACAAATGTCATCTCAAAAAATTTCTCACCAACAATATAAATTTAAACACTATTTAAACACGATCTAATTTATGCACTAAATCATAAATCGTATCAAATGTAAAAATATGAAATTCATGGCAAATGGAAGGTGAAAAATATCTTCGTTAGCAAGATATAACATAATCCAAGTCTAACACCAAGTATATATAGAAATAAAATATTAGATTATAAATATCAGTAATTTATGAACAGCAAAAAGGATATTTTTTAGTACAAGAAAAATAAAAATCACCAAAACATATGTCATTTTACTGCAAACTGATTCAGTAAATTAGTTTAAACTTGATAGATTATAAGGGAAGAATTGCTCCCATCAATACACTAAAGTAATAGATTCATATCAATTGATTATTGGCATAAATTAAAATTCTCTTGAGTGTCTCCAGTGTTCATAACAATTCCAAAACAGGCAGAAAAAGCAATTAATTGTAAGAATTAGGTAAAACATCAGAACCTCCGTAGGCATCTGCTGAACAATTTCTAAAGAATATAAACTGCAGAAATAGTTGTTCATAGCAAAATGTAGATGAAAAATTTTATATTGTGGAATATTCCTCAGCACAATCACTATATTTTGAAAATTGTGTTTTACAAAGACATTTAACTATTACAAAATACTGGAAGAAATTCGATGAAATTATGAAGAAAAAGACGAAAGTTTTAGGCTAAAAAAGAAATTGATAAAAACATACGAAAACTGCGTAAATGGTAAAAATAAATATAACTATCTATGAATAAAGATTCCAAAAGTGAAGAATCACAAGCCATGACTTATTATAACCAGTATTCAAATGATGGAGTGCATTAAAGGCTAATATAAAACCTGAAAGACTTAAATAAGGTGATTCCTCTCTCTTAGTGCTTCTTCACTTCCTTGATACATCACAGATGTTATACTTATCCTTAACACGACAAAATAGTCAAAACTGCCAATTTTCACCTATGCAAAGGTACTTGCATGAAACAAAGCATACAACTGGTAAATATGAATGAAAACATCAATTTATTTTCACAGGTAAGCTACCTAATGACAGTAAAGAAATTTTTAGTGCTACAAGACATCCATTAAAAGAGTAAACATTCAATATTACCATATTTTTCAGCATATAAGACACTTTTTTCCAGAAAAATGTACCCCCAAAAACAGCCTGCGTCTTATACACCAAAATTAAGATTATTAGTTCTCAATACTGAAAATAACAAACATACTCATCACCAAAATGGAATAATTGGAAGTCATTCAATTGCAAAAAAAAAAAATATACTTTACTAATAATTAATAGTGAAAAATTTGTTAATATATACAGTAATACCTTATGCAACATGAATTCCGAGGATGCATTTTCATTATTGCACTTAAATACGAGGTGCAATCAAAAAGTTCCCGGACTGGCCTCATAGCTCACCACTTGTTTGTGCCATGTAGCTGCACAACTTAGGATGCATAGTATACTTCATTGTGAAGTTGTCTCCCAAGTTTGAAGGTGTTAACAACCTGCATTTTATTTTTACGTGTTTTTATTTGCGTTAGTGTCATAGTGTTTCGGCGATTTTCTCAGCACGTAAAAATGACTTCTTTGAAAGAACAACGTGTTTGTGTGAAATTTTTTTACAAACTTGGGAAATCAGCATCTTGCAATGCTTAATCAAGCATTTGGTGAGGAAGCCATGGGTAGCACCCAAACATACGAGTTATATTCACGTTTCAAAAATGGAAAAACATCAGTTGAAGACTCTGAGCATTCTGGATGTCCTTCAACAAGCAATAATGATGAAAACATCGAAAAAGTGTGCGAAACCATCCATGAGGATCGCCGGCAAAGCATTCTCGATATTTCTAATAGTCTTGGTATCTCCTACAGGTCTGTTCAAAGCATCCTCACTGATGTTTTGCACATGAGGCGCATTGTGACAAAATTCGTCCCTCAGCTGTTGACACAAGACCAAAAAAACCATCGCGTGATGTTTGTCGGGACCTTCAAGAAAGCCTTAAAAATGACCCAAACTTTCTTTCTAAGATCATTACAGGTGACGAAAGTTGGGTTAATGGCTATGATCCCGAAACAAAACAACAATCATCACAGTGAAAAAGTGCAACTCTCCAAGACCCAAGAAACCATGACAGGTCAAGAGCAATGTGATGAGCATGCTCATTGTGTTTTTTGACATGGAAGGGATTGTGCATAGGGAATTCATTCCACAAGGCCAGAGAGTCAACCAACATTATTACACTGAAGTTCTGAGACAACTGAGAGAGAGCATCAGGCGGAAATGTCCAGACAAGTGGGCATCGCAGGACTGGCTGCTCCACCACGACAACGCACCAGCACACACCGCACTGTCTGTTCAACAGTTCCTGGCTAAAAACAACATGACAGCTGTTCCCCATCCTCCATACTCTCCCGACCTTGCTCCATGTGATTTTTTTCCCCCAAAGTTGAAAAAAGTTCTCAAAGGACGCCGATTTGATGATGGGGAGGAGATTCAGGCCGAGTTGCAGGACACGCTCGACAACATCCCCAAAAAGGAGTTCCAGGAGTGCTTTTCGAAGTTGAAAAGGCACTGGAATTGCTCTATCATTGCCCAAAGGGACTACTTTGAAGGGGACAACATTCAATAGGACTGCGGTAAGCCAACTTTTTTTATTACAACCATCCGGAAACTTTTTGATTGCACCTTGTATATGTCTGCTCACAGTGATTTTGGTGCATTTGCGATGTTTTAGTTCCTAATGAGCCAGTTGAACAGCATGATTAATGCCACAGAACAGTAGAATTCGTGCAGATGTCATAATATTTTATACAAACAAATCTAGGATAAATAACGTTACTTGCATTGAGATCGCAATGGCTACAAGAATGAAAAGATATGCCTACACTATTACCTATAAGCTTCAGATGATTCAATATGCAAAAACGCATGGGATCGAGTAGCAGCATGTCATTTCTGTTCACCTCCAACAAAAAATAATTATCTGTGAATGGAGAAAACAAGAGGAAAGACTGAAGGTGATGGGATAAGAGAAACATAGTCTTCGTAAGGTTGGTCTTAAATGGCCACAACTAGAGGAGGAAGTGATGGATAGTAGAACAGAGGAAGTTTGGTATTGATGTATCGATCAAAATCGCTATGTATGAGTCAAAAGGAGTTGAAGAAGAAAAAGGACTAGCTGAGCATATGTATCGTTATTACATATGCATTTCATTTATTATTTATCCCATCAAATTAAAATATCATATTGAACTTAAGTTTAAGTACTATCGGTAAAGGGTATCTATATGTGCGACACGTGCAACGCACCCAATAGCTTAATCAATATGACTGTCAAGTTCATGCAGGGCATATTTAGCTATCGTCCCTTTTAGTTTCACAAATGAAGTCTATCTAAAACATTATATTTAACTGCTATAACGCCGTAATATTTTCTGTAAATGTTGCCAGATATGGACTTATTCACGGCTGGAAATGATACATGATGTAACCCTTCCTAAATGCCTTGGTGAACCAAAATATTTTTCCTGAAAAATCTTCTAAAAACTGGGGTGTCTTATATGCCGAAAAATATGGCAATTTTTTAAATAAAATAATTATGGTGCACAGATTTGGCTCTCGGAGAATAAACATATGAATGAATATGAAGTTTATAAAAATTAAAATAACTACACAAATTAAATATAAGGTTGAAGAATTAATAAACCAATGTGATGTTAAGATTTGCATCTCCTAATGCCAATGGAATTCACAATAGTTTTCCTAGCCTGCTAAAATAGTACGGCCTTTTTAAACTACAACTAGAAAATAATAACTAATTAGTAAACCGATCTAAATTTTTAAAGGTAGTAATGTTAAGATAAGATGAAAGGTTTAAAAATACTGAGGAAAATAGGAGTTGAGCAGAGGCACATTCATTAGAAATATTCTTAGTGACCACAAAACACATTCAACTTCGTGCAGATGCTCATTACAATAAATAATGGTTTAATGCAAAGCAATACTCGTGTTGAATGCATGCTCTTGCTTTTGCAATTGAAGTTAAGGCATATGTAATGATTTTCCGAATATTCTCACAAAATATGCAAACAATCATGCTATTGATTAGTTAGAATACATTTTTAAAAATCTATATGTTTTAATGTATACACATTCATACACATAGGAGAAATTGTTTTTATCTCGTGAAAAATCAGGTTCAGGAATTATGGTAAAATTACACAATGTGACACTAATATACAGCCTATCTAATCATTTTTAAATGGCAACATATAAGTACTCACTCTTTGGGAGGCAGATGCTGTACTGGATGCATCATCTGAAAAAGATAAACATTATTATAATTACAAATTATAGATTTTCAAACACTCATGTTCATGACAGGCATTTTGACATATGGGAGTCAAGAAAGTGTTTACAAGTTTCTTCCTCATTTCTCAGCACACACAATGCTCTAGCACATAAGGACTATAAGGATTAACGAAGGTTTAGCATTGCTGGAGGGTCAGGGGCTTGGAAAAACTAGGGGAGGGGATAACAAGACTCGGAAATGTCAAAAGGCATGTTGAGGACTTAGATAGCTCAACTAATTCAGTAATTCCCCACTAATATTATCATTTGGATTTAAAATATTAAATTAACCATTTATTATTTACAAAATTTAACGTAAATGTGATACACAGCAATTGCATACTTAATATTTTACAGGTAGAAAGTGCCAGGCTACCAGACATTTTTAAGTATTTAGGGTTTCACAGAAAATACATTGAAAAACCCTATACTAGACTATGTGCATCATTATCTACATTTCTGAACAACAACAACACATGCAAGTCAAACATCTTTGCAACTGTAAACCTTGAATACCTACAGTTAGATGTTTTCGAAGGGCAGATTGTGACCAAACAGAGCTGCAAAACATTCAAAATGAGTCCCATTGCTGGACTACACTAAATACAACATCCCCATTGTTTCAATCATACTTCATCAGTGAATTGAGGAACATGTTTGTCCTACATAATGTTGCTTTTCAAATATCACGTTTGTGAAGAGCAAAAGGCAGATTTCCTGAAATTTCAACTTTGGTTAAGTTGATGTTTATAACTTTTGTGATAATTTGTGTAAATGATGCATAACCAAGTAGATGTTCAAGTTTTTTCATGCAAAAACAATTTCGTCTTGGACATTATTTATTTCAACCAGGGTGTGTTAGTTAAGAGTAGCTTTTGTTAATTATATTTTCTTTATTTAATAATTACCATTAATAGAACACAAGCAATAAATTAACCTTGAATGTTTTAATACAATAATACTGTATAATGAGGAAATGAAAGTCAGATAGATGTAACATTAGTTTTAGATAAGAAAGTAGGACAAAGAATCATTAATACAAACCAGGTGAGTGTATAATGGTAGTTGAGGTTGTGAAAGAACCAGTACACAAGTACATATGCCCACAGGTAACCACACTGAGGAGGAAGTGGATGAATTCTAAGATAAACGTGGGAAGTAATGAAAGAAATAAAAGCAAAAAAGTAATTGGTAGTTGTGGGGATTGGAATGCTGTACCAGTGCAAAGCAAATATGGTAGTAAGGTTGGGGAGTTTGTAATAGGAAGGAGCAATAAAGGAAAGAAAATTGTCGATTTTTGAAAAAGAAATGTTGACAGTAGGGGCGTGCAGTCTGGGTAAGCGGGTAATGCACTTCATGCCCTCGCGATAAATGAAGAAATAAATATTTAATTATTAAATTAATAAGAATCGAACCAGAAATCAACTACAAAGAAGGAAATGGGATGAACTGAATTGTCATTAGTGAAATGTAAGTAGAGGGAGAGAATAGGAAGGTAACTAGGGAAGACTTAAGCTGGCTAGAAATGTAGCCAGGGTATACGGCTATTGAATCAGCTTTTGACCATGTTGAGTGGGAGATGGAAGGAGAATCATATTATGTAAATATTGGTTCTTCTGTGTTCCAGTTTGATAATGACATTGAAAAGCAAGAATTCCTTTTGTGGAGAAGTGATAAAAAAATTCTGTGATCAAGAAAGATGAATTGATATACAGGTATACCCTGATTTATGTTGAGGATACATTTCTGAAAAGTGCTATGTAAATCGAAGCAGTTTTTTCCCATAAGAATCAACTGTATTAGGGGGATGCATACAGGAGTTAAGGACAGTTTGGCACAACCGATTCGGTGCTCGACAATTCAGCTTTTTTCCCATCTGTGTTCTGATGGAAAAAATCGCAGGAAATGGATTCAATATAAACAGTGCTAAGTGGCCACATGGATGAGAATTCTCTGTCCAAGTAAACAGAAGTGCTGCACCTCAGGGTCACCCACAACATGATTGCAACACTGCATCATTTTTAATCCAAATTTCGGACATTCTCCAGGCTGCACTAAGCGATTTTCCTTGCTGAGGCATTGTTTTATTATCAGGAAACATGTCTTATTTGCAGTAAATTATTAATCAGTGATGTAGAAAATGTGCCTATTCATTTGGATAATGGTGATTAAGAATGTAAAAACAATTAATAAAGTGAATTAGAATTATTAATAATGTTTTCCAACCTTCAGCATAGAACTAAAAAATATTCTCTGTAAGCTTAAGAAATTATGTCAATTGGTATCTTGAGAACTAAAAACATTTCAGGAATGGAGACTACTATAAAATTAAATTTCAACATTTCTGCACATTTTGCTCGCTTGATGCACTCCTCTAAATCAATTTGGAGAAAAATTTTGTGCAGAGTGACTTTTTCATATCTCCAGGAAAAAAATTGAAGTAAGAATAATATTATTAGATTTTTTAAATGCATTTGATTAATATTATTTATGTAATCATTATTCACAATCTATCAAGAGTCATAAAAAAATTTGTCATCACTGGATCAGTACAAGTGGTAATATGATATTGTATGTTTTGAAAGAAATAAAAAAGCTTAGTATGCCAAAAATTTTAGTTTCTCTAAAACTAACTAATTTTCCCGAATTTTTAGAAAATTATAATTGACATAATAAGAATCTGCATGAAATTTACTACAGTTGAGCATCATAATTTCACTTAAATGATAAATTTACCATAAACACAACAAATTCTAGAGGTGGACTGCATTATAGCTAGTAGTCGGACATCGTGTGACTTCACGGTCAGCTCAGATATGAAAAATCCTGTGCCCGGGTGTTGTAAGCATTTCATGCCCGAATTCATTAATTTTTTCAATCACTACGTTCCCTCATTACGATATGTCCAAAGTAAACACATAAAGCAATCACCTAGAGAGCATTGGCCTGAGTTTAAAGTGATGCAACATATTTAAGATCGTTATTTTGATGTTATATTGCCGAGAGTAGATAATTAAATCATAGTATATTTGAAATATGATTTTTGTTTAGTATTTTAATCAGATAATAGCTTCTGGAAGATGGCAACAAAAAATTTGCAGAACCTTAGACCTTTAAAAGCATAACTTTGAATCGACGTATATCAGGGCAAACCTGTACAAGTAACTTTTATGATTGTGTTTTCTAAGTCTCAATAAATTTTTGTGCTATATTTTTAGATTATACCTATCCCTTGCTTTGTGTGGTACATGCATTCTTGAAAATGACAGTGTAAAGCGAAACCATGTTAATGTATTAGGTCATTCCATAGAAATAATACAATATAATGGGCTATGCATTAAAAATAACATTAATGCAAAAGAAAATATTAACCAATGTTTAAATCTATTCAAAATGTAAACACAAAAACGTGCAATAACAAATCATTCAAAAAAGATACATAATTTTTAAAATAACCTTTTGGGCATATGCCATCATTATAAATTACGACAAAAAGCAAAATGGATGAATCTCCTCATATTGCAGTACACAGTGGAATATGTGGTAAAGTGTCTCACTCCCAATAAAAACAGAGTTAAGGATGATTTTGAGGTTATATTTGAGTTTTCTACTCAATATACAACTATTTAGTTATACTTTCTTTCCTATCAATTCTGAGACCAATTGTAACTTTATGTTTCTAATGCTTGGGTATCAATTAAAACTGCTCTAAAAACAAAACTATACTGAAGCCTCAAAGCCTGAATACTGGCCCATAAATAATACATCAATACGTTATTGTCATTTCTCACAAATTCAAACACTTCAGTTTGACTAAAAAATACTTAGTACTAAATACTTGGAAAAAAAGGCTAACTTAAACAAATGTGTCATAAATACAGATTATTTTTCAATTACAGGTATTGATATGGCTATATTTTCAAGATCACTGACAATGGTAATAACCAAAAACAATAAGAGGTATACCTAAAGGAGATCCAATAGTCAAGGTAACAGTGTAGCCCGAATCTTTGATGAGATTCACAATATCACCATGATGCAGGTTCATGATATCTATATGATTTACAGCTTGGATCCTATCCCCAACATGAAGTTGACCACATCTTTCAGCTGGGCTACCTTCAATGATCCTACCTGGAGATGCCACATTAAAAAGTAAACAGTTCAATTGAGTGGTTTAGAAATTTTCATAACAGTGAATTACTAATAATAGTACACATCAAATTTATTTATAATCCACTTCATTACTTAAATTAACAAAAAGGAAGAATCACAAAAAATTGCTAGCAAGAAATTATTCCGTATTTATTTACTGAAACATTTGATAATGTAAAAGAAAAACTTAAGTGCACCATTTATATGGGAAAGTGTTGTTCCCAAGGAAAGGCATTACCAACACTATTTTAACCCTCTCCCGAACAAGTGCCAAGAATGCAATTCACCATCCAGACTAAATCATTTATATACCTTGTCAATGATTTCTATTATCTCCTACGGTTTTTTTAGATTTTTATCACACCACTTAACAAAATTTGTTTACCCTTCTTTCGTATAAATTACAAGTCTTCTGCTTTTTCAATCCATTTTTCAACAAATCGCAACAATTAATGAATGTAGCTGGTCTAAGTGAAATACAATTAAGGGAGAAGTAAACACTGAAAAAAATAAGTGATCCTGATACTTAATTTTGTTAGGATGAACTGAGTATTGTAAATGCCAGAATACCAAGTTTTATGATGTGATCGAGGTTTTTTTGGAGATTGGAAACTATGGATACAGAAAGACACAAGTATCTTCTCGTAATAATGTGTAATATAAAAAAATCTCTTAAAAATTAATCAAATTATGCAAAAGATTTCTGGAGTTATTGTCAAATAGTGAAACTAGGTGCAAATCCGGGGATGTTTAAATCGGAACAGGAGAGGGTCGAGTATTTTTCCTGTAAATAGGAAGTCCAACATGGGAGGTTGACTTTTATTCTTGATTTGTATTCAGAGTATTCCTAAATTCAGTGAAGTACACTTAAGTTTTCCTTACCCTTGCAACGTACACAATATCTGAACAATACTTCTAATCATCCATGAGGTTACTAGCTTGGTTACCTTTACCACTCCTGAAGGAATTTTATGCTAGATAAAACACAAAATTGCAGCCAAAACATAAAGCCTATTTCTGAGGGTTTGTGACTGAAGGAAAATTTCTAAACAAAAACATTCTATTTCTTGCATCTAACAATTAAAGCCTACAAAAGACACACCTACCCTATAGTTTTTATTTATAAGACTTTCACAAACTCCATTATTTGATTTAAGATGACAAAGTTTTACTGCACATTAAAATTCTACAAGCAGAACAACTTATTATCTCAAAATGATTAACATTAAATGTATAAAAATTGACATTCACTAAAAAATCATCAAGGATCTGAATAAATAAAAAAATTACAGACAACAACCATAATTAAAAAACATGCACCAATTTTTTACTAAACATATCCAGATAGATCCTTTTCCATTCTGAGACTGGCTTGTATGTCAAATGAGGCAAAATTTCTTTTCCCAAAAGACAATGAAAAGCACCTCTGGATACTACCACATCAACCTAATTCTCATTTTCTAATATAACAGGCATAATCAAAGCTTGCTCCTCAGGTATTCATATAGCAGAAGCTTGAGTATGTGTTACTACATAATTCTGAGCCCATCTACTTCAAAACTGATATGCAATTTTATGTTGCAGGATCCTTTGTATCCCTGAGTATCTCATGTAGCGGTTTATTGAAATACAGAATACCTGGTTTACAAACAAATTAAAAATCATGACAACACTTGCATATAATTATTTTGACTATGAAAAAAATATGTAAATACATTCAAATTTAAAATTTCAAAGGTTCAGCATGAAAATTAAAAATTTAAGTTGCAAACTGTTACAAATTTAGATATAAAAACATTTCCTAGAAACAAACTTAAAGATTTACACGGTTTCACTCAGTCTAAAGAGAAATCTTTTATGTTGCAACATTCTCAAATAAAAGCATATTATCACAAATGCAGCACTCTCAACATTTTTTTCATCATCACCATATAAATTATATAGATAATAATATATAGATTTCTTACATTAATATTCTAAGATAACATTATAACACAAAAAACTATTTGAAAAGCTAACATAAATATCCTGTCCGAGTCTATGAAAACTTACCGATAGCCGAACCAGCTTTATTCACAGATGAAATTATGACAAATCCAAACCCTTCTGTTTCTCTCCTTGTCACAGTCACATCATATGGGTACCCAATGTCCTGCCTGATATAGCTCTGTCCCTCTGAGAAATGAAGAAAACCATACTATTTACATCTTATAAGAATGCATTTCCACATAGTCATTTGAAACAAGGTTGAGGAAAGTTAAGTGCTGAAATCCAAGCAGGACTCAATAATGTGTCGCTAGCTTGATTGGGAAATCTGTGGGAAATTCCCAATGTTCGTGTGACATGTATATATGTATATGACATTATCATCATTCATTGTTGAAAACTACAATTTTGGCATTTTTTTAAAATTCTGATAAGTTCGTGGCATATTATGGTACCTTATAAAAGTGAATCTGCATTAATGGAAGTTTTAATATATTTAATAAAAGATGAGTAAATACCACAACATGGACTCTGAAGATGACAATACCAACCATGGCTAGCAGCAACTCTTCTTCGTATTCCTAGGGTTACACGACCATTAGATGCAGCATGCCCCATAAGCTGTACAACATGGTGATGTGAAGTTGTCAACACAGACTGACCATCCACACTGACAATCTCATCGCCGGTACAAAGTCGTCCGTCAACATCAGCAGCACCTCCAGGAACTATGTGCCCAATGGATACCTTCAAGAGAGGTATTTATATATATATATATAATAAATAGTCATAATAACATTAAAACCTATAATGGCCAATACTAGTTTAACAATCTGGCATGTTTAAGTTAACCTGCTACTGTTTTCATGCATCTAAAATTAACGTTATTTCGACCTCATATTCAGTAGAAATAATGTAAACAAAATGAAAAGCTTGAATTAAAATATTTAATATATGTACGTATACACAAATGAAATCATGCCAAAAAATATATTGTAATTAATCGAAGTCAAGACACACAATGTGGCATCCAGAAACTAATGAAAAAATAAAACTTTAAAATCTGTGAAACATATAGCATGACAGAAAAGCCACATTTGTAGCAACTTGGTTGGAAAGCAATCAGTAAAATTAATATCTTATTTACACCTTGAAATTAAACACTGAATTGAATACTGGTTAAATAGAAAAACCTCATCCAGGTAAGAATCTAGACATGATTAAAAACATAGTATTGAGGACACATTGGTAAAGCATGAGTGTATATGCTTTCATTCCTTGAGTAGGTTAGTTTTCAATTAATACTTGACACAATAACTCCCATATGTTAGCTTTAACCTGTTAATACAGGTAAACTTACTATTCATCAACACCACTTAAAAGGCACTTCAGTGCCATTAGTATTTAATGAGTACTTTTGTTTCCTTCTCACCAAATACCAGAAAGGCCATCACATGCATTTAATTTGAAAGGAGACCCCATATACTTGGAGAGACTCGTGAAACAGCTTCAATTAGCAGCTGCTTTCGCTTCCTCACCATGGGTCCTACCTGTGAACCCTCTTCTGTCCCGCCAACTATCCGGAAGCCAAATCCCGTCTCCTGGCGTACGAGAGTCACTACCATCTCATACCAGTCGGAACCTGCCATGTGATTGACACATGAGGGATGAGCCTCAGCTCCTGCAACTACAGGCCCCCCACCCACACTAACCACGGGTCCACCATCTTGCCACCTTAAGTCCCTTGGGTACCTGTATTCACAAGAAAGGCCATGGTTTTAATATAGTGACAAAGACTTTATTTTATTAGCCTTATTTGTTACTACATTATGGGAAAAAGAAATGAAACTTTGAAAATTATGAGCATTTTATACATTCCAAATTAACTTAAACTAACTCTTACCAACTGACAGATGAAAGCATGCAACCAATAGGATGAGAATGTTATTGCTTCAAAGCTGGCTTAATTTTTGCCACATTAAAATATTTACCAATGAGACTAATGCAAAAAGTAAAATATAGAACATTTTGCACAGGAACTGCAAAAAAATTGGAAAATAAATATTTTTTGAGATATGGATAGGCTTACCATATATTCAGGGAGAAAACAATTTCTGAAGATGAAAAACTGAGGCAATCGGGACATAACTGGGATGTATCGTTTGTTATTTTTGTTTGCTATATAAACTTTATTGTAATATAAACAAACTCTGCATAGCTTAAACATATTTTTATCATTATTAAATAATTTTGCCAATTTGCCAAATATATTATTATATACCAGGGGTGGCCAAACTAACTTACCCCCAGAGCCACATACGATAATATTTAGAAGTTCAAGCGCTGTGTGATACACATGCTGTGCTCATAAATTTACCAACAGTAAAACATGAGCTGTATCTGAAGTATTTCAGATATAATGCATGTCCCTTAGGCATTTCCAACAGGTCTAAAGTTACACTACTTAATTTTGTTCTGTAATGAAAAACGATGAAACTCCTCTGAATAGAAAGTTAAAAGAGCCACATGCATCTCGCGAGCCGAATTTTGGCCACCCCTGTCATAGACTATGCTAATATCACATTTTGCAAATTTAGTAAAATTATAGAGGTTTTATTGTATTCACAACAATATCCTACAAATTTAAAATGGTAAAGTCATGATCAAATAAAAAAGTACTGGTGATCCGAAGACAACATCTCAGAAGCCTCAGTCCAAGTGCAGTGGCAACCCTGACTTGAACTCGTACTTATTTTACCAGACAGAACAACAAACCAGCTGGGAAGAGACCTTGAAACCAGAAATGGTAAGCCTAGATACAGATAACTTTTCTTATGATAAACACTTCAGAGCAATTAAAATTTCATTAAATTCAGAAACATGCCAAAAACAACTTAAAAAAACAAACTAAAGTAATTTAGAAAAAAAATTTAAATATTCTGATAAAACATTTGAAGAGATGGGCAGTATGAATAATAAGTTTTTAAATGATGTGAAGGAATCTAGGCAATGAAATAAATAGAAGCTAGGATAAATGATTCACTTTTAAAATAAATTGATGTACATACCTCATTACTGTACTGGGATAGGGCTGCTCATGCTCAAAGCTAGTGCTTTCTTTCCTCCTGGTCAGACTTTCTGAAGTGTAATATCCAGAACTTGACGTCCCCATGAGATTCTGTGACATAGGGTTGCATCCGGCACCCTGTGCTGAAAAAGCATAATCTTTTTGAGGAGGATAGTTTCCACCAGTCTGGACCTCACCATATCCGTAGCCATATCCTTGTTCATAAGATCCTCCATATCCGTTGAAGAAGGATGGGGATATATACTGTCCATAATAATCTGCCGAGGGAGACCTATCATCTATCCTGTTCATGTCCGTCACACCATGATCATATACGCTAGGAGACTGCGGTACATTGCCAGAATAATGATCCCCACCCTTATAGTCATAATGGCCCTGCGATTTGTTCCAATTATCACTCTGGACAGGGTCCATCTCACCACTGTTTAACCTACCATCTAAATCATTACCGGGACTACGACTGCGCACATATTCCCCCTTTGGATGATTATCCTGTAAATTCACAGACATCATCCTATCACCGAGATTCGAGAGAGGACTGCGTGGAGCCTCACGTCCAGCCATGGAGTAATTCGCAGGGTATGCCATACCACCCTTATAGGGGTCATATGGAGATGTGGGGGAACCGGGGCTTTGGGAAAGGGGCAACTTGTTCGGTGCACCATCACTCCTCATCCCAACTTTACCCTTGCCATAATGTGATGCACCAGGACCAGAAATGTCAGTGGGGCTGAATTCTCCGCCCCCACTCCCTCCGCTTCCACTGCTGCCAGTATTTCCAGCAACTGCATTGTCACATACACTCACACTGCCGCCACCACCTACACTGCTGCCACCACCTACACCACCACCTTCTGAAGGAGTCCACGGCCTTTGCGAAGTTGTGGGAGTTTTGGGTCTTCCTCTGGTATCCACGAGAGGAGTTTTGGGCCTGTTGGGTATAACTTCTTTTTGCTGCGTACTATACAACTCTGCAGTAGGAGTTTTGCTTCTGTATAGCCCTGGGATAGGTTCTTTGTACATGTTTTTCCTTGGGCTTGAAGAATCTTCTTTTTTCTTCATTTTGTTCTTACTTGGTGATCCGATGCCACCTCGTTGAACCATCACTGTAGCTTCTTGATTCCGAGGACAGTCCTTAAGTACCTGTACAACTTCACCATGACACATATTTCTTACACTTATATTGTTTATGTCGACAAGAATATCACCTTCCATCAAGTTTTTACATCTCTGTCTATCTAGAATTTTTTTAACTTTTTGTCCATACGCACTATCTGCAATTGTGAAGCCAAAACCCATCGCACCTTTCACAATGGAGATTGTGAGAAATTCGGGCTTCCCAGGATTAGACTCTGCAAAATCTCCTAGAGATAAAGCGTTTGATGATGAGTCATTCAGCATAGCATCAGTGCTGCTAGGCCTTTGGATGCCTTTAATTTTTTCCGCATTGCATAAATCAGGCATGGACTTCACTGAACTATCCGCCATATCTTCAGAACCATTATGAGCATTAACAGCCTCTGACGACACATCAAGGAAATAACTATCACCTTTGCCATTTTCATCCTGATCGACAAACACACTTGGATCTGCTGTCATTGCATCTAATAAAAAGAATGCATTTTTTAAAAATGGACTCTGAATAATTCATCATTCTATCTAGAAAAAGAGGTTACTTACCTGGTGCATTTACAGCGACAGTGGTCACAACTTCTGTATTTGGATCATTAGGATCAAAAGGCAGGGGATAACCCCTACATACTTCCAAGGATACAGTCTCTGCAGGGGTAATGGACTGAAACATTGTCACCATGTCGTGATGGGTAAATCCCAAAACACAGGTGTCATTTACATAAACAAGTACATCTCCTGAAAACATAAATAAAGAAATGGTACAATATACATTACATTACATGAAAGGATCCCTGAAGAAGCACTCTTGCTACAAAAACAACAAAACCATAGAAAAACTTTTTCAAAAGTAAGTATTAATTTATTGATACCACATTTATGTGAAAACTGAACCTGATAAATATTTGTACCCTACATAAATATGAAGTATTATTTGGATTGGCAATGCCATATATACACTCAGCACTGTAACTAGCTATTTTAGCACCCGGAGCAAACTACTAAATATGCATTCCCCCTGCAAAAAATTGTCTCTAATTTATTTAGTTTCCATTTGAATTTTTGTGTAACAATTAAGAAATGAAAATAAACTAAATGGTTTAATTTCTCACTAAAAACACTGATAATTTAATGTTAAATATCAAATACAAACAATATAAATATTCCAATATATTAATAGGTTATTCTATGCACTATTAATGCAGCAAACTCATCAATAATGACAATGAAATTTATAGTTTCTGCTATATGTGGCATGTTCCATAAAAAGGAAAATTAGTCCAGATCGCCTCTGCCAACCTATTCTGGATCTTATGTAATTCTTTACTATAGTTTGTTAAAGCTGTATTCACATGTTGCAGTTGTCACAGGTATTGTTAGGAATATACAAAGAGCAATAGATTTACAGTGGAATCCCGATTTAAGGTTTTCCCACATTTAAGGTTGTTTTTTTGTGGTCCCGACCAAAGCTCCATATATATAATGTATTATATGACCTGATTTAGTGTTTCTCGATTTTGTGAATTGCCTGCATGCAAGGGACAAAATTCTCATCCCTAGATGGACATCGCCTCCATTTAAGGTGCGTTTACATTATGCGATGCAAAAAAATATTATTTAGTGGAGTTGTAATGCAATAATTCACACTATCCATCAACGACGCAACACATACTGGTATTGTTACATTAAATGAACTCAAATTTTAGACTATCCCCATTTAAGGTATTACTCGATTTAAGGTACAAAGAAACTTGTCCCCCAGGCAAACATTAAATGGGGATTCCACTGTATTAGGGTAAGCTTCTGCAAGTGAATAGTCATACAGTAATTATAGAAGATTGAGAGTCTGATGCTTCGTTTTTTGTAATTGATCAAGTCTGAAATTTATAACTTTTATTTTAATAGAGAAATCATGAATATTCAAATCATTTTCCAATTTCATTACTAAATTGATAGCATGTTTTTTAATTCAGAAACCTCCATTTAAGCAATGGCCAATTCAGACAGATAAAACTTTTAATAAAAAATGACATTTCTTATAGTTTTTATTTATTTTATGGAGTTAGTAATGAAAAAAGTGAAAACAAAACCAATTCTCAAACCATGTTAATCAAAACCGGTTGCATTTTTTGACCATGTAAAACCGAAACCGAGTAATTCAAGTACTGTGTTAATCAAGAGTGACCTGTAGTTCTCCTTTAGTATAATTACTGCCAACTATAAAATTGTTTGAAACACAATTTTAAAAATGAAATGCACAAAAAAATTCCACAATAAATGTCCAATGGTTGCATAAAATGCTTTCTGAATGACTAACAATTCAAATTGAATGCATGAGCGATTCCTGGAAAAGATTTTCCAGGTATCTTAGTATTGATATTAAAAAAATGTTGATGGCAAAGGTAAACATAATCTTGAGATTGTTTGCTCATTTAAGAGCATTCCCACAACCTGTGCCCAAATGCTGAGGCATTGACCTGGTTGTAATTTCATACAATCCAAATGCTAGACATGGCATTCAAATACACTAGCAAATAGTAAACCTTCTGAAGTGTGAGAAATATGAATTCTTTAGATGGAAACCAAGCCAATGTGCCCAGAATTAATGGGAGTCACACTGGTCCGTAGAGGGACCAGACGGCTACTGTCATACACAGCCAAGCACATAGTGTGATTTATCATATGGTCTATACAGGTATGCCTTGCTTAGCATAAGGGATGCATTCTGAAAAATCTTTACGCTAACAAAATTTGCACTAAACAAACAGTTTATAACAATATTTAACCTAATTGATTTTTACTAGTCACAAATTTTACTCCTTTGATCTCCCAGCTTATATAATGATATGTCATTTTTATACACTGTTTTCGAGCCAAGAAAACAAAGTTTATGATGATGATTTAACAATAAATATTAATTGTGAACATAATGGTGTACAACAGGTTCAAAAAACTAGTTCTCTGTAGTGAAACATAAAAATAAATTTTTTAATAACATTTGCTATGAAACCTGTTATAAAAAAGTGAGATATACAAAATGTCCCTGGTAGATATTAGATAAAATATCAATACGTTATATTACTTTGACATTCATAAAAAATACTTAGGATTATGAAAGCTTAACCAACACTTTTCTTTGCATCAACTAAAAACCGACAAAGCCAAACAGTAGAAGAAAAAATCTCAAATAGTAGCATGTTCGCAAAAAAATGGATTGAATGATTTCATTAGTGTTGACAAATCCATGCTTGCTGTTCGAGGGATATCCTAAGTGTCGAAAAATTAATAGGGATCAGTTAACGATAGCACACAGTTCACTGTTTTTAAATTAAATAAAAAGTTTAAATATACATGAATATTATTAAAAATAATGTTTATTAATATTTACTTAATATTTATTATTATTACAAATGATTAATTTAAATTACTTTTCTCTTAACTATTGCAAAACATTTATTAAGTATTAGATAAGAAGCAAAATAACTAGGGCACATGACAATTGAACTAATGATGTCGAAACTGAAAACCTTATACAGTGATTAGCACGTGCAAAAGTGAACAAGTTGAAAAAGAACTCAAAAGTAGAGTCCAAAAGCACTTTTTTAAAATGTTCATGTAATTTTTCGGAATATTCAATGGATATGTATGGTTCAACAAATTTCAGATTTAGCAAACAAACTGCATTATTATAATGTAGCACTGTATTTTCATTAGAAACTTATCATTAAAAATAAAACTAAAAACCAAAATCAATCAAAAGTTATTTCAAACGTACCTCACCACAGCTAATCCCTTTATTCTTTTTTAAACGTGAATTGAACTTATTTGCATTTTAATTTTATTGTTGTAACAACATAAACAAAATGAAACTACCAATTTAATGGACCCATATAGATATTCATAAGATTTCTGTGCAAGTCCTGCTAAAAGGCAAACGAACACAAAAACAGACTCCAAAATTAATAGGGTCCATGTCTGTCACCATTCAAAAAGATCCTGAAAATCATAGCTTCCCAGCTCTTTTCGTTACTTAAAAATTTTGCACATGGATGGATAAAGTGAAAACATAAGAGATTTTTTTTAATGCTAACAAAAATGGAACAGGTCCATTATTACATTCCAGTGGCAGCGCTGCAGCATCAGGCAAGGAAATATAACATAGGTACCCTACCCATTTAAAAAGTAACGTTAACAGGTGTAAAACTCCAATATTTGCAACACTGCAAAAGACTAGAATCGCGACAAGTCAATGTAAAAACCTAGTAAAATGATCAAGTGAAACAGAAAAAGTGAATAACCGTGTAAATAACATCAAATTTGTCTTTAATTAGTGTGCAAAACATAATCGAGTATCATTGGAACAGAGGTGGTAAGAAAAAAGTTGGAACCGTAATAACAGACTGTAGCCTTTTAGAAACTTTACTTTTTAATTTTCAAAAAATAAAAATTGAGATGCCAATTGCACTACATCAAAATGGGGCTAAACGGATATATACTAAAAAAGGCATACCTGTATTCTTTTTAGTATAATATATGTAAGAAGATAAAAATCCCTTAAAATCTTTTTAAGTGCTTGTTAGAGTGCTTAAAATGCAAAATTGTCTGGGACAAATATAGTAGTCAAATGGATTCTGTCGACCGTCTGCCCTTGTGCCATGCAAACCTTGCACAACCTGCCATCAACAATTTTTGTTCCCCTTGCTTAGTTGCACCCAGGGCAGATGGCCTGATTGCCTAGTCATAGTACTGTAGCCACTTAAGCATTGCTGCTGGACAAAAATTGTTGCAGTGGACTGGGGAGAGCTGGAAGGTAGCTAGGCATAAAGCTCAATATATTAAAATGTTGCTGAATGCTATCCAGTTATTTTTTGAGAAATATGGCTAGGATAGTATTCTTTATGAGCCCAAGCCCTGTAACTGTAGATTTTAATCAATATCATTATAGCCATTTTTTAAAATAAATCTACATTTTGTTAAAATTTGCATGAATAAACTATCCTTTATTGTTGGGCTATATATCATCATAGACCCTATTCTGGCTACACACAAAATATCATTTGATTTCATTTAACCATTTAGGCTATAGTGCCACACCAATAGACAGCATGGCAAAAACCAATTTCTTGGATTCTGTAACAACCAATTTCTGTATTTCCATTAAAATCTTGAAGTTGATTTTTTCTGCAATCAAATACTTTCTCTATATCTATGTATATGAGAAAGTAAAAAACATCCAATATAAGCCATAAAATTTGATAAAAACTACTAGTTAGTAGCATATTTTGAGTGAAAAAACAATATCAAGCAATATCATACCAGTTTGTAATTTTCCATCTAGCCATGCAGGACCATTTGGAACCTTTGACTTGATTTGTAGAAATTCTTCCTCAGTGTCATCACCCCCAACTATTGTAAATCCCAGCCCTCTGGAGGATTTCACCAAAGTCGTCCGAATTCTTTCCCCTCGTAACTCATTTGGGTTACGGGTGAAGAATGGACGTTGGAAGTCTGACAAAGATAAAATGGACAAAGCTAATGTAAAGTTCAAGTTCAAATACAAAAAAATAACCACTAGCCATAAAAATCCTTAACGCCAAGGATGAACATAAAGATTGAAAGCACTTTCATTAAATGGATTCACAATAGCCTCATCATGCATTACTGGAAATTTCAACATCATTTCCAAAAGCAATTAATGATCAGTACATCAACCATAAAGCTCAATTATTAACACAAAATGTATAACATCTATTGGTTGAAAAATAAAATGCTTATATTCTTTCCAAGTTAATGTATTAGTAGATCCCCAATGCACAGGTCGCATACACATCCAGGCAGGCACCTAATTTACCTAAATAGACACTTAGTACTTGTTAGTAGAATTCTAGGTTAAGAGTGCTAAAAAAATATACAGGAAATATGACTATGTATACCTTTTCTCTTGTGTTTTTGTGCCTTAAAGTTTTTGTTTTCAACTCCAATAACCTGACCTTCGCTATTCATTCTATAATAAAAGGGGTTGGTTGCAGATCTGGATTGGTGGGAGAAGGTAACATGGTCAGGATTATTTTGAGGATATAGAGGGTTATCAGAGCCACACACCCAAAGGGGGATTCTGGAAGAGTATCGTTTCAAGCGATTCCTCGTAGCAGAACCTCCAACCAAGGGAAAACACATATCAGACGCCAAGTGAGTTGAGGATAATATGGGTGTATTGCCCTCTGTGAGAGGATCCGAGGAAGGAAATTTGGATTGAGAGCTACTTGGGTCCCAGTCCCTCCCAGGGGAGGCAAAGGTTCCATCGTGCTCAGGGGAACTTGCAATGAAGAGGTATGGCCAGTTGGGAGATACTTGCGGAGGAAAGGATGGAAGGGCAAACTTGGGGACAATGGTCTGATTGAGAGAAGGGCTCTTGGCCTCGGAGTAGTTTTGGGGAGGCAGGGAAGAGAGGGGAGACCGGAGTGGGATGGAACTTGCATGGACGGCAGATGTGCTTGCTTGTGCTGAATTCCCGCTTTCTCGTGGCTTTACATAGGTGTGCTGTGCTTGAATGTTCGGCATTACATCTTTCCCTTCGGTAGCCAAGCAAGGGATACAGGTCAGGTACAAGTTCAGCCCTAAAGACCAGAGACACGCCTATCATCACAGAATCCAACACATCAAATTACATAACAGACCTTAGGATGAGGCAACAAAACAAATCTCAATCTCAAAGTGAACTGGTGATAGATCAATGTCTCCAAGTTATCTTTTCTGCAATCTTTTTAACTGAAACTAATTATCTGCAGTTTCTGTGATAAACAATATAGCTCCTTGAGTCCCCATAACTACATACCTTTGTTAGATACACTTTCACATTAAAAAAGAATTTGATGCCAATGACATAAATTGTTAAGCTTGCCTTAGATGAAGAAAAGCAAAAAGGAATAACTCTATTTTAAAAATGCTTTCAATCCATTCAGTTCCACTTAACATAGGATTAATATATAAACATAAGCTGACTTAAATATTTTTCATGAAACCTGATTTACCTTGATTGAGGAAATAATCATTAAAATATTAAACAACTCTGATCGATGTGTACCTAGCAAACAAAAATAAAAATTAATAAAAAATAAACCGCTAAATAAAGTACATAGCATGGAGAGCTTAAAGTTTCCTTATATGACAATGGTCTTCAAGATGAAATGAACAAAGCACAGCTCTTTAAATAGAATAATACTGCTTTTAGTATTAATTATTGCGATTTCTCAGATTAAAAAAATAATAAGTAAACTATGACTATGCAACTAGAAGACAACTAGTTTAAGATAAAAACCATGAAAAATAATGGCTAAAAACAAGAAATAAAGCAAAGGAATTCCTTAGCAGACAAGTGTTGATAGAAACACAAAGTTATAACATTTGGCATTAAAGCATCTCCCTTTCCCATTCATAGCATATGCAAAAATGAAACAATGATAAAATGTTAATTATATTTTCTAAATATATGTAGTTTATGAAATCAAGTATGGAAATAGGTTTCATCTAAATAGATTAACCCCTCAAAACGGTAATTTTATGATATCCATTTGTCCCCCATAGCAGCCATTTTAATTATGAATGGAAACCATATTCTAGTTTATTACAAATATTTTATAATTGCTACAAATTCCCTGGTTAACATTTTAAAAAATAAAAACAATTTTTTATTTAAAAAAACAACAAATTTTCAGGCAACGTAGCATAAGAATATTTTCTTATTACTAGACTATAATACTTGTTTTCGAAAGAATTAACAATTGTATAAATACTCTAAATTTTGTTTGCATAAGTTTTTTATTACATGCGATATTGCAATTGATGTTCATGAAGGAATTTGAATATAAACTTTTGCTGTTGGATCTAAAGCTACTTCCCTAGGAAAATGATGATTCACTATCATCTGATGCATTGTCTAATTAGTTAATGATTTTGCATTCATTTATGCCTTTTCCACACAAAGAAGGTCCCACCATGACAAGATGGGGTTAAAAGTTTCTTATTTATACAATTTACAGCATGAAAATATTGTGACAGAGAAAAACTATAACTACACACAAAAAGAGTCGCTGAATTAAATAACTAAACTTTATCCCTAAATACAGTAAAACCTCTATCTTATGAACCTCCCTATAACGAGAACCTCTGCATAATGAACTCTGATCTCGGTCCCAACCCCGGAACATGTAAAATGCATAGAAGAAGCCTCCCTATAACAAACCTCCATAACTATGAATCTCCCATAGAGTGAAGGCTGAACCTGGTCCCCAAAATTTAATCCACCTCCATACAACGAAATTTCGACAAAAACAAAATTATAAACTTTGGCTGTTGCTGGATCGTATCAGCGCAAAAACAGCATCGCCGCATGACTATCTCCCCACTCCCGCTGAATCACCATCCCTAGTTGGGAACGGCCGAATGAGAGAATGGATCATGCTCGCTGATTACTCTTTAACCTATCACCATCGCAAAGTGCAATCATTGGATTATTATCGTGCTTAAAACGCTCATCCGAATCTATCACCATAGCTTATGAGTAAGTTTTTTCCTGGCTATTTTCACTCAAATTAATAACAATTGTCTTAACTGGGAGAAATAGAACGAGGTGTATGGACATGATATTGTAAGAAAAAATATGAGGAATGAACGAAATCGATACCTCAGAACAAAGTGCTTCAGATAGCATCAACTTTCGAGTTGAAAGAATCTTGGCTTATCACTGATCAGAAAAGTCTCATATTTTTCCCTCCCACTTGTGCTTATGAAAAACGCAGAGCCTGCCCCTACCTCCACCTCCCACTGCTTTGCAGGGATTATCCGGGTATCTTGGTGAGCCGACATTTACCGCGTCTACATAATGTTTTTTTTCTCCAGTGGAGCTGGTCGATGATTAACTGGTAACATTTTACCAGCCAGTCCTGTATGACATACATGTTTTGACTTGAAATATTTAATTTTGCCTTACCCTCTCGTTTTCTGTACCCACATGGAATGAACAATAAGATGCGTAATAATCGTTTTTGCTATTTTCTACTAATCGGGTGTTCCCAGATTAATTTTACACTAACAACATTTGTGTTCTGTCAGCGAGAATACTTCTGAAATCAGTGATGATTTAAAGCTAAACAGAATAACTGTATTCCCGAGAATGCAATATGCACTATAAATTTTGGTCTATATTTCACAAGAAATTGTAATATGTACGATACATTTTATAGTGAATTAATAATGTCAGATATTTTATGTGCTCTCGTTCACAAATACTCTTCCCTGCTATCAGACGGAGTGCATAAATGAATCCAATGCATATTAAGATAAAAATCATTATCTCATCTTGCACTTTTATTAATAGTGAGGCATTAATATTGACTATTATTGTTTTCATAGAATGCACTATTATGATAATTAACATATTAATCTTTACGTACTGTTACGTGTATAGTCAATGGTTTGGCAGTGCCTTGCTTGATCAGATAAGCCCCATGATTAAACCCTCAGTGCCTATCTGTGCATGGTATGGAACTCGGTTTCTTACCGTATCGCCAGCTTCTGTGTGTGGTACAGATCCATGCCATGCTGCTTTTAATTTGCTATATAGAGATGTTTTTAATTTTTTTTCGATTGACTTTCATATTATTATATAGAAAGGTTTGGACCCTTAGAAGACGTTGAATATGATATTTTTCTAACAGTTTTAGTTATGCAAAACTAAATTACGTCTGCTCCACTGGTTGACGCAAAATGATTTGCTGTATTTCTTCACCCTTCATCTATATCAGTTACTAAAAATTTATTTGTTTCTAAAACACTTTCAGAAATAAGCTCATTCTTTATAGAAGGAAACAATTTTTAAAAATGTCAATAATTTTCATCAGAAAGAATACAATCAATGATACAGAACAAATGGTGAGTTCTCAATCAATAGGAATTAGTATTGTTCAAGGTCACTAAGGCACTGTGAGAAGAGGAGTAGAAAACAGCTAGAGATGATTCACTCGTTTTCATAAATTGTATCCATACAATGTAAACAGTTCTTGAGTGCCACAACGTCTGCGCTTGGAAGAGATAAAGTGGGAAGAGACTCTCATCTACTGTGTTGTAAGGAGAACTAAGTGGCAAGCTGAATATTTACAAAAAACTGACTGCGTTATTTGAATGGAGTTGAAGTTCATGGACTCTATTATAGCACTAAAAGCCATGAGTTACACATTTGTGTGGTATAAACCGTTATTACTTCTTCATGTGATAATGCATAAACTTATTGAAATAGAATTATGCAAAAAAATAAGCTATATAACATGCCGTATGGCATACATATTCCGAAATTTTCACGTAAATCCAATTATTAGGTAAAACGTTATAAATGTTCATAATGAACTATATCAAAATTGGCCATTTTAATTAAATGACTGCCGGTCGTATGGTCGAGTGGTATTTAAATCTAGCCCATCTCCGAGGGGTTAAGCCTGATGGTCTGCTCCTGTGTTTATCCATAACCTGTGCGGTGTTTATCCATAACCTCCGTACACCGAACATCCATTCGGTCCTGCCAATTTCGTTATATGAAGGTTTTACTGTAGAATCAAAAAGTCTACATAGAAAGAGGAATGGAAAACATTCACAAGATTCAACATCTGCCTGACAAACTGAATCGTC
This sequence comes from Tanypteryx hageni, assembly GCA_028673005.1. Lineage (NCBI taxonomy): Eukaryota > Metazoa > Arthropoda > Insecta > Odonata > Petaluridae > Tanypteryx > Tanypteryx hageni. The sequence continues at coordinate 62,692,957 of CM054120.1, read as the reverse complement.
TTTGTATAAAAATTATTTAGTTCAGAGCATACCTCGAGCAACATAACACATTCAAAAGAAAAAACATGCCTCAGCTTTCATGTGCAGAATTCTGATGACAATTTATTAGGAGACCTATCAAATAACACATGATATGGCGAAGATATGTTTGTAAGCTGTTTGCCTACGAACAAGAAACTGAAACATCAACAGGAAGAAAAAAATATGTACACCACCTTTTTGAACTTCGCGAATAATTGGTTCTGGAAAACTGACGCGAAATACAAATTCGCGAAGTGCAAGTTCTATTTTCCCATAAGCCAATAATTTCTAATTTGGCCACTAGATGCCAGCAACTTTGACTGTTATCGAAAATAGTGCCATGGCAGTGAGGTTTAAATTAAGCCACAAAAGAATTAAGTCGATGGTTATCATGCTTGTTTACTTTGAAAACTGCTAATAACTAGCATTATAAATATAATAATAATGTCCTTTTCTAGGACGCTAAAGTTTAAAATGAACTTAGAAACAAAAAAGTAGAGGGAGTTCACGCTTGTTGGCATCGTAATGCATGATGCAAAATGCTAGTAATATTTGTGAAACAAGTAATGGTCATAAAAACTTTTGTCCCAAAGTCCAAATTCGCACAAGCATGCAAAGCTCAAAAAGGTGGTGTACTACGGCTGAAATAAATACTCTGAAAATTTCTGCTGAATACACAACAAAGGCGTGAACATTATACCCATCACTCTTAGAATAATAGCTTATTATTTCAGCTTTGAAATTTCACCATTGATTCGATAGCTTAAAAAGTTGTCCAAGGAGGACTGAAATATGATTGTACTAGGGGCCTGCACAACTGCGGCACCAGGCCCCTAGTAGTAGGAAAAATTAATACCCTGTATTGGATTCGCTACCTAATTGTAATCGACTCTTCACGGGAGGACTTCGCAGTAAAGATGTGCACACCTTCCCCGCCCCTCCTCTCTGACGCAATCCTCTCCCCTCACTCCACTCTCCTATCTTGCAACCAGAAGCGTGCACCTTCCCCACCCCTCCACTCAGACACAATCGTCTTCCCTCCATCCCCTCTACTTACCATACATACAGAACAACATTAAATGAATCAATATTTCCCATAAGAACCCATGTTATACAATATAGTTGGTGCCAAAATCTGTTTCAAACCCCCCTCAAAACACAAAAAGACGTTATATACGATATTTTAAGAAGTCATATGATGCCATGTATGATATGAATGGTATCAGGACATAAATAAATCAATAAAACCATAGATTAACACAGAAATGGCATAAAATAAACAAATAATACGACATAACTACATTTTAAGGTGCCCAAAATTGGGAAAGACTACATTTCACATTAGTACCTCTAGTGACAAGAAAAAGGATTTACATAAGACCAATCTGGCAAAATATAGTCGTAGGAATGATAGAGAATGATGAGTTTTTAATAGAAAGTTTACAGAGAGCCATGAACACTTCTGTGAATGGTTTTGATTGAACTGCGAGTTTCATTGGGCCAAAAAAAGGATAACCACTCCATCAAGCCATAGTTGATACAAGAGAAAATAAAATCAAGAGATGTTATAATTCAGTTATCCAAATTGTACAGAATAATTTCAAGTTTATAAATAGGGCACTCAGCAGATCTTCCTTTCTGCACAACTCACAAAGCCTGTCAGGTTTATATTAGAGGGGATTAAGAGGATTCTAATGACTGCTGGAGGTACTTCAAGGAAGAGGCCATTACTACCACTCTTTGGACAAATAGCTACAAAATACCACCATGCAAATAATGGCAATTTAATAAAAATACATCAATCCGAAGCACTTTTCCCACTTAAATGATTCCTAACCCCTCGTGCCATTGGTTTTTAAATTTGACAACTATCATTTCAGAGTTTGTTTTTAATTATTGATTCTTTGATGCAGTTATCACAAAATTATTTATTGACCCTGTAGAAAAAATACACCTACTACAGGAAAAATTAAACAATATTCACATAACTTCTCATTAAAACTTCAATTTATTCTTGTCTACTAATTGTCATAAATTTAAAAAATGCAGTCAATGAGACCCTATCTCAGTGTTTTTCAACCTTCAAATTTTTTAATGTTACTTTACTTAAAAACAAACGAGAAAGATATTTTGCAAACTCCTAATGAAGTCAGCTTCTTAAGTATTGCTTCCTTTTTCTTGAGGACTCTGTTAAACTATCTTCAGAATTAAAAACTAAACAAATTAAAGATGCTGAAGTTGTTAAAAAGGGGTTAATAGGATAGCAATGGACTGTAGTATTATAATTTGAATGAAAATGCAAGTGCTATGTTCATTCCTTTTAAAAACAACCTATGTTGAAATTAAATCATCTAATTGTTGTCCAATAATTTTGAGCATTTTTCATCAAAACACAGAGGATATCTAAAGAAAAAGTTCTTTACTTAAACATAAAATACCGTATTAACCCAAAAGGAATACGAGGTTTTTTTAAAAATTTCACCATAAAAATTAGGGATTATCTTAAAATAGAGTACAATGTTTTAAATGCTGCACGGAATGCCCCGACATCGATTCTATGTCCACAAAAATATATTTATTTATACATACACAATACATTACATTTATTTATATTCTTGAAGTTTACAATCAGCAAATGAGTGGCTTTCCACCTCAAATGAACCAATAGGAGGGTAGTGTTGACAAACCTACATCATACCTTGTAATCTGGGTAAGAAATTAGATACATACAGCATTGAAACTGATTAAAATAAGAATTCCAGCATTTTACGTATATTGTTATAGTTTAAACATATTTGTTACTTTTCCATTGGTGTGCCAGTGGCAGACAACAAGTATATCTGCAGTTTTGAAGAGTATAACCTCTATGAGAGCATGCAATTGGCACAAACTTCGCTTAGTTTTAATGCAAAATGAAGACTAGTTATTATTTTTTGCAGTTTTAAATAAGTTACCCCAAATCTTAGGATTTAAATGACATCTTGTAAAGGATAAAAGTACCTCTGTAAAAGGAAATGTATCACAAGGTATATAATGAAGTTTTGATAGAAATTTTAAGATAATGGTGGTGCATTAGGCTGAAGAAACTAACAATTGTGAGGCCAGGAGGAAATATGTGATGGAGGCAAATGTGCAAAGGTGGAAGCAAGCAAAACAGAAACTTGAAGGTGCTCAACACTCAACTCAACTCAACACAAAAACCATTTAGTGGACCCAAATGAGGTCGATTTCATGAATTAGAATAAGAAACTAAAATTTGTGCATACTCAAAGAACGGACAGAAAACTAGGGTCAAAGGAAATCATTAAACTGAAAGCTCATGAATTATCACAATCACTATACATCCCATAGCAGGAATTCAAGGCTAGTAATGGCTGGCACATACAGATGATGCATTATAATGGTTTTTGCCTGCGACAAAGAACATCTCTTTGCCAATGTTTACCTTCCAACTACACAGACAAACTTACTGCTTCTCGGAAGAATATATTGGCACTGCAGAAAATTCACGATTACCTTCTGAGCCAATTGGGTAATGCACATGAGACACTTATTTATTTCAACATGTCATCTAATTACGCATTTAACGAAAGAAGTGCAAAATATGTCATTATAAAAACTTGGGGGAATGAAAAAAAATGCACATTACTGTAATAATGGCAGTGTCAGCAGATGGTACAAAGTTACCACCATAGGTTATTTTAAAAATTAGTATTACAAAGCTATTTCCTGAATAGACCTTGTTTTTTATTGTGGTTGTCTTAAATTCGAAGTACATAATCTTCCTTTTGGGTTAATATGGTAATAATATGGGATACATGTGAGAAGGTTGCATAGTTGCACAAAATGTTCCATAGAGAAGTTAAATCAATTCATTGAACTTGGATATTAATTTTAGAAAAGGAACATCCTTCAATACAAGCAACAAATATCAACATTCAATTCTGCTATGAATTCACTATTAGAGTTTCATTGTACTGCAATTGCATTATATAGATTTCTTAAAAGAATTATACCCAAGATCTACAGCTAAAAACTTAATATTGGTTGATTTCTTTAGAATTTTTAATAAATTATCACTTAGGAAGACAGAATACCTAGGATGAATTAAATACTTTTCTTTTTAGTGGTTCCAATGCAAATTATGAAAACTTTAAAATATAAAAAGCATTACCTGCAACTAGAAGTAATAATTTATAACAAGGTATTTTATGAAAAAATTACTGCAGATTTTTGTTAAGCAGGTTTTACCAGTCAGCTATATTTACAGACATGCGCAACATACAAAACAAAAACTTAGTAATTTCAAAAGCCAAACATATGCAGAAATACTTCAACACCAATATAATCTCTACAGTAACTTTCAATAATTGTTAATGAATTCAATAGATCCAATATTTTCAGAAATTACAAATCAATTCATTAAGTGCTTCTAAAAAAAAGGAGGCATAACCAACAACATATAAAGGTCTATGTCTTCATGCAGAATTCTGCAATTACCATTTATAATTAAGAAAAATATAGAGAGTCATAGCCTCAAATTCAAGCCTAAAGTATCGCATTAATGATAAATCAACCCCAGGTTAAAATATAAAAGTTAATGACACCAGTTAGTTCTAACTCATTTCATCTTTCCTTAAAGGAAGCTCATCTAATACAAGGCTAGAGAGCAGGTGGCGGTCACATGATAACCCACCCACAGAAACGTTTACCAAGCTTAGAATGATGCAACATTTTTTTACAAAAACCTATAAACACACAAAGCGCCTCATTGAAAAATTGCGCCATATATACTGGGAGAAATTTGATCTTATTTACAGTGCATGGTTTAGTGACACTGGTCATCTTGTGGGACTCAAAGAGCTAAAAATTCAATGAAAAACTAAGCAAGACTAAAACGAATATGCAAAAAAATCAACTCACTGTTTGAACGCTTTCCCATTCCTTGGTGACTGTTACCAATAGGTCTTGTTCCTGGCGAGTTAAGTGGTTTCCTATATTGTGGATATGGTCCTGTCTCTGTCTCAGGCATACAGGAAGCTAGGAAAAAACAGCATTTAACAATCCTGAGAAGTACCCAATTTTGAAAATTCAACAAATAATGAGCCGAGTTTAGCGTATTCACCTCCACCTCCTTGGGCAGCTCTTTTAGCTTGAATAACAGGATTTTCGTACTGTGTTCTCCTGTTAACATGGTCAATATAATATGTTCCATAGTGGGGGTCATCTATCTTCTCCCACCCATATGGGAGTTCATCATCCAAGCACTCTTCTAAGGACTTCTTCTGGAACTTCGACAGCCGAGGGTCGAGCCAGTGAGACGTGCCCGAATTATGGCTATAAATTAATTAACAAGTACAATGTATGAAAATAAATACCTCGGGAAGGGAGACGGGGTAAATAATCAAGACAAGAGATACTATAGAACACTTCCTTACTCTATGAAATATATTTCTCCCCTCTCCGTATAGGCCTTCTCCCAGTTGGGAGGCAATGGTCCAAGGTCAGCACGAGGAGATTCAGGACATTCACCTGACTGCAAATAATTAGGTGGTGAGCCTGATCTTGGCGGAGGATGTTGATCTCCAGAATTGCTACCACCTAAAGCTGCAAAAAAATCAAAATAATAAACCAAAACTTAAAATTCTCAAAGTGCAAAATTTCTTGCTTAAAAAAGGAAGAAAACAAAAGGTGATTGATCTCATTTTCCCAAATGCATAAGGTTACACATGAAAGTCAACTGGAGGCATAATTCTTATATGAATGATAGCAAGACAATTTATACAAATGCATAAAAAAACAAACATTTAAAATTTGCTAATTGAGGGTAAACATTTTAATGGATAAAATATTTCTTAATTTATAAAATAACTCCCTTAGGTATCACACTTCTAAAAAAACTTCAAAATTGAAAATATTACAGATAGGAGTTGTCTATGTGATTGGGAACTTGGAGAAATTCACACTGATAAACCACACACATTAAGGAAAGCGATGAAACAAATTTTGAAAAATTATTTTAACCTGAAAATCAAGATGCACTAAGACCCTAAGGCAGGGGTCCACAACCTGGTGCTCGTGAGCACCGCCTTGCTCATTGGTAGCCTTACCATGCACTTTTAAGATGCTAAAAATTGTCTTTTCTAGCATCAATAATTTTTTTTTGTTTATTTACTTTCTAAACATAAGAAAGGACATTTTTAATTACTTGGACGTTTTATTCCAATTTTATAGAAGTCTAGCGGTGCTCGCTGGGTGTAGGGTAGCCAGTCTGTCAGGACATAGGAAATGTCCCGTATTTATGTCGCCATTGATGTTGAATTAAAAAAAAATAGTAAAAGCGCTTTACTTTGTATTTTATAGTAACACACTCAGCTTATGTGCTCACATTATGCGTGTCAGCATAACCTTTCCCTCCCTGTAACACTCAACAATAAAAATTCGCAACTCAATCCAAAGTAGTGATATAGAAGCTCATCCTAATTTTTAAAATGTAAGGTTAAGATGGGGTAAATGGAACCTGGAGCAACAGAGTCGTCCAAGGAAACAAAATTCACACAATAATTCTTTAATTTCTGTTTCTGGTGCGAACAGAGTGTGTTCAAGTCTTTAGTAATAATTTTGACATTGAATATCAATCAATCTCTAACACTCAAAAACATGCTGGCTTTCATTATCCAATGCAGTAGACAGGATTCTAAAGCGGTACAACGCATTGGGATAATACTTTCTATCTGAAAGAAATATTCCTAAGATTCTGGAAATATTTTTCAATGATTCATTGAGCGAAGTGTCTCTTCACTTGGTTTAGTCTGTTGAGTATTTTCAATAGAAAAATCATGCAAATTGAAGGAGAAAAAAGTGTTGTCGAAGTATTAACAGTTTTACAGGAGACCGCAGATTGTGTGAAAGAAAGAATGGAAGCAATTTTTTTTCCTTTAAGTGTAAAGTCGATTATTTGTAGAGATAATATTTTATGAATACATGAAAAGTAAGTTCTTGTCATAAGTAGAATTGTTCTATCAGACCTCTTATGATTATTTTATGCAATGGATTTCACCTCTAAACCCTTTAACACTTTCGCATGGATGTCACTTATTAACGTTCCGACACGGGAACAACTCGAAGAGATCTGCACCTATCTCAACAAAAGAGGACTAAGAATAAAGGATAGTACTCTTTTGTTGAAACAGTGGACAATTCTGAAGAAAATCATTGAACAAAACCTCCAGTCAAATATGGAAGATTGGAATAAGAAACTTTGCCATGTGAAGTGGTCAGGTATTCTCCATAAATCGAATCTTACGAACAATTATTACTATTTATCTGTGAGTATGTATCCAGTCATCCTGAGCACAATGCTCCTTAAGAGTCAAGAGAGGAACAGACCGACTATATGTACAGTGGAATCAATTTTACAGTGTTTAGTAAATTTCAATATGTTGTGCAATGAGTTTTATCAGTATGTAGGTACTTCAAAACGAACAATTACAGAGAGATGCAAAAATCATCAGAAAAATATTAATTTGTAAAATTTAAAAATAAATATTAGTTAATTTTTGTAATTAATTTTAAATTCCAATTAAACTTTACTAAATGTAAGTCAACTATATATTATTAAAGATTTGTCATCTTTATAATTCATCTTATAATGTAACATGCTGATTTAAACTCTCTAAATATAATTCAAGGTGTATTTATTTTTTAATATCTCTTTTTAAAAGTAATTAACCAATCTGCCAATTGGTTTCAAAACTATTATCCTATTTGCATGTACCACCCTGAAGAGGCAATTAGCATGAACGGATGTTTGCCTGGTCCGAAACTGTTTCACTAAAAAGTGGAAAATGTAAAAATTATGTATAACTGGACATCATTCAGAGAACATGTATGGTAATGAAAGAAATCTTTTTTGAAATAAAAAAACTTTGTAAACTGAAAATTTAATTGTAAGTTGTATGTTCTGTATTTAAAGCCAGAGATTAATTTCAGTGTTTGCATAATTTAAATTGTTTTTTTTGTTAATTTTTTTAACTTTAAATATGAAATGCCACTTTGTTGTTTGTCCCATATCTTTAGAATAAAAATCTAGCAACCCTAGCTTGGTGTAACTTGGTGCTCGCCAAATTGTAAAGTTTGCAGACCCCTACCCCAAGGCAAAAGTTGTATAAAAGGAAAAAACATCAAAATATGACCAATTCCACTAAAAACCTACCAACTAGTATAACAATGTTATAAAATCTTAAAAGAATATGGTAACAAACTCAGCTGCATTAAGTGGATGCACAATCCATGCCTGTAGACTGGGTTAGACCTTTTGCATTGCATTGATAGGCACTTAAAGGTTAAACATATCAATCACTACCTTCATTCATCATCATTCCATCTCCAATAGGTTCAGGCTCCATGCTTTTTGCAGCCATTGCTTCAACGTTTGACCGGTTCCTTTTCCTCTTTCCTTCTGAACTAGGGTGAGCTCCAGGAAATAACCCACCAAATATAAGCCCTGTTGGACTCAAATTTGGGTTGGAACCACTGCTTTGAGGAGGTGAGACTGGAGGCTCTTTTGATGGCTTGGGCGTACCATAGTGATTCGCTAAAATAAAATAATGATCTCATTTATCCAAGGAAATGCAAATATTTGATGAAATTCCCATTTTATAGCATTATAATGAAATTTAAAAAAACAAAGAAATTGAACATAACGGAAAGATATGAAAATTATATTTCCAAGAAATAAATATAATTATTAATCTAAATGATTTCAAACTTGATTTATGATAATGAATAACACAAATTATTATGAATATCACATTATAACAGCGTGCACTAGCATTTTCAATTGATTTCAAGATATTTTAAAATTATATTATGCAATAAAATGTCAAAAGGGGAATAATGTTGATAATAACTAGCAAATATTTGAACATGGAAATAAGTATCGATAACATGACACGGTTTTTGGTGCCTTTAGTTTTAAATTAAAAGATTTTTGCACTTAAACAATAATACCTTAAAACAATGCTTAAATACAAGTTTCAGGCACACTAGAATGATAAACAATACTAAAATTTATTGTATGTGTGAGGATTATCTAGATCAAACTCCAAATTCCAAAGGTTGTACATTTTTAACTTACGCTTCTACCACAAAGGAATTCATAACCAGCAATAACGGCCTCCTAACTTCAGTTTGTCCATTACATGTTGACCTAATACATGCGCAATTGTTACAACAATTTAAAAGTATATCACAATGGCTATTAAGAAACTATTGTAATTAACTAAGAAAGCATACCATAAAAACGCCTTTGCTAAGAAAATCAAAAATCAGAACCAGTACTAGCTAGGGGATACAAAAATGTTTAATTACAGGCATGAAGAGGTTAATGAAAACAAACAAAACACTAGTAAAATATTCACTAATAAATACTTAATATAAAAGATGCATAATAAAAATCGATGTGACTGTAACGTTAATTTAAATTTGATGGAAATAAAGAAAATTCTTTTGCAAAAGAAATATTATGCTTACTATACTGAGACCAATAACAGTTTCAATCTAAATCCAAATAAGTCATAAACGAGGAATTAGTTCACCGAGAGAGACATTACTTAATGATAAAACGACATTCATACCTTCATACACACCACTCTCTAGGAGATTGCCACTTCTCTCCAATGCCATAAATTCATCTGGAGTGAGAAATGTGTAATCTACCCCATTGACTTCACCTTCACGGGGAGTTCGTGTTGTAACAGGCACAGTCCGCAAATACAAATTGTCCCTGATGGTGTTTTGTAGATCATGGTCAACTGACCCTTTTTGGAATCTAGTGTTCAAAAACTGCCTCAAATCCTTTGTTATGGTGCCTGAAAAAAATAGAAGTTGAAATTAATTGAAGTTACTACATACAATTCCTAACATGTAACAAGAAATATACGTACTAAAACCCTTACAAAATACTCCATGGAAGATTAGAAGGAAAGATCGTCTTTTCGATTGTAAATTAAAGGAATGAAAATATGGAGCAGTAATCATATCCTACAGATTTGAGAAGTGATTATAATTCAATGATTTTGGTGTGAAAACGGAAAAATCTAATGAGGAACAGAAGAAAAGTTCTAATCTTGACTAGGGAATAAACTCAGATTTTCCACATGTAAGCTGACCTTTAACCAGAGTTACCAATGCAGTGATTTCAGCATTATTGTATCTATTTACTTTACTATGGTTGGACAGCTAGACAAAATTTCCTTCAATCTGAAGTAGAGCATTCCCAGATGTTTAAAAAAATACACTGGTTCATTTCTTTGATACTTCAAAAACATCAACATCAAAAGCATCTTATACTGTACTTACTGGAAAATGTCACTATTTTGAATGCATGAAATTTCATACATAGTTCAAACAACAAGAATCATATGAGCAACAGCGAAGAGTAAAATCTATGTTTCAATCAAATGAAATGTCAACTTATAGCAAGGAACTAATAATCTCGTAAAAGAAACAGGCATAAACAATAAAAAATCAGTTACATTTTCACATATTGATAAAGGCTCTTAAAATCCAATGCTCAGCCAATTAAATTAGAAATTAATTTAATATGTCACATTCATATGGGTTTCAATACCAAAATACTCGCACAACAACCTTAATCCTATAATGCAATTAAATTCCATCCAGTCATAGTAATGTTCACACCAGCGGTTCTCAACCGAAAGTTTACCGCGGACAGGTGTATTACATGAATACCGTGGGGAAGCCCGTTGAAATTCAACGTCCAAGTTTTTTATGAAATTTCGTGACTAGATGCGATGCGAAGTTAATATCCAAATCAATGGTACGCAATTACACGAAACCGACAACAACGAAAATCGCTAAGAATACGTGAAATTTTCGCATTAAAAACTGATCTGTTGATAGATTCGATGCGTATTAAAAATCGATGGCAGGAAAACAAACTTTCGTTCTTTTAGGGGTTCGTTTTGTTTGAAGTCTCGAACTCCTACGATGATTCTAAATAATTTTATTACGCGAATGATTAATGTTCTACATTTAAATGTATTCTAGTAAATAGCGCAACGAATGTTGTTTACATTGGTTGCTATGAAAATCATTTCCCTCTCCTCTCTCTCGTATTAAAAGCATTCAAAGCAGGCTTTCACCCTTAAGAATTAAAATAACAATAGGATTTCGAGGTTTAACAATGTAACTGGTTGGCAAGGCAACATCTCATTAACATGGCAATGTGAATTAAACGTATAACATAAGGAATTTCGAACTGTAGGTGGAAAAGGATGAACAGAATAAGAAACTTTATAATTTTGTCTTTAAAATAGTTCAGATCCAAAGATCATAGGTTAATTCTTTCTAATTTAGATCCCAAAAAAGAAGAAAAGCCTGCATGTCAAAAAGTCGATTTTTACGTTTTATTTTATGGGGAATGCAAATCATCCCCTGGACGTTTTTCGTAAATTTTCCTTCGCCACAGCATTTTTGTATCTGAATAGATTATTTCTGCCAAATTTCATTTTTATATCTCCATATTTGATCGAATTATTCGAGTTCTAAGAGCGACATCACGACGTCACCAAGCAAATTATATATGATTCCACCAAGGACCGGTAAAAGCAGTTTTTAACCACAAATTATTTGATAATTTTACACAATGACAACTGAAAACACAAGCCTATCATTAATCAGCGTAGTCCATTATAAAACTTTTTATGAGAAAATGGAATATTGCGGACCAGATATTATTGGGCCGCGGATCGGAAGCGGTCACCGGACCGGAGGTTGAGGAACGCTGATTAAGACCAGAACTAATTAAAACTTTATCAGCCTATCATATAACATGTTTACTTGATAGAACAAATCATTCCAGTATTTTTAAATGTATAAAATTTGGCCGAATGAATAAAAAATGTGCAAATGCTTAAAGGGTGAAAGGAAAAGCAATTTCTATAAGCATAAGCAAATGGTAAAAAGATTTGCTTCATTTTGAATAAATGAAAGTTTGCTTTTGATTTTGTTTTAAGAATTTGCTCAGAACTGAATAGTAAATCAACATATTTAACCTATCCATCAAACAGACTTTAACTCTTACATCTCAAGAAATATTGAAGATAGATTACCTCCATTTTCAGGATTACCTTTTCTTGCCTTGCACTCGAAATGTTAGCGTCTTTGTTTAATTATCATAAGCTTGTAGAAGGAATGTTAAAGTAGAAAGTAATTATTTTACATAAACGTTTCTTATATTTTTAAAGAAAACGCGTCTTACGTAAGTTGCTTTGGAATTCTTCCCTCGTTGTTATTCTTATATTTAAAAAAAGTGATAGCTGATTATCATATTTGAATTTCATAGTTCCATCTTAAATTTTTGGTAATATTTAAAAATTTTAATTAATTTAATCTACTTTAACTTAACAAATAATTTCTCTTAATTTTGTCTTACAAACAGATTTGAAATATGCTCGACATTTTCTTCGGTGAAACGGTACAAAATTTTATAATCGTAAGTTGATGACATTCGTCTTTTCTCGTGTTTTTTCACTTTTCGTGTAATCATAAACTCGGCCATATCACTAATTTTAGTTAAATCATCACCAAAATATAAAAAAACGTACTTGAAAATTTTTTATATAATAGGTAACTTCCGATTTAATTTCTTATCTGACCTGCCGAAGAATTGGCAACCTCCAATGCGGCCCGCCGAAGGATTCGCAACCACCGATGCGGCCCGCCATGTTGAAATGGTTGGGCACAACTGTTTTAAACGATATCCAAACATACAGAATTGTGACAATCACAAGAAACTGAAAATATTCACTCATACAGAATTGTGACAATCACAAGAAACTGAAAATATTCACTCTCTCGAGCCGCAAACCAGTAAAAATGTGAAAACTAGCGCATCCGAATACGTCGTCTGCAACTCTCCCCGGCTCAAAATCGCTCTCTTTTTCTCCCCCTCTTCCCTTCCCGCCGGGGTGAAGATGGGAAAGACGCTGGAAAGCACCAGCAGAAGCACGCGACGGTGATGGGGCCATTGGGAGGGTAAGGGAGGCAGATACCTCGAGCCTTCTCGCAATCCGCTTATATATATATATATATATATATATATATATATATATATATATATATATATATATATATAGCCAACCTGAAGTCATCTTATTGGTGAGTGCTCAATGGGCTTCCTAATCCCAACTTGTTGTCATCCATTTACCTTTCCTCTTCCGTAAGCATGCGTGTATGTATGTGTATATATATATATATATATATATATATATATATATATATATATATATATATATATATATATATAGAGAGAGAGAGAGAGAAGAACCGGTTGCTCTCCCTCTCTCCATTCATCGGATCGGACGTGTCAACCGACATCAAAGGGGGTCGCTGGACACCGACACAAGATCAAAGCAGAGCTGCCGCCAAACTCTGATGAGTGCGTTTATGGAGTCGAGATGGGAAATTCTACGAGCCGCCCCGTTTCGCGCCGGTTATACACATCCGCGACGAGACGACGGATTGGAATTCGGAATGATATTATACCGACGAAGACGCAATCGCCAAGCAGGTCAAAGGGATTGGAGGAAGCTGTGCGCTCCACTAACCGTTTCCTGCCTAAATACCGCTGCTTACGTGCATACTTCGATACTTTGCCGAGTTATTTACTCCACTTTTGAGGCGTTCTCAAAAATATTTCACCATGCGTCTCTATAGCATAGGAAATTCAGGAAAATTCCATTTATAAAACCGAGTCGTAATCGTTTATAAATACGATATTTAAAATCACGCAAAAATTCTGAATCCAGGAGCTGAATACAATCTAAGGAATTCGGCTCAACTTTGTGCTTAGTAATGCGCATGCTTAACGATGAAAAAGAAAACTTTGTTACTTCCGCACAATAATTTGATTACCGGTTTCGTTATACAACTAGCATCATCAACAGATCAGGCCCGGCCCAAAGTAGGGGCGAAACGGTCGGCTGTCTGGGGCGCCATCCCGATATTATCTATGCTTTACGTGCGAATGAATAAATCTTGGATACCAGTTCACATCGCGGAAGAGGCTGGAATCTTGATCGTATTACTTTTATTTTTTCATTGTCAATAATTTTCACAGAGCGATGAATACACTAACATATACTTGGAAAATATCTGACATTTACAGAGGGAGGTACTGGAGTGCTATCTCGCCCGGGGCGCCAAATATCCTCGGGCCGCCCCTCCATCAGATAGATAGATGAACGTCTTTATTTGGACGATTGAGACTAACCAGCCCTTCTTCCATCTTACCCAATGTCAATTGCTAACAAGAGAGTAACGAAAAAAATGAAAATACCAAAAGAAAATGCAAGATTAATACAACGACAAGTTAGCATTATCGGAAATGAAGAGAGATGGATAATTATTTGCGAGAAAAACTAAGGGTAGTTAAGTAACTTCACACTAGGAGAAACCCCGATGCAAGAAAATAGACAAAAAGGGGGTGAAATTTTTACCGATAGAATTATTTTTTTCAGGTCTATAGAGAAACCGGTAGTGGAATAAATTTGTGTGAAAGTTCAAATTTTCTTTTTCACTGTTAAAGAACTAAATAACTTTTGTTTTTTTATTTTGCGAAACAAGAAGAATAATGATTTAACTGTGGCGGTGGGTTATCAATTCAGCGACACGTTCGAGTTCCGAGAGCGTTATACGGTGCTTTAAAAAATGATTGGCCCTGATCCCTAAATGCAGGAGCTCCGCTTCATTTTATGGACATAAAAAATCCGAAAATTGCGATCTCACGCCGCCACATATATAGTCCTAACATACCACTGGCGCACCACCAAACGAGCAATTTTTACTTTAGCCCGGTCCTGCGTTAATAAACGTAGGGGTTAACGCCCAAGGGCCCTTCTAACATTGACGCATTCAAACGCACAATCCGAGATGAGTGCGCAATCATGGGAAAATCCACCACGGGTTTCCAGCTCCAGTTGACGCATACGATTTCAAAACTCGTCTCGGTACGCTTCGACTCCAAAAATACCAGTCAGCGTCTTGGTGAGTCAATTTAGCTCCAGAGGCGTGTTCTACTCTGAGCGCATCCCTCTCTTGAACGTTGACGCCTTCCTTTTTCCTGCTTTGCGCGGGTGCCTAGAGCTCTAACCCCCCCCCCCTCCCGCCATCCTTTCCTACTCCAGGTAGCGTAGCGGAAGGCGAATATAAGGTTATGAGCAATTCATGGGAAAAACCGAAAACACTACCGTTCAAGAGAGGACGGAAGACTTCCGAAAACCTATGAGTATATGTAACGATTCAAAGGAAAAAATTTATTCCTCCTCCGAAGCAAGAAAACATTGGGAGGGGTCTGAATGCCTAAGTGTCAACACAGCTCCATTCTCGTTGGAGTGGGGTTCTTCCATCAGCCATAAACACCCGGATAGAATAGTTCGAATATCGGAAACGTTGCATTTTCAAATAGCGCCCGTATATGACCTCACGGTGTTGCCAGATTTAGAGTGGACTTCCCTTGGGTGCATCATCTCCGTAGCGGACGGGTAATCTATATATTAAGTACGTTTTGTCAGTGTGTCAAAACGAACGATGACACTTCAAATCATATCATATGCGAAGGTCACGGGTCACCGTACCGTGACAATATACCATTATGTTTTGTCCCCGAACGGTTATGGCCTGTTAACTACATTATTGAAATTTCATTTTAAGTATTTATAGCTCCTTTTTTGGTTGCAAATATCGCCTAAAACATTAAAATTATAGACTACGAGTATCTAATATAAGAAATTGTCGGAAAACCTCATTTGAAAATATTTTGATAGAAAATATTACTGTCGTGCAAGTAAAAGGAACTGGTATAACTTTAAAAGCGGGACCGTCGGAGATAATTTAATTGTTCCACACAATGAGGCACTTTAGTATGTTGACATGCATTTCTAAAAGGTATACATACCCATGCACATTCTTGATTTCCATTGCATTGCATTAATGACATAAAAACATTAAAATAAAAAAGTACGAATATCTAATAAATATTTATGTCGTGCATTTTTAGGCTGGTTTTCAAAGGAAACAGCCTTATGAAATGGTCCTGTCTGTGTGTGTACCCCCTACTAACAACTTTTGCACTAATCGACCAATTTTTATGAAACTTGGTATGAGGCTCATGCTGCCAGGGCCCACCTCCGGGCTATATTTTATTTGGCGAAGATTGAAGTCCCGGGTTCGATTCCTGGAACTTTTTTCCGTATTTGTTTTACATACATACTAACAATTCGTCTAACAGACTACCTCATACTAATATAAAAAAGAAAAAAGAGATACACTTACATTTTTTTAAATACTTCAATACTCTCTGGTACATTTAAACATACAGTACTGTATTAAATTTTATAACAGCATTCCAAACACGTTTTCACTATGTTCTTCACAAATAGCGCGTGAACATGCACTGCAGTGAAATCTTATAATTCTCCTCTTCTTAGGACAATGCACATATCGAACGTTTCCTCGGTTCACCCTTATTCTGGCTCTCCTGGGGTAGCTCTATTTGCAGAACATTAGCGATCATCGACTTAGAGAGTATGACTTAATTTTAGGTTCATCAAGTAACGTTAAGGCTAACCATTGGTATGTGAGGCGACTTCAGTTGCGTAGCACAAAATTAAAGCAAATAATTCCTTGTGTAAAGTCACACTAGAAGAACGCAAGCTAAAATGAGGCTACAAAAAACGCCAAACCAAGAACTAAAAAATATGGAATAGGGGGAGTATACTTGTTTTGGCCGTCAGACGAATGGTTAGTAACCCAGAGTTAAATTACACGACGTCGTTTTTCGAGGTCAATCGAAATAATTCAAAAATATTACCTACCACGTCTTTCCTCCTTCGTAAACCTTTTTTTAGTTTTACTTACTTCAAGGTTCGGGGAAAAACTCGACAAACAATCCATCTTTTTGAAGGAAGGATTTCTCATCGTTAACTCCCAACCAGCATCTTTTACCCGAAAGTTCCTTAATTAATTAATGTTTTCGTTGAAAGAGTGTAAAGCAGCACTCGATTCGACACCTACATGTTATCCCGCAATTCGCCAGTGTGGTGGGCGGCAGGGAGTGCAAAGAAATGGGAAGTCCATGACCAGTGTTCCCTCACATTTTTTAAAAGTCCTGCGCGGCCGCCCAAACTTCGTGAGCGGCAGTGGTAAACCGTTGAGCAAAAAAAAACTATGAACCCAAAAGTCCAGGGTTCCATGGGCTCCCCACGAAGTGGAAGAAGAATTTTCTGTAAATGGGTGATGTCGCGTGAACTATAAATATTTCTCTTTTTCGAAAAGGAACGCACTGTGTAACGTTCCCTGCGCTTTTTCGTGCGATATTTTGACTCGCGAGGCAAAAAATTGGCTGCGCGCGGAGGAAAAATAACCGTGTTGCGGCAGTGACAGTTTTCTCTTGAAGATTCGACTCTTCGAGAGTCATAGGAAAAAACTAGTCTCGATATCGCTTTTTGCTACGAACAATTTAACTTATTTTATCGTCTCTCAACGTGCGATGGTTTCAACTATTCTCATAACTCTCCTTAGCTAAACCCAGGGCCGGCGCAATGCTGTTCGGCGCCCTATGCAAACTTTTTTTGGGGCCCTACTCCAATCTAAATTACACTAAAAATCTAACAGATGAAAATTATTTTTAATAGTAATTACACAATAACGTCTATAAGCACCGGTATTACTTAAATATAATATTAATAAAAGATTGTTTTTATTATTAAATAATTTTTTCATAATTACTAAAAACGATGCTTTTCCACATTAAAATAGTAATAGCGGTAAAAATGGGCATTAAGAAGAATATTTTTAGCAAGAGATTAAGCAAATCATAACTTTAGGCTCGTAAGTTAGTTGGTACGTCAACATCTTCAAGAATTACACATTCTCCAAAGCTTCCTCAGACCGGTAGTTTAAACTTGTTATACTTTTGGGATTGGGGTAGTGCACAGCATTGAAGAGGAATTGAAATAATTTTGAATATAAAGGTTTATACAATATATATGCACGTGAAAAATATAACAACATGAATCACTAAAAGATGAAAGTATATATTACTTTAAAAAAATACAGACACACACGGCGTTGGACTTGTTCGAACTCATGTAGCTTTTTTCATGCGGATCCCACATACTTGAAGCGTTTTCGGTACTACCTATTTCGCCTACGGAGGCCTATTACAGCCCGACAAGAGATAGGGACAAATGCTGACAGATACTTAACAGGCTACATGAATATCAACTCCACCGTTTAATAATGAGCGAGTTCCTTTGAAGGATGGACGACACATTATTCAGCCCATTTATTCGCGAGGGAAAAAACTTTTGGATCAATTCTGTACGCGGCGCGCCGCGGAATCTATTTTTTAAAGGGCTCCGCGATTTTTTGTTTCGACCCATTAAGCCACTTGCATATCTTACTTTCGAGGAAGAAATTACGGCGGAAACGACAAAAAATACCCTTGAAAATTTTTTAATTATAATGAGACAGTATAATCAACACACGCCTTCGAAATTAAAAAAATATTTTCGTGTGAAATTTTCAGGTAAAACAAAGACAAATAGAAGGGCAGACGGAGATATAAAAGAACCGAATAAGGTCTTACAGTTTAAAATAAAATATATGGACGTCCGCCAGAGGAGAGCCCACTTTGTCGGTATGGAGTTATGAATGCAGCTGGATCCTGTGATAAATTTCGCGTAAAATAAAAGAAAAATCACACACCTATGTAGAAAAATAAATTTTTTATTGAATATTACAGGTATTAATTAAAAACAATGCTTTGGGAAATTTGAAGCCAAAATCACGAAATTAAAAATAAGTTCTACTCGTACTTCATTTATGGATATAATTCCTCGATACAGTTATAATAGCCCAGAGAATCGTTCTATGCGCTTTTCTACACATTGATATTTTCTACCCCTTTCACAAAAATGCTGATACAGTAGTCCCGATAATCCGTCCTTCGATTGTCCGACACTCCGCGTAATCCGACATAGCCATAGGCAGCTCAATATCTGTGGCGAAAAATTATCGGCAAATTCGGACGAATTTTTGAAATTTAAAGCGAAATTTCGTTATCTCTTTGACAACGAAGGATTGTTAGATGAGCAGATATATAACTGGGATGAGGCATGCTTAAACTATAAAATGCTGCCTTGAAAAACTTGAGCTTCTCGGACTGAAGCTTCAGCACGGAGTATAAACGAAGTAAAGAAAGAGTGACGATTCTAGCCTGCAGTAACGCTACTGGTAGACACAAATTAAAACTCGTACGTATGGAAAGGCCAAAACACCACTAGCTTTCAAAATCCAAACAGTAGTTTTACCACTTTTGTATAAGTACTGCTACTGATGTCATATTATTGAGACGCTGGCGCGATTTCGCCGCAAGGAAGAGAAGCAAAGCCTTGAAACAAACCTCAATTGCTCAATTTTTAAAACAATAATTTTAACTTAAAATAATGGTTTTGCACTCTATTATGTTAGTTGTACTGTAGAATAATGATTAATAAACGTGATTTCATACTTATGCTACACTTCAAATTTTTGATTCGTTTCGCCCAGTTCTTTTCCGTATAGTCTGACATTTTCGGTAATCCGACCACTCCTCGGTCCCGTTTAGGTCGGATTATCGAGACTCTACTGTATCTCCGAAATTAGAATCGACAAAGTGGGCAATTACCTCTCTGGCGGGCTTTCACATATTAGGATGATTTAGTCACCGACAGTTCACTCGGAGCTAACGATTCCAATTTTGGGCCGCGCAAACATCTTAATCGGCCTGTTAATCGCTAAAACAGAAAACACAGAAAGCGTTTAATTGAATTTATCAATCGTCAAGGTCCACCTTCCGAAGTAACACCGGCACAGCGATATTGGGGAAAGTAGACCAACTGCCGATATGACAAGGCCTTCCAAAAACATCTGACAGGCTTGCCCTTCCTTCCCCTCCAAATTCTGTGCACATGAGCAAGAGCGTGAGGTCACAAATCAAAAACAATTCCTTCATCGACTCCATAACCGTTAACCTTAACCCTTAAGTACGTGCGCGCACAAAGTCGGGCGCCTGGGGTCTGTATGGCTCCATGTTATATATTTCTGATAATCATCACGATGTTTATTCTACTTATTTAATGTATTATATTGATGGAAAATATACTAAAATGACATACGAAAGCAAAAAATTTACATATTTTTAACATAAATAACAAATTAAATAAAACTAATCACTTTAGATTCAACCTTGGGAACTTCTTTACGGTATTTGTATCCTTTACACATTTGAATTTAAATAAAGTTCTTTATGCTCTATTGGCTCATCAAATATTTAGGAGTCATGCGCCTACTTAAGGTTTAACGCCTACACCTCCGCAGTTACTCTTCGGCCATATTCCACACAAGTGGACGCAAGGAAAAATTGAGGGAATATAACACCTCAACTGTAATGTCCGTTCGAGTTCAACAATAACGTTCATAACGCCATATTTACTACGAGGAAAAAGCAAAGGGTAAGACTGGAATTAAATATAACCTTAATAATAGATTTAATTCATCCATTCACCCCAACTGTACACGGCATACATTTGAAATCAACCGAAAGCGGCGCAAGAAAGTCAAAAAATAAACCCTAGTGCAAGCCACCTAACGCACATTAGTTGAATCAAGGCAAAATATTACCGGACAAACGCATACGGGAGCTTGTGTAAGGCAAGAATACCATTATGAATTGCTTATCTTTTAATAGTATAAAAACAACCGATTAAACTGTCGCATCTAACATATTACCAAAATGAAAAAACATCTTTAAATCAATTTTAAACAATCAAAATTTAAAAAAGAACTAGGCACAAACAATGAAAATATCACACATGAACAATTAAATATGATAAAACTTCCCACAGGATCTAGTAGTTTGCCATATTTGGCGATGATAAAAGCAGTGTGGTCAAAATCCACGTGAATGTAATTTTATTTGCATACGAGAATTCTACAACGTTAAAACGTATATTTCAATTACTTCCCAGGTTACAACAGTTAAGCGTCAATGGGTACAGCACATTACTGCCAAGAGCATCGAATAATGAAGAACAGCAAAGGGGGAAAATTATACCAATAGTTATTTTTGGATAGTACGATTTCCAGAAAGAAAAATAAAAAGTCCCAATTAACCGCGACCACATTCCTCCTCAATTACCACCAGTTGCGTGGAAATTATTATTGTACGCGAAGAAAACTAATTAAATATCATCGCCTCCTGATTTCGAAACAAATTCAGAGATGCCTGCATCAAACAAACGCCGCAGTCCTGCCACTCGATGTCCCAATAGATAAAATCGTACACGGATTTCCGATGCAAAGTTTCGATGAATGAGACGGCAGGCGAGTGGAACGGAAGGGGAAGGAAGGAGACAAAGGTGGGAGGGGAGAGTGGCGGAGAGAGAGTGAGAAAGGGAAGGAGGGGAGAGGCGGAGAGAATGAAAGGGACGGAGGAGGAAAGGAGAAGGGAGGTGGGGGAAGGGGAGGTGGGGGAAGGGAGGAGGGGGGAGGGAGAAGGAAGAGGTGATGGAGGGGAAGGGAGGAAGGGAAAGGGAGGGAGGGAGGGTGAGGGAGGGAGGGAGGGTGAGGGAGGGAAAGGGAGGGAGGGGAAGGGAGGGAGGGGAAGGGAGGGAAAGGGAGGGAGGGGAAGGGAGGGAGGGGAAGGGAGTAACGGGGAAGGAAGGAACGGGGGAGGAAGGAACGGGGGAGGAAGGAACGGGGGAGGAAGGAACGGGGAAGGGAGGGATGGGGAAGGGATGGAGGGTGAGGGAGAGGAGGCAATGAATGAAATGGAGGGGAGAGAACGAAAGGGAGAATGAAATGGAGGGAAGAATGAAAGGGAGAGAGAATGAATCGGAGGGGAGAGAATGAAATGGACGGAAGAACGAAAGAGCGGGAGAATGAAATGGAGGGGAGAGAATGAAATGGAGGGGAGAGCATGAAAGGGAGGTGGTATGAAAGGGAGGTGGAGTGAAAGGTGGGCGGCGAAGAGACATGATCACGCGGAAAAATGAATTCTCGGGGGAAATTTAATTTCGACGCGACGGTCAATTGCATTCGCTGGATACGCTCCTCCTCGCATCCAATCGATAGTCCCGTTCATATTCATACGCGAGCGCGACAAATCTGCGGAAGGTATTGTAATATTTAAAATTCGGGAAGCCAATATCGATGCCGATGGGCTTCGGAATAAATTACCCGCCAGTTACCTCCACCCCCGTTTAAAAACATGGGACCTTAAGCGCGCATTTACTTCTTGCGACTAAATTAAAAAAGGATGAACTCACAACAGTCACTATTGCCCAAATTTTCTGGCTGCCATCATTTCTAGCCAACTGTGAACCCCATATTTTAAGCCCTCGAAGCTACGACCAGAAAGAGATCCGTAAAATTTACCACGCAAATTCATAGATCTGAAATTCTAATTATGATGATAAAACATTTGCTACTGAAATTTTAGCCCTAAAAACACATTCAGACTTGATTGTCTCTTATACGAGGGGTGATCGGAAAGTAATCATAGAAGATCTGTATTTTGAAAATGACATCTTATTTGCAAATTATTACAATGCACATTTAAATTTACATTAATCAACTTTTTTCCACGCAGACCCCTTGACGGATGAGGCATGTGTCATAACGTTAAATAAAATTACAACGGTCGCATAGAAATCGGAGCTTTGTGCAATGAGCTTTTATGGGAGCCTCTGGAGAAACGGCGTGATAAGTCCAGGCAGCGACTATTGCAGAGATTTAGGTAAGAAGAATTTGAATATGAATTATCAGAGGTAATTGGGAGCCCATCTTACGTGGGACGCTACAAACACGCTAATAAGAAATTGATTGTAGGACGGATAGATACAAGGGATCTACTTTCCTAGGACAATAACAGACCATAACAGGAGAATAACATATGAAGGTCGGTGATATTCCCGCCCTGCCACACACGCACCGATTGCGATGTCTAGCAGGTTATTTATTCAGATTCAGATAAGCAAACTTCACGTAGAACCTCAGCATACAAATGCGACCACCAAGATGTTTTTCACGAGGTCCAAACAAGTGGTAGGCACGGGGGGAAATCAGGAATATAGGAGGAGGTGTCCGAGAACATCCTAACTGTGTCAACAACTTGTATTCTTACTTTCCGATCACTTCTCACATGATACCTCAGAATCTCTAATTCAGACTCGGACGCGGCCCGCCCAAGCATTGGCAACTTCCAATGCTGCGCGCCGAAGGATTCGCACCAACAATGCGGTCCACCATGAAGAAAAGGTTGCCCATCCCTCTTCTTAACTAAGGAAACAATTTGGGGTGACATAATCAGCTTAAACAGATAGCGCATCTGCCACGTTCCCGATGGATGATTTAATTTGTTTAAACTCAAAATTTCGAGCGGGGATGCTGCAAGGTTTACATCTAAAATAGAACTTTCCGGTCCTTGTGGGCGTATCGAAAGGGGAACGGATAGATACACGTTATTTCATTTCGGTGTCATACGGATTTCCCGAAGGTAATTTGTGCCTAAGAACGGAACGTTCATATTACTTGGCAATAAAATCTTAACGAAGAACACGTTTGGCACAGAACATCGTCTTTAAAATGTCGAATCTCGTCTACAAAAATCCCGTCTCGCCATATCATTGCAGTAATGCTCGCATCACGACGCCGAGTTTCACTGCAACACAACACAGCGAAAAAAAAACTTTCCTGCGCCGGAAAATTCTAAAACAACGACAAGAGCATCGCAAAACCCGATAATTACGACGCGCGGCTCGTTTCATACTCAGTCCTTCCATTATCAACGATGAAAACAAAGCTCTTTAATCCTGCAAACGAGCATACCAAATCCATAACTCCACAAGCCTTACTTATCGTGGCGTGCCCCGAACACCACGGCGGCACATTTCCTTCCAATGAGTTTTCCGATGCAATCCGAAAAGAATTGGCAGCCGCGTTGCCAGGTCGAAGGCGCTCATTCTTTCGCTCCGACCTATGCGAGAATCTCGCGTATTTTGTCCATCCGACAGACGCGCGACTTGGCAGCGCCGCTCTTCTCGACCGAGAAGAAAACACCCCTTTGTCATAGCCTCGGTAAACCCTCATGAGGCTTTCAACACGACTTCAAATGGGTTTTTATGACCCTTAAAAACTCCCCACCGGCAGTAATAATCGCTTCGCTCGTTTCTTGGTGCACAGACGCAGACCACCTAAAGGCGGCGCTGGATTTCTAACGAAAAATCTTTCTTCGCATAACGCACGTAATATACTCTCCATGGCAGGGGTGATCCGGGGCTTTCTCGCTAGTATGTGTCATTGGGGACGTCACAAGCGATGTCAAATTTCCCCCCTCCGTGCATGTCATGTGCATCGTCATTACTGCATCTGCCTATGCTCACTGGGAAATAATCACAATGCTAGGGCGCTGAAAGCAATATAAACATTTATTGGAAGCTATCACTAATAAACCGAATCTATGCCTTTTTCGAGGTCACTGTAACAACGTGTCTATGCCTATTTGATTGTAATGCAATCCTCTAACTACAGCTAAGCGTTATCCCGAAATTGACCAGAACCAAAGCCTACCTAACAATTTTCTTTCCCATGTTTGACTCTACCGTTATGCTCTCATGTTGTCTTCGGAAAAAACGTGTTTAGATTTTATAATGCTATTCACATTTTTATACCAAATAAAATAAACGAAAGGAATACTTGATGAAACAGCCATTGCTAATTTCACAGATGCAAACAATAAGAAAATTAACGGAATAGACAGAGGCTTCTAGGAATTCCATTACCTTGAGAATATACAGCATTGTTAAATAAAACAAAATTAAAGCAACAAACTTTTATATCATATATAATATTGAATGTGGAATAATTTCGAGTCATATTAAACTTTGCGTTGTTTTAATTTTGTTTTATTTTAACAACCCTATATACTCGGATCGTAATCGAAACTTCGCAGCCTTTCACAAAAATCACAGAAACGGTACCAAGCACGGGTAACAATGCCCATGTCCACGGCTGAATTCGAACCCGTGACCATAGCGTCGGAAGGAAGATCGACTATCCGTCGTTATCCCTTATAATAAAGTAAAATGGGCTGAGTCGAGTTGAATTGGCGTAAGATTTGTTAATAATGTGTGTTTGTACGTGCTTCGGCGAATCAGCCTCTCGAGCTGGTGTCGTGTTTGTTAATAAATTTGAAAAATAACATATATCTAGGCATCTCCCTTAGTATTGCGCTGCACCCCCTGCCATCCGACAATCAGGTAACTCGCAGGGTATTATGAAGATGTGTTAAACGTAGAGGATCGTTTTAAAGAGGCAATTGTTCAGTGCGACATAAAGGTATCACCGGACTGCATTTCGTTCAAGTTCCAACAAAACCAATTTTCCAACACCTTCGTTTATTGGACTGGAGGGTCGTAGACCCCCAGAGAACGCTACCCAAGGACATCCCTCCACGTATAGCGATTTGGGAAAACTCGCAAGGAATGAATTGTAATCCTCAGTAATTAGGGTCAACTAAAAGGTCCAATGAGAGAGAGAGAGAGAGAGGAAACGCGGCCCCTCCAAATGGACACGAGCCAACAAAACTATTTAAAACGCTTTGTTACAGAAGACTAGTAGTCAACACACATCTGAGGGCACAAAACCACCGAAATATTCGTCTTTTTTTGACGAGAGGGAATGTCTCAACGACCAAAAACGCCTTTGACACAGAACGGCGGTTAAAAGATATAAATATGCCAATATAACAGCATCGAGGGAGGCGGGAAATGACGGTGTTACATGGGGCGGGGCGGGCGAATCCGCGAAGATGTACGAATGGAAGGGGTGGTAGGGAGTGGAAGGGAAGGGGAGACAGAAATGGAAGGGGAGACAGGGGGAGGGGAGGAAGTAAGGGAAATGGAGGGAGAGGGTGCTACGCAGCAAGGACGGAGATAGACGCCGAGAAATGAAAAGAGATGTGGGGGAATGAGAAAGAAGCGAGAGATGAGAAGTATGATGGCGTATAGAGATGAGGGGCATAAACGCGAGAGGGCCGTTAGGGAAGTAGAATGAGAAGAGGGGATGGCAAGCTGGGAGGGACGAGAGGCGGGGGATGGGCGATAGAGGGGCAGGGAAGCGAGGGACGGTCGAGAGGGGTGTGCAGTGAAGGGGGACAGAAGAAACGGGGAGGAATACGAGAGGGGTGGAAGCGAGAGGGAAGGGGAGGGGCGCAATGCAAGCGACTCTCGCCTGCCCTACTTCCGGTCCTCTTCTAACATGCGCCACCAAAAAACGCGAGTTTTTCTATCTTCCCTGCCCTGAAAACATCGATTTTGGCCTCTATATAAACTTGACACCATTCGTCGGAATACCCGCGGTCTCCCCCTTTGCGCGAGAGAAATGACGAATCGAATATTTCATTTATGAAAACGCGGGAGTGTAAACGAACGGGGAAAGCTGTTTAAATGAGAGTAGAAACCTTTTACTTGCAGGAATTGGATTTCGTTTTTCAGGAGGGTGGGGGCGAGGGGAATAAACCTAAATGCGTAAACGTTAGTAAATGTCGCATTTAACGACTTCATCTCTCGAATGTGGATCAATTTCCTTGTCGCGGATATATTTTATGATTGCAGTTACCGTGGAACGTCCGAGCGATAATTATTCAAAACGCCAATTACTCGAACTTCGAGATTTTGCCACGAAAAACGCCGATCAAGTTTGATGAAATGTTAAATCAACTGTATTTTTAATAAACTTGACGAATTTGTTCATTCTTATTCAACGTATTACGCTAAAATACGTATACGCGCATGAACATGAATGCAATACCACTGTGCATGGACATCTAGTTCATTCAATACTTCGTCCCATTACTGTTCGTATCTCCGAACGAATCGATCGACTTAACTAGGTCTGCACCCAATTAGTTCGAAGACTCGACGCTGTATTGCTCTATATTCTCATTCCGAGGGGCAGTCATCTAAAAAAAAAAACCTATCCATCTTGATTGGTGAAATTACTCGAAAATGATTCGAAGAATGTAAAGGATCGACGTTTCTCTCGTCGAAAAAACCTGGCCTACAAGACGTCAGCATTTGTTAATAAAAAGAACACATCCATTCGTGAATGTTCCATTAAATTATCAACCCCTTTGGCTCGTATTAAGCAACGGCTTATTCGCGAAGTTCAAATGGCGCGGGAATCGTACGTAAACATATTTCCTTCAACAACACGCTGAGACGTATGCTACAACTGTCGGCGATAATTTGTAAATAAATGGCGCCTGAACAAAATAGTGGCAGAGGTAGCAGCCAAGGTTGGCGAGGAAAATGAATGCCAAGGTCGAGGCCTCTACCACATCATGTGCCGGGGGACGCCGTTCAGAGATGTCGCCAGCGACGGAGGAATTCCAGTGAGGTAAGCGCGCGGGGCAAAGCGATACGAAACGCTCGACTTCTCTAGGGACAGCAAAAAAAAAACGAACGATGAACCCAAAAATAAATGGCAACTTTTAAAGGACGACTCCCACTAAACTTCACGACGCTTAACTCAAGGACGCGAAGGTTTTCTTAACGGTCGAACCGACGACGATTTTCATTGGCCGGCCGGAATGTCCCACGAATAACACACCGGGGATTAAAAACACCCATTCCCGACACTAAACAACCGATTAATTTCGCGCAGCTCAACTCACCGCGGTCTTCCACGACCTTCTTCTCCACCAAAACATCGCTACTCCCACCTCGAGTGGCGGGAGATGCTCGGTACGCACCACGCGGACACTCTTCGCCGACACCTCCCTCCACGCCCACGAGCAACTCCTCTACGCTGTCTTCCCTCTTGGAATTGTGCAAGTCGTTCGCCGTGTCCCACGCCACCAATCCCGCGGAACACTTCACCCCTAGCATGACATGCCACGGAGAACTTTTAGGTCAAACGCCAACATTTCGGCCGACCCCGCGCATATCTTCGCGTCCCACTAACAAAAAAACACTCCGTAGAATGGTGCTGTTTCCGTCCCGACGTATCACACGAGAGGAGCGCCGAAAACACAACCGACCGCTTCCTCGCTACTGACATACACTCGAAAACGATCGAGCGAACCACGACCACTCCACACACACACGACTCTCCCGGCTCGAGGACACCCACCCCCCGGCGCCAGCTTAAACCCTACCCTCGGAGGTGAACCTCTACCGTGGGGATGGTGGGAGAAGAGGGGAGTAAACTAGAATGTATATACGTTCTACCCCGGGGGAAGCGCGGAGATGGAAGCAGATGGGAGCCACATGCCCACGGGAAGGGAATAGCTGCTGTGAAGATAGGAGGGCGGCGGGGAGGGAAGGAACGGAGAGAGAGCGACGTTGCCGAGTGTAGAAACAACGCATGAGGGAGAGAGATAGAGAAGGGGAGGTAAGCGGGAGCTGCCCCGCCGGGGTGCGAGAGGAAAGCGGGTCACTGACTGCTAACCAGAATGAACTCCCGCCTTTTTCGTATCTTCCGAGAAAGTGAGGCCCGACAGCCACCTCCTTGGCCTTATAAAAAAAAAACCTTCTTCCTTCCGTGCAGGAACACCTCAAGGATGTGCTAAAGATTGGCGGAGATTCGCCTTGCACGAAGGCGACGGTGGTCGGGGGGGATTAAAAAAAATACGCAGATCGAAAAAATGCGAGGAAAGAGATTGCTGGAGACTTTTGGAACGGAAAATGAAAATTCGATCGCCGTTTAATCTCATCCGGCGAAACATCTCCGGAGATAAAATGAAAATAACACGCTATTGTCGTTAAAAAAAACGCACGGGATGGGCTTCTTAGGCAATACTACGGTTTTCGATGAAATTTCACCCAAGTTAAAGAAAAATTTCGTTAACCTTTAAGCTCCGTACCGTAGAATTAGACTAAAAGTTACTTCGATCATTAACTACAGCAAGAGAAACCATATGCTTAAATTGAAATCTCGAACATCTAACACAAAGTTTAACTGATGTACTAGAGAACTACCGAGTTCGTCTTAGGGTTGAAAACATTCGAGAATAACCACTTTTAAAAAAATTGAAAAGTACTTATCTCGGATACGTCAAATAGCTGCAGCAAGGTTAACTAATTTAATTCTCCGCCGATGCTTCTCTCTTGACTCCGAATTCTAAAACTAAAGAAAAAAGCTTTGTGATGAAGATCCATTAATTTAACTCCGCTATAGCTAAGCCGAGACGAAATCATTTTCAAATAGGTGCGCTTCCATAAGATACTTCCTACCATACGAAACCATAACGGTACAACACTCACATAATCCGAGTTGATCTCCTAATTACGCCCCATACGAATTTCGATTATCTATCCATCCCCTACGCCAGTAAACGAGCCATTTTTTGTTTTTTGTCTCATTCCAAAATACTTGGGCGCTGCACATTGAAAACTGTAGAACTTTCTTTTAGAAATTCGAGTGATTGCAATAAGCAAGTTCCATGACTGATAAAGGTTAGAGAGCTTAGCTAACTTCTAAAGTGCAACAAGTATGTATTTCAAGGAGCCATTAGCGGCTCCGGAGCCGCAGGTTGCCGACCCCTGCCCTACACGGTTCAATCCATCGACATAACATTGAAATAAGTTAATAAATAACCTATACTTATAACCCTGACAAAATTCGTAATTTGATGTAGACGCGCGAATATTTTAAAAATCAAAACGAGTTTCCTATTATGAATTTTTGCAGACATCGTACGGTAATGCATATACACAACGTCGCAGTTGTTAGGGAGTAAAACAGTCCACTCTCGTTTAACAGATCTCTTTCTTTATCCTGCTTCTCCCTCTCGTAACGGTCGCTAACACGCATTACCTCGGACATAATTTTGGGAAATTTAACACCCGGACTCTGCGGCCGAAATCCGACGGTGCAGGCACCAGAACGCGGAGACCCAAATATCTCAACAGATGCACTCTTGAAGGCATCTGCGCCCTTCTCGCCGATAAGGGGCACGAAAGTCGTAAATAAAAAAGTCAAAATAACATTCATACGACGCACTAAAACGGGAAAATCAAAACCCATGGCCGGAGGTACTTCGACTTGGGAGTACTACGAAATTTTCTAATCGTAGGGAGGCTTGGATTTTAGGGTTCACTAGCGATCAAAATTAATGCGACAGTTTTACGGCGCACTTGAAACAAAATACGCATAAAGGTTGTTAAAATACATCGAACACGCGGGACACGATGACAGAAACACGCAACCCCGCTGGTAGGAGGGTGCCGCGGCCGATTTTTAGGGGAGCCGCGAAAAACATTGTTTAGTAAACAAATAACGATTTGGAAGTGTTGATAGGTAAATAGGGCAATAATTTTTCCTCTGATAAATTTATTATCGTGTATTACCAACAAATGGACGCTTCCAAAGTCTGTAATACCCTTAAATAAAAATACAAACATCGTTAGGAGGCTAGGGTGCCCCGAAATATTGTTTAACTATGAAACGATGCCGAACCGACAAAATGTTTGACCACCGGTATAAGCATTTAAACCATGAGAGCCATGAGTAACTCGTCACTGGGCCGCACGAGATCGTGGCGTTTATTTTTACGAATAATGATAGACAACTGAAAGCAACGTTGCGATATGGGGGGATTATCCGTTTCTTTTTTTACTGTTGCGAGGGGCGTTCTTCTCTTTGGGGAAACGAGCGTACAGATGCCACTTGGAGAGAGATAAAACTTCCAACAGTGGTTCGATCGTCCGCGGGAAAAGACAACAAGCACTCTGTGAAAGGCTTCCCGCTCGAAGGAAGGGCATCCTCTGTAAAACCAGGGCGTGTGAATAGAGACCGTTGTCACCGCACCGCCTTTCCCAAGGATGTATAACAGCCGGTCGGATTTTTAAGGGGAGAAATACATACAAATTCAACGGACATCGAGGAAGTTGAAAGATTTTTTTTTAGTTTGCACCGAGGCGGCAGCACTGATCGCTATGATTTCCCGTAGTTATAAAAGCCAAATGAGAAGAAATTCCGCCGATTTATGGCAAA
Organism: Tanypteryx hageni; assembly: GCA_028673005.1. Classification (NCBI taxonomy): domain Eukaryota; kingdom Metazoa; phylum Arthropoda; class Insecta; order Odonata; family Petaluridae; genus Tanypteryx; species Tanypteryx hageni. Next base: position 62,661,808 of record CM054120.1, on the reverse strand, counting down.
TGCGATTTCATTCCCATGAGTTAAAAAAACATCGAGATAAAAGATTCTGAATTACAAAATTTCAAGTCGCCGAATAGGTATACAAACGGGATGGAATATATTTTCAAGTAATCAAAAGTTCAAGCCGAATAATTTCGACCGGAAATCAGTTTCAATTAGCGTGGCATCGACTTCTCCTCTCAAAAGAAACTCCGTCAAAATATATCACGTGACCCCGAGCTTCTGCAAGAACTAATTTTACTTCGATACCTCCGCAGTTTTGGCAAGTTTTTTTTCATTCTATGTGGCAAACCCGATAACAAAATACTCCATGTTTGAAATAAAGTAAGATTGCAAAACTCGTTAGAAGTGTTTCAAACATAAAGGCTGTTTCCGCAGAGAATTTCTATCCATTAGAACAAATACAATTCGAATTTTTAAATGAATGGAAGATATTTCTTCTCGTTAGTGCTTTTATCTATTTACGCCTATAACTAGTTCTATAACTTGAACCTTTAATTTTCTGAGTCAACAAATAGGAATAGCGAAGGGATTTTTTTTTTCAGATTTATGGAAAAATCTAGTTATATAGGCACCTTTGTATCTTCCAAACAGCAAATTTCATTAAATCACATTATTCGGTTCTGTAGCTGAATGATACGACAGCCATACGTACGTACAATCACGTCCGGTCGACAATACGCTCCAATGCTTTTCTTCTCACAAAGAACGCCTATTGAGGTCATTACATTAGTTCAAAACAGCAGTAGCGCTTTGAGTCTTCACTCAAGTCTCCGATAAATCTTGTATAATTCAAGTGTAACATTTATCCGACTATAACATCACGAAAAAATAAAAGGTTAAAAAAAATGTTTTTCAGTATACACACTTTTATGTGCACTAAAAAGAAAATAAATTTTTCTGCCCTCAAGTAGAATTAAATTTGGTGTGCAGAATAAAAGTGGGAGGTAAAAATTGCCACCCATTAAATACGGGTAATGAGTGAAAAAGAATCACCACCCGGATATTTCGCAGAAGTGATACACACGTCATTACATTTCACAATTCAACCGACATTCACCACGGTACCGCGTCTGCGGTAACTACAGTAGTCTCGATAATCCGACCTAAACGGGACCGAGGAGTGGTCGGATTACCGAAAATGTCAGACTATACGGAAAAGAACGGGCCGAAACGAAACAAAAATTTCAAGTGTATCATAAGTATGAAATCACGTTTATTAATCATTATTCTACAGTACAACTAACATAATAGAGTGCAAAACTATTATTTGAAGTTAAAATTATTGTTTAAAAAATTGAGTAATTGAGGTTTGTTTCCAGGCTTTGCTTCTCTTCCTTGCGGCGAAATCGCGCCAGCGTCTCAATAATATGACATCAGTAGCAGTACTTATACAAAAGTGGTAAAACTACTGTTTGGATTTTGAAAGCTAGTGGTGTTTTGGCCTTTCCATACGTACGAGTTTTAATTTGTGTCTACCAGTAGCGTTACTGCAGGCTAGAATCGTCACTCTTTCTTTACTTCGTTTATACTCCGTGCTGAAGCTTCAGCCCGAGAAGCTAAAGTTTTTCAAGGCAGCATTTTATAGTTTAAGCATGCCTCATCCCAGTTATATATCTGCTCATCTAACAATCCTTCGTTGTCAAAGAGATAACGAAATTTCGCCTTAAATTTCAAAAATTCGTCCGAATTTGCCGATAATTTTTCGCCACAGATATTGAGCTGCCTATGGCTATGTCGGATTACGCGGAATGTCGGACAATCGAAGGACGGATTATCGGAACACGTACGGTTGGCTGCTACGAAGCGTTCTCGCAGGAACAATGCCGAGCGATAATAAGTGGTCAGCTAGTTAACTATAACCTACTAATTTCTGAGTTAGTGAAGTTACACAATTTTTTTAACGAATATGTATTACGAAAATAATATAAATATAATCTAAAAGATGTCATAAAAGCATAATTTACATGTTATTTATCAAAAAAATGACTAAAGAAAATACCATGTCCTTTAGGAAAATACAACTTAAATTTTAGCGTCCGCATCACGATTTTCCTAATACTCGTGATTTAATTTTAACTATGTCAAAATTAATATTTCTCCCGGAAGAACTATAATTTTCAGCGGCCAAGAAACGGCTTCTGACAAATATGCACATTAATAACGGACGGCGAATGTATTTTACCGAGATTCTCAGTTTTAAAAATGGCGTTATCGCATGCAAAGCTAACACAACTTAGTCTAACGAGAAAAGAATACAAATCTTCAGTATACTTTTCCAAAACATAAGACGTCAGCAAACATAAAAAAATCATTGGAGGAAGACTATATTCAAGGATCTACCGCAGCCGAGAGGATAAAAATAAGACTCCTTCCTGTGAAAAATGGTGACAAGAGAGACAGAGTGACGTAGGGTAGAAATAAAAAAAACCAGCGCGTCAAAATAGCGGCGCGTGATGATGTAGGAGGGTGAAACAAGTGAAGGTGGAGAAGACGGGATGGAGTGGGAGTTAATTGGGTAAAGGGAAAATAGAATTAGGGCGATGGGAAAACGTAAGGAGAAACTAGAACGGCTGGCAAGACGAGGGCCGAAGAGAAGTCAATAGCGGTGAAATTACCGAATGCGGAGCGTAGCACGAGGGGAAAGTGGGAAAAGAGAATAATGAAAACGCGTGGAAAAGAGGCAATGGAGTAAAAGGGACACAAAGAGACTGGGTCTTTGCGAAAAAAACAACGAAAAATGAAAATGGGTGCTTCATTTGCTGAGACAATATGAAAAAGCGCGTTTTATGTATTGAGGCTTATAGAGTAAATTTAAAATTCTTGGTAAATTTATAAACATAATTATATGACCATGTAATTTATTCAATATTTTATTGAGAAATTTTCTTTCTATTTCCAACCATTTGCTCCGATTCTTAATTTGAAAGTTTTGAATGCACCTCCAAAAACATTTTTCACCGCGTAATAAATTACATCATATACAAGGTCGGATTAAGAAAATCGGGGGCCCTGGCGCACAATTTTCTATAGACCACCTCCACATAATCCCACACAGTGTCCGGGGCCTCCGTGGGTCCCTGGTGCAACTGCGCCACTGCACCCCGGTTAATTCGGCATTGATCATATATCACAGTGGTTCTCAAACTGGGTGCCGCGGCACACTGGTGTGCCGCAGTAGATATTTAGGGGCGCCGCGAAAAACTTTGTTGGGTGAATAAATCAACGACTTGCATGTGTTGGTGGGTAATTATGCCAATGATTTTCTCCTAATAAATTGATTATGTAGTAACGTCAACAAATGGATGTGTCCAAACGTTGTAATATCCGTATCTAAAAATATATAATGCTTGTCACAAGACTGGGGTGCCGCGAAACCCTCTTTATCTTTGAAAGTGTGCAGCGGCTCAAAAAAGCTTGATATATCACATACATCCCGCATATATCCGTCTTCTATCTCTTACCGTTTACTTACTATTTTGATTTAATCGATTGTACAAACGGGCAGACAGAGAAAAAAAAGTCCAATTTTTTTCACGATTACAATACTTGCTCTAGATACTATGTATATGAGAAAGTAAAGATTTCTTCTGCAGTATTATAGATGGCATTGAAGGTCAGACAAACCGTTAATGATTTAACTTTCTATCTATAAGCATTTGCTCGGAATCTTAACCAGAAACATTTGTAGGCGCCCTCTGCCGACCAGCGATTTTTCAAATAAAAATTTCGGCAGCGTAATAGATCTCAAGACGCCGTGCAAATTTCAGTCTTATATTTCTTACCGTTAACGTGCTATTTTTTAATTTAACTGATTGGAGAGACGGACAGAGAGCGAAAATCTAAGCGCGCATATAAAATGAAACGCACTAAAAATTAACTATCGTAATAATGAATATTAAGCATATTAAGTATTCTTTCAGTTACGTCTCTCAAGTAATGGTTTCAATTTCAATAAAAATTTAAAAATATCGTAATAATGAATGTAATATCATTTTAACGAAAAATTAAAACTATCTTAATACCGATGTAATGAATGCTAAGCATTTTAATATTCTTCAAGCTACGAATCTTGAGCAACGGTTTATATTGTTAAAAAAATAAATGTCGACTATCGTAATGTTGAACGTAATGAACGTTAAGCATCTTCATATTCTTTCCCATCCTAATGTCACGCCATTCCCATCTCGACCACGCTTTCCTCTACCTACGATAGAAACAACGTAATGAGAGGGCCGCGCTTTCTGAGAACCCTAGTATAGAGAAAGCGAGGATTAAGGGAGCAGATAGGTTGGGGCTACGGAGACGACGGAAGTAAATAAAAGTCGACGAGAAAAAAAGAATGGGAAGTGTGAGAAGGGTACACACGACGGGATGATAAGGGAGCGACGAGGGAAAGAGGGCGAAGGGGAGGGGAAAATGTTTCGAAGAGGGAAACGAAAGGAAAGAAAATAAGAAAGGGAGGACAAGATGAACGAGGAGAGACGGGATGTGGAGAAAGGTTTACAGTGACATGTATGAGGAATGAGTGTCGGATCCAGAAGGGGGCGATCTCCCCCTTGGATGACCCCCTCCACTGGGTGCATTCTTCAATTAATTCCTCGCTAAATTCCTTGAATACAGCAATACCCAGATATGCGCGACCCCGATATACGCGAATTCGTTATTACGCGACGCACTTGATAAAATATTAATTTTTTTGTGACGAACATTTTAAAGAAAAAAAATGCAAAAAAATATAAAAAAGCAGTGCCAGCTTCTCCAGCCAATCAGTAGCCATCAGCAATCGAGAGAGCTCTCAGCCAATAAACGCCTTTGTTTACATATACCTAACTGCAGTTCGCTTAGATCGTTTCTCTACTACCCGTGATATTCCTTCCCTTCTACATATATTTTTTATATATTTACCGTGATTTAAAAGTGAAATATTTACAATATGGCTCCAAAAAATGCAGCGTCAGTGTTCGTAGAAGTAATAAGAATAAAAGAAAAGCAATAAGCCTATCTATGAAATTAAAAGTCATAGAAAAGTCGGAAGGAGGTATGGAATCCACAGTAGTTGCACGCGACTTGGGTTTGAGTGATTCAACTCTGCCTACCATTTTCATAACACATCTTGTTAACTTTTATTCACCGTTATAATTATTATTTAATTCCATTAAAATGGTAATATCCCTCATACGCGAAATTCGATTTACGCGCTTTCCCAGGAGCACACCCTTCGCGTATTACTGCATTCTGACAGTGGTAGGGATTTTCAAAACATAAGGCTGTCGGCAGAAGCGGATTCAAGAGGGGGAGGGGCGATGTCAACCCTCCCCTCGGGAAGTTTCTGGATCCGCCTCTAATGGGAAAATAGAAAACTGGATGGACGCAATAGAGAGAGAAATGGCAGCTATAATGAAGTGTTTTGTCGAACTTTTGCGAATTTGCGAGAGGGGAAAAAACAATCCCTCTAACTTGACCTCCTAAAAACTGCCGAGAATATTCCAACTACTTTTCGTAGACTGGCAATATTACGCGGCATATACCTGAATTGACGTGGATATAGAATACACGTTTTATTTTTTAAATAGCTCACAAACAACTATTAACGATTTTTTTTCCGGTAGGCAAAACCACGATAGCATAAAGCCCTACGCAGGATTCGAAAACGAGTCCTTTGCTTTAGAAGTTTAGTTACCAACCCTTTACCAAGGCTGGCATATAACATAGTAATAAAACGAATATCCAAAATTGTTTTAAAAGCAGGAATATTTTTCGATTTTAAACGTTCACTTGCGTGACTGCTTGGCACGGACTTCGCCCAAATCGGTCAGATTCAGCAATCCTCATTGAAAGGATGTTTCCGAAAGAAAATTCGCTAAAACAAAATCCAAAAGAGCTGGTCGGAGTTGCCCCCCCCTGCACAGGAACAGAAGTTTCCTAGGTACATGTCTAGAATTGATAACACAGATTATACACCAATGGCGTTATCACATAAAATTTTATCCAAAACATTTTTCTGTACACTAAACGATCTTCTACTTCACATAATCTCTTCACTAAACTTCAGGTACTCTTTAAATGCTAAACAACTATTAAATCACTGAAAGTATTTGAATAGACGGCCGTCTGCCCGTACGCATGTTCGTACTCGGCTTCCACTGAACGGATTTTCAAATACAATTTGAAGAATTAGTTAAATAGAATATCTTGTGCCTTATTAATTTTGATCGAAGGAGTAGCCGTTTTCAAGAAAATCAAACAAGTCGTAATTCATCTCGAACCTCGAAAATTTCTTGCGTGCTTTTTTGAAATGTTGCCCACGAAAATAATCTTCGTAGCAACCGAAATAAACAAGATCTGCTAAAATGGCATAAATACGTATATGAAAGGGTAATGTATTTTAGGGGCCTGACGGTGGCGCCTAAAGTGGCCAGAAATAGAACTACGTAGTGTACGTTTATTTTTCATATCGTAAGAGTTATCTTTATTAATGGCATAGCGGTAATATAAATGTTAAACACGGCCTGTTGATGACATGATAGTTATTCTTTATCGAACTTTAAGTACTCTTTTAAAAAACGAGTATTTCAGTGTTTTCACGAATCTCGTTCATTTTAAAGTGACATATAGATAGATACTTGTACAGTAATTGTTTCATATTATTAGCAAAATGTAATTCATATTTACGTAACTTAAACTTCCAGTTGATGTTTTTATGAATTATATAGATACTTTTACAGTAATTGTTTCATATTATTAGAAAAATGAAATTCATAAATATTTAAGTAGCTTAAACTTCCAGTTGATGTTTTTATAATTTTTAACATACATTATTAAGAACTATCGGCTCAAACACAGAGTAAAGATTCGTTGTGTTCAGTATCAATCATAATTTAAAGTAAAACATGAAGAAAACTATTACTATATTGTCATTAAACATTCAATGAAGTTTTTACAGACAAAGAATTGGACATACATTTTGAAATATAGAAAAACGATTTTAGGAAAAGGTGTCAGACAAATTTTCAATAAGATACTTGGAGGGTGGTTAAAGTGAATGACTCAGAACATACCTATGAAGCTAGTGTTCTCATATCCCCCCTCCCCCATGTGCCTATGGCAGGGTAATGTGTAGATACAATAAAAGTCAATTAAGGTTTTAAAGGACAGTCATCTGTTTATTCATTTTATCACAGAAAATACTTTTGACCATAAACTTTAAACATGATAGTCAAATAAACCAATATCATTCAAACACCAATCAAAAATACAGTGAAAACCTTTGACTCAAGTAAAAATCCAAGGAAGTTTTACCAATATATTTAGAACAGGAACATTTTGATTGATAGGCATTAAACTACAGTAACTACGATTCTAAACATACAATTAACATGAAAACCGGATGAAAACCAATGATTACAAATAATCTAAGTACAGAAAAAACATGTGTATTCACTCATTCATTTACAAAATATCTATTAAATCAGAGTAAATACACAGAAAATTTGAAAAAATTCAATTTATCATATCAATTTATTTGTCCAAAGATTATACAGCAAAAAACACTGTTGGTATAGGACAGTTTATTGCACAAATTAATGCCCATTGCCTTAGGACAATGGATGAAGCAAATTAAGGTCTTCAGAGGTAGCGACTCAGCACAAAGAATGATCCTTCTCGGACACTTTGATGATGATTGCAGTTTTTCCAATGCCAGCGTTACCCATCTGTAGAATCTTCGCAAGAATTGAGTGAAGAAGGTACATGACAATTTGGACATTGCTAGGAATTGCAAATGAGACATGCAAGCCAATTCAGAACACTGATAGGGTTTTCATCATTGAAAACAGTGCCAAGATCAATGAGACATCATTTCTCTAGCAGGATTATATCCTCCGCAAGGATATCTTCATCTCCCACTATACCTGTCGCAGCAGCTACATGTCCTCCGTTTACCATTTGGGAAAAACACATACTTCAGAGATGAAGAGTAATTATGTCAGGAGCATAAACACAAAGGAATTTGTCTAAATCAGCAAGTGATACTCTGTCCAAAATGAATGAATGGTGTAAGTTAAATGACTGAATAAGTTAAATGACCGAATAGCAATAAAACCCAGATTGTGTGCTTCTCCTCTTCCAGAATACCTTTCAATATTCAAATTCCTAATCAAAATACCCTCATTCCTACAAAGGAATTTAAGTTCCTTGGCAGACCATGCAAATTCAGCGTTCCGTCCTTTGGAAGGGGCATTAAGCAGTTGGCCCCCCTGGTGCTTTTCATAAAGAGTAGGCTAATGCCGGCCCTGGGTTTCCCTCCTCCCTTCTATGTGTATGTCCAGTTGATGATGGTGTAAAATGACCATAGCCTTCGACGCACTTAAAAAATCAATTATTGCTACTGAAGTTCCATGGCACACATATTCATCCCCATCTTGATTCAAATTGTCACATCGATCATCTGTTCAAAAAGCTAAATTCTGCTTTTTACCTTGCTTCTGTTCTTAAGAATAGTGTTAGCGTTACTGTCCTAAAAATGTTCCATTTTGCTCACTTCTACTCCATTGTAAAATATGGAATCGTTTTCTGGGGTTCCTCTCCTCTTCTAAAGGAAATATTCGTAATTTAAAAATATTTGTACGTGCAATTATGGGGAGTAGCATTTATTCCAGCTGTCATTCAATTTTTAAGGAATTAGAACTTATTACTGTCCCTTCAATTTATATTTATTGTTTAATTTTATTCACTATGAGAAACATCTCTAATACTGAGAAAAATTCAATGGTGCATAGCCACTTCAGACGCAGAACTGATGATCTGAATATATATATTTAAACGGCTCTAAGGTTGAATGTCAAGGTCCCTAAGCAATGGGCATTAATTTGTGTAATAAACTGCCCACCTCTATTAAGAAGATTGACAGTTTCAATTTATTTAAAAGAGAACTGTTTGTTTTCCTCCTAAATAAATGTTATTATAGCACTTGTGAATTTCTCTAATTATGTATGTAATGTATCGATTTGTAAACATCTATTTTTTAAATTTATTTTATATGTAACTAATGTAACTATATGTAACAGTGTTTTTTGCTGTATGATCTTTGGACAAATAAATTATGACATGATACATTCAATTTTTCAAATTTTCTGTTTATTTACTCTGATTTAATAGATATTTTGTAAATGAATGAGTGAATACACGTTTTTTTCTGTACTTAAAGTTTATGGTCAAAAGTATTTTCTGTGATAAAATGAATAAACAGATGATTGTCCTTTAAAACCTTAATTGACTTTTATTGTATCTACACATTACCCTGTCATAGGCATGTGGGGGAGGAGGGAATATGAGAACACTAGCCATTTTAAGAGAAAAGATGTTTCCCCATGCTTTTCCCACAAAAGGCCAATAGGGAAGAGATTTCATAGGTATGTTTTGAGTCATTCACTTTAACCACCCTCCAAGTATCTTATTGAAAATGTGTCGGACACCTTTACCTAAAATTGTCATTGATCTAATGAATGTTATTCAAGAGAATTACGTCAATACAAGTTCCTCTGCGTATTTTGACAATTTCTTTTCCTCTGCTAGGTTATTACATCTTTTATCGCAGAGGGATCTGAAAGGAATGGGTACAATTGGAGAAGATCGGCTAGGAAAATCTCCATTACTTAGTTCAGCATCCATGAAAAAGGACACCAGAGGCACATTCCATTCAGTTGTTGATGACGGGAACAACATGATTGCTGTTCACTGGAAGGATAACAGCGTAGTGACAGTTGCCTCTAATGAGTTCGGTGTCCACCCGATCCACCCTCATACATCGTCTGCACCGAGATCTTCCTTGCTTTTCCTTCTATTCCCCACTTGTTGCCTATAGTTAATCTGAATTCTTAATGAAGCGTATCAGTTGTGAAGATGAATTGCCCAGAGGCGGAGACTACGTTAGCTGTTATAGATGTAATTCAAGCATGCATTATAACTGTTCTGGGCTTAAGAAAGCGACCTACACAGGGATGTCAACAATAAGAAAATAATCCTGGAGATGCCGGTTGTCGCCAAAAAGTCAAACAGAAGAGTGTGTATACCTCACACTGACAGAACATTAAGATTCCTGGAAGGATCTAAATTATATAAAGTTAAGTATAAAATTCTTAAGTGTAAAAATATAGCGTATTATTGAAAAAATGGACAGCAACAGCAAAAAAGTTAACGATCTGAACCTTACCATAGTACAACTTACAGATCAACTACGTGCTAAAGATGAAAATATTATTAACTTACAAAACAAGGTGAATAGGTTATAGCAAGAAAACTTACTTAAAACATTAGATGTAGTGGGTATGGATGAGGATTGGAAAGAAACAGATATTAAGGGTATCGTTATTAATATGGCTAATATGTTAGAAATAGAAAATTTCTGTGAAAATTATATAGATGATGTGTACATAGTTAAAATTTCTGCGCAGATAAGAAAAGTAAAATTGTGATAAGCTTCGTTTCAAAGAAAATAAAAATGTTTGACTCAAAAACCGAAAACCGTTAACAACTTATAACATTCTGAGCAGTAATAGTAAAAACAATATATGTAAATGAGGCCTTGACTAAATATTATAGAGACCTATTTTGGAAAATCAAAGATTGATGTAAACATGTCAGATATAACTTCGTACAAAATTGTTACCAGTATATAATTATTCTTGAGTAATCTTTAAATCAATTTAAAATGGAAGGTTTGGAAATGATCAAAACAGATCAAATTAACTATTATGTATAAGAGTCTATATTTATTGTTATGAGTATACCCTTTAATAGTAACTTTGCTATGTTTCATCTAAACATTAGATATATTTTTAAAAAATGTGATGAATTTTAAATCACTTGCCGCCACCTATCACAGAAAAAATATAGCTTTGAACGTTCTGACTTAAGTCAATATTATGAAGAATAAAGAGGATATTTATCAAATGGAAGGATATAACTGGTACACTAAACTGAGAATATACAAGAGGATAATTATCTGTTAGAAATTATTTCACCTTCATTGAAAATGACACACACACTGTTAACCTTGAATCAAAGATAGGTTTGTCGATGAAGGATGATTGGAGACTAATTCTTTTAGGACTACATAGACCCCCTAGCTTTCAGCCAGTGGTGGCATATGGCACCATGAGATAAACATGGTTATATTTATTTCTAATTAACTCACCAATTCAAAATAAATTCTATTTGTGTAAGCTGTATCATATTTGTTTCCTTTAAAATGTTGGTAATGCTGTATATATTCTCTGACCTTTGGTGGTAAAACCATAAATTTAGTTCATTTGTATATGAAGTTTTTTCATTTTGTAGACGTTTATTCTACCAATATTATGAGAATTATTTTGATTATTTTTTGTGAAATTTGATTTATTTTTTAAGTTAATGTGTATTTCTTTAATTCTCTTAGCAAATTGCACAATTTTAAAAATATTTTAGTTAAAATTTGCATTGAAAATCATGATACCACAGGGCACCATTGGGAACCATGCATGTATCCACATTTATTTCTCATGTATACTCTCTTTCATTTTTTTGGTATGCCTACAATTACGAAAATATTGCTATTAACGTTATTTAATATGTATATTACCCTAAGAATGCTTTTAACGATATTTCATTGAATATAAACTGTGAAATGAGTCATAACTCAAACAGAAAAACCAAATCTTCAATGTGACTCTATTAGTATAGTCAACACAGAAGAGAACTATCCACCAAGATCAGTAGGTATCTTCCATCCATTTCCAACAGAAATACGAGGGTTGTCCGGAAAGTAAGGTACACTTAAAAAAAAAACAATTTATTTTAAATGTATAAAACCTTATATGTGCATAAGCTTACACTTTATACTATTTCTCAGCATAGCCTCCATTTTGATTTAAACATTTGTCCCATTGTGAGACGAGGGAAAGCATGCCTCTCTCGAAGAAATCTTGGTCCAATACTTTGAACCACTCCTTCGATGCTTCAATAACTTCTTTGTCCGATTCAAACTTCTTTCCTCCCAGAAATCTCTTCAACAGACCAAAAATATGTAAATGAAAGGGAAATTTCTACGCAGGAGTGATGAGAATAGAGAAAAGCATAACGATAAAGAAAAAGTTAGCTATAAAAGGAAAATAAATGGTGCAATATACATTGCACAAACTTTCTCATATACGTTTGATCTAACTACACTTTCTGCCCCAAAATTAACTCTCTCCTCTGACGCGTGCGCTGAGTGTCTTGTACAGAAATAATGCCACTGGACGATATATAGTAACTTTTTTTGGGACATATGGCTTAGTTAGTATTATTTGTGACATCAGCTATATGTTTGGATGCATTTTAAGCAAAATCCTTGAGCCATTTTTGAGTAAATCGAATTGTTTCAAAATATCCAAGAATCAAGTACCTTTAATTGTTGCACAATATCATTTATCTTATCATAATATCTTTTATGAATGATATTATACATAAATATGAGATATTATTTGATTTAGTTTAACCGTAAGGCTGTAGTTAGAGTTTGAATGGATTGCGGCGGAGGTGTGACGTCATAAGGCTTAGGTAAGGTAGCTTAGCGTACATTGTAATGTCACTGGACAGCATATAGTGTGTTCACGAGATATATGGCTTACGTAGTATTATTTGTGACATCAGGCTCTACAATTGGTATGATTTTAATCAAATTCTCTGGAGCCATTTTTGAGCAAATAAAATTTTTCAAAAAATCGCCAAGAATAAACTACCCTTAATTTTTGCGCAATATCATTTTTATGAAAAAAGGGTGTGCAACAGATAATATATTGTACAAATATGAAATACCATTCGATTTCATGTATGCGTTTGGGCCCTAGATTGGTGAACAGACCGACAGACAGACAGACGGCATGGCGAAAACAACTTTTATGGACTCAGGGACACCTAAAACATGTATTTCCATCTAAATCTCAAAGTCAAATTTTTTCACGATCACAATACTTTCTCAATATACTACGTATGAGAAAGTAAAACAGTGCACAATGACATCTGCAGTACAATGAGTGCAAAAGTGTTTTGTATGATATTAACTTTTCTAAACCACCAGAAGACTTGACGTCAACAGAATATATCAAACAATTTTGTTGTAACAAAATTATTTCTAATTTCAGTGAACAAATCAACCTATACTCTTGCCAGAGCAATTGTAAATCAATCAATATAAATTTTAAAGTATTCAAACAGTTTATCAGAATTCATATAGTGATGAGAATATTCAGTATGCCAGCCTATAAGTATTACTGTGCTGATGATATAACGTTTCCACTAATAGTGAATGTAATGTCTAGGAATAGATTTGATTCACTCAGGACCTACTTTCATGTAAATGACAATAGCAAAATGCAGTCATATGGAAGTTGTGAACAAGGCAAATTATTAAGGTCAGACCATTTGTAGATGACTTGAGAGAAAATCGGAAAGCTCTTGAGTTGGAAGAGAACATGACTTTAGATGAATTTCATATTTCATTCAAAGGGAGACTTAGTTTAAAGCAGTACATAAAGAGTAAACTTCTAAGTGGGAAATAAAAGTTTTTGTGATGCCAGGTGTAAGTGAGATGGCCAATGATTTTGCAGTATATGAAGTAAAGAATACAACCAATGAGAAATCAACTCTTTGTATCAGTGGCGAAATAGTTTTATGAATAACCGAAAGAGTTCCTGGGTTTATGAACCACAAGGTATTGTGGATATTTGTTTTAACTCTTATGCCTTTGCTGCTGAGCTGAAGCAAAGAGGAATTTTAATTTAGAATAGTATTTTAGGGTATATTTTAGTTGATCAAGTAATAGCCTATAGTGCATACAAAATTTATATTTAAGTTGAATATTAGGTTTTTGTAAATGATATTTGTTTACACATTTTTTGTAAGAATTTATATTAAAGGATATCTCATGTATACTGAAAATTAGTAATCCATATATATATTTCTCTTACTCCGTCTGCAACAACTTCCACCATGCGCCACCAGACCGTGCCACTGACTGACTGTAATGCTATTTTTAACAAGCTTTCCGAGTAGGTAGAAGACTGAAATTTGGTAGGAATGTTTGTCTCATATAGTACAAGCCATTTACGAAACGAATTCCCAAAAAAAGACCCGGGTTCAACTCCAGTAGATAATTTCTATTTCACATAAAATAATAGGCAAAAATCGATTTTTGGACTTACAGGCTTTTACTCTTTTGCAAATTAAATTTAGAAAGAATTGACCTATGCTCTTCGGACCTAGATCGTTCTAAAGAAAAATAAACAACGTTTCTTATTCTTATCTTCACATTTTGCCTACGATACAAAATTGCTCAAGTTCTACGTTTAAATCATATTTATTTGAAAAATTTAAGCATTTTAATGCTATGTTGTCTTGCCATTGTTAAACCTCGAGATTGTAGTCGCCTTAATCCTTATACTATATGCATAAGGAATGCATGCTTTGAATGCTTTAATATGAGAGGGAGAAGGAAAGAGAGACAAAATTAAATGTTACATAGATTAAAAATAATTTTGGGCATATAAGAATTGTATAGCGTTATGTATTTCTTTGTAAAACAATTTATACTTGCCAAAAACAACTTTTACTCTCTGGAACACTCAATTATGTGAATTTTATATTTATTGCTTACTTTTTAGTGCATATAAAAGTTGGTTTCATTAATTATTATTTCAATTTTAACTTAATACTTAATTCATGCATACCCATCATATTTGACGGCAATTACGCTAGTAGGATATATATATTTTTGTAATATTCGATAAATGGCTTTTAATTACTATTACATTTGGTATTTTTTCATTAAATGTATTCGTTATAACTTTAGAAGGACAGTAAAATTTTTATATGAAAAAGTAACAGCATGCAGTTTGATATTAAAAAAAAACAGAAAATAATCTAACAAATAATGTGAATTAATTCTATCTGGGAAAGAATAAAATATTCAAATTGAAGGAAATATTTAATTGCCAAGATTTTTAAAGCAAATTATGATGCAATAAAATATCATTTGAATGAAATTCATACTGTGGGGTAATTCATGTGTGGGGTAATAGAAAAAATAAATAAAATACTTTCAAAGAAATGAAAGTTATTACAAAAAATAACCTCATAGCCACAATGGTGACATTTGGAACCATAAGATTTTTTATGTAAAAATAAAAAATGCAAGAAACTGGATTTATAATACTCTCTGAGATGTTTTTGACAACAAGAAAAAATCAAATTTTTTCTTCTGAAAAAAATTGGGACTGAAAGGGCTAATCAAAACTATACGTATTAATGAATTGGATTTGATTATACTGTAACTCAAAAGAAAAGGACGTTGTCATTATGAGTGATATGAATATAAATATAAAGGCAAAAGTTGCAAACGGTATTAAATACAGAGATATGCTCGCTTCCCATGGATTTGCAGAAATAATTAAAGAATAAACTAGAGAAGAAATAGTTAATCTCAAGTAGTTAGCTCATGCATTGATCATATTTACTATAAGGGATTAATTTTTACTCCTGAAGGACTAATAACACACTAAAATATCTTACTATAAAATCATAGGCTGAAATCTACAATATTGTAATAAATATATACCTAATCTAAAGAAAGAAAAAATAACTTACCCTGACAATTTCAAAGTCAAAGCCAAAATTGAATCGTTTACCTGGGAATCTCTCTTACATGAAAATGATCCTTCTAATTCAATGAGAACGTAAAAGTGGACCTAACTAAAATCTACACTGTCAACTGTGACTAAAGAATCATCTCATCTCAAACTAAAAAAGGATTAGATGACAGCCAAACTAATCAAACAAAAACCAGAGAAATATTTCAGAAAGTGGAAAAACAATCGGACTATGTGACCTATAAAGATCAATATAAATGTATAAGGAATAGAGTCGAATCAGAACAAAAAAAAGCAAAAAACAATTATTTAAAATCTAGATTCTCTAATATAAATAAAGATTGTGCACACAATAATTTCTCTGATGTAAGAAGCTATTGTAAATATTTAGAACAAGTAAAACAATGTAAATACTTAGGTGTATTCACAGATTTGATGTCCATATAAAAAACTTAAATGTCTGCTTAAGAAAAATAACCTACCAATTATATTATATAAAAAATATAGTCCCTACAAATATTAAGAAGATAATATACTTTTTTCATTAGTCAAATCTACACTAAGATATAGAATAATTCTTTGGAGAAATGCCAACAAAAAATTTTTTTTAATTGCTAGGCAAACTAAAATAATAAGAATGGTGGATGAAGATGGTAGAAATAATAAAATAAAAATTATAATAAAACAGGTAGAAAATATAATGCATATCAACCCTTAAATGTAATACCACTAGAGAAATTCTTTATGCAATAATAACCAGCAATTAATTTGCCAATAGATATAAAACAGAGAGGTTCGAGGTACACAATATGAATGAGGTACAAGGAGATACAAAACACACAGTATAATAATCATGGTATAAAATCATTATTAGCAACAGTTCCAACATTGATAAATGAGTTACCGATAAGTTTAAGAACATTATCTACTACATGTATCAAAGTCAAAAGAAAGTGTAAAATATGGTTGTTGAGTAATATGTAACGTGTTATAGTGTAAACTTTAGTACTGTTGTAAAATAATTTACCATTAATAATGTTTTAATTGAATTGCAAGAATGAAGAGTACATGTACATTAAGGTGACCTACTTTTTAGGAAGCCAAGGAGGGACATTTTGAAATATTAATCAAACCCCTTATTTACACCTTTCTAGGGACCTGGGAAAAAAGAGTAAATTGAAGGAAAAGGAAAAATAGCTACTGATATTTCTTTTAAACTCGTCCATTTGTTACAGTAAGCCTAACAATAAAATCAGTGTTGAAAGAGCAAACTTTATAAAGAGTATATCTATTTATTCATTTATTTACCAGCACAATTTTTTTATAGTAATAATATTAAAATATGTGCCGAATTAAAATGCTAGTACGTATGGTATGCTTGGGTTTCCATTACATTCTCCACATAGCATTTGTCTGGAAAATTATACATAGACGTAGGTGTATTTACTTCTGGAACATCATACTTTTTCGAAGCTTGAATATTTTTCGTTTTTTCCGCCTCTTGAGCTAAGACTATTTTAAAATTCATGTCATAACTTCGTCGGATTCCTCTGTTAACTTGGAATTTGGAAGAATCTTTTTTCACAACATGATCAGCATCCCTTTTGTCAAGCATTGTTAAAATAACTGATGGGTAAAAACTCGCTAAGGTTGGCACAAAGAATACGCCGACGCACTGACAGCTTGTACAATACGCTACACCCAACCCCATGTTATTCAAATAAATGGAGGAACGAAACGGTCCCGGAATCCAACTCGAGCCATTATATAACACGACTACATGCATGCATTCTGTATAGGATCGCAAGATAGCCCTACATACCAAAATTTGAAGATCATATCTTTTTCAGAACTCGATATATTAAGGTGTACGGGTTGAAAACCGGACAAGAGATGCGAAGTTTAAGTAAAAGTTCTTTAAAAAGTAACTGCTACTCTAGAAAAGAAACCGTAGCGAAAGTCGATAAAAAATGGATACGTTTGCCCGCCTAATTAAGTTTAATCGTGTTGTTTTAACTATGCCTCTTTAGAACGTGTTGCATTTAGGCTACAGCTTCCCTACCGAAATAAAGACGATCAACGAATTTATTCGGTTAATTCACTTCGCTCTTTTTTTTGGCGATTTTCGCGTTCAAGAATTTGGAGGGAGAAGAATTCCACGTGGTCATTAAACGCAGCGTAAACGCGCACGCTCGGATAATAAAAGGTGTTTTTGCGAATAAAAATAACCAGTATAAGGCTCGATTCACGTTCACAGACACGACAGCGACAAGTGAAAACAACGACACGACAAAAATTTAGCAACTCTCGTTGTTCGTTTCTTAATATCTGTAAACATGATCTCTGAAGGGGAATTGATTTGTATCGTAGTTCTTCTAGATGAAGATAATTGCCAGAATCAATCAATAGACAAAAGAAAAAGGTAATGGGTGAATGAAAATTTGTTACAAAGAGAGGAAGGAGAATATTATACCAGGTTGATTTAATTCTTTGCCTATATCATTCCACGTTTTGTCAATGATTTTAGTATCACAGTACTTGGGACGGTTCATGTCATACATTTCTTCATGTTCTCGCACAAGTTCAATAAGCTGCTCTGTATTCGTTTTTCAGAAGAAAGAAACACACTGTCGTCCAAGTTCAAACTGTCTGTGCGTTGCCGGACCTCTGATTATTTTAAATATTGCTGTTGTCGTGAGGGACGTCGTGTCGTCGTAGTTAAATAGTGTGAAAGGTTGCATTAATTTCAATGTTGTGAAACCGAAGTTGTTCTGTCTTTGCCGTCACGTGTCCTTCTCGTGTGAATATGTGAATCAGCCTTAATTCGCTTCCAACGACAGTCCCGTCAAAACTTTGGTCACGCGGGTGACTTGACAGCGGGAGGTGATAACCACTTCAGGAATTCAAGGGCTGCGACCTAACTAATCATCCGGCATATGAAGTTATTTGAGTGAGGTCTAATGAAAGACAAGGGTACTCTAGTTGCTTCCTCGGGCGTGACATTATGCGCTTAAATGGACAAAGCGAAATTACACGAGTACTACTCCTCGCTTACATATCTTAAAGAAATCATGGGTGAAAGTTAACCGAACAAATAAAGTATGAACTTATCAAAAAATGCCATCGTTAAATGCCTATCAAACTGACGGCAAAACAGTCTATTTAGCTTGACTCTGCACTGTCACATTTTTAATATTTTGCTGCTCTACATCGTTACTGCGAGCAGTAATTTAGATACTGGCGAGAATGGATGAGAACTGAGCGAATGGAAAGGATATGAATAAATGAACGGAGCGTATAGATGGAGGCAAAGACGAAGAAAGACAGAGGTTAAGAGAAGATAACATAACACGCGAGAAAAACATCCCTCCTGGGTGACCTTTATCGGAATGAGTTGGGTGGAAATACATGAAACTGAAGTAAATGGGGAGAGGAGGGGGGGGAATAGAGAGGGAGAAGGGGGAGGAATAGAGAGGAAGAAGGGGGAGGAATAGAGAGGAAGAGGGGGGATAGAGAGGAAGAGGGGGGATAGAGAGGAAGAGGGGGGGATAGAGAGGAAGAGGGGGATAGAGAGGAAGAGGGGGATAGAGAGGAAGAGGGGGGATAGAGAGGAAGAGGGGGGATAGAGAGGAAGAGGGGGGATAGAGAGGAAGAGGGGGATAGAGAGGAAGAGAGGGAAGGGTAGATGGGGAGGGGTAGAGGGGGAGGGGTAGAGGTAGGGGTATAGAGGGAGGGATAGAAAGGGAGGGATAGAGAGGGAGGGATAGAAAGGGAGGGATAGAGAGGGAGGGATAGAAAGGGAGGGATGGAGAGGGAGGGATGGAGAGGGAGGGATGGAGAGGGAGGGATGGAGAGGGAGGGATGGAGAGGGAGGGATGGAGAGGGAGGGATGGAGAGGTTGGGATGGAGAGGGTGGGATGGAGGGGGTGGGATGGAGGGGGTGGGATGGAGGGGGTGGGATGGAGGGGGTGGGATGGAGGGGGTGGGATGGAGGGGGTGGGATGGAGGGGGTGGGATGGAGGGGGTGGGATGGAGGGGGTGGGATGGAGGGGGTGGGATGGAGGGGGTGGGATGGAGGGGGAGGGATAGAGGGGGAAGGATAGAGAGGGAGGGATAGAGAGGGAGGGATAGAGAGGAGGGGATAGAGAAAGAGGGAGAGAAAGGGAGAGAGTGGAAGAGAGAAAGGAAGAGAGAGGAAGGAGTGGAAGAGAGAGGAAGAGAAAGGAAGAGAGAGAGGAAGAGAGAGTAAGAAAGAGAGAGAGGAAGAGAGAGTAAGAGAGAGAAAGGAAGAGAGAGGAAGAGAGAGAGAGAGGAAGAGAGAGAGAGGAAGAGAGAGAGAGGAAGAGAGAGAGGAAGAGAGAGAGGAAGAGAGAGAGAGAGGAAGAGAGAGAGGAAGAGAGAGAGGAAGAGAGAGAGAGAGGAAGAGAGAGAGAGGAAGAGAGAGAGTAAGAGAGAGAGGGAGGAAGAGGAGGGAGGAAGAGGAGGGAGGAAGAGGAGGGAGGAAGAGGAGGGAGGAAGAGGAGGGAGGAAGAGGAGGGAGGAAGAGGAGGGAGGAAGAGGAGGGAGGAAGAGGAGGGAGGAAGAGGAGGGAGGAAGAGGAGGGAGGAAGAGGAGGGAGGAAGAGGAGGGAGGGGGAGGGGAGAGGGATAGGAGGAGGGAGGGAGAGAGAAAGGGAGGGAGGAAGGGTGGGCGAAAGGGAGAGATGGCGGAAGAAAATAGGTGTGAAGAGAATGGAGAATAGTGATTACCGCAGACAATACGATAAAGAAATGGAAGAAAGCGGGAGGGATGGAACTCAAATACGAAGGATACAATATTCATACGATAAAATTAGGATACTGAGTGAAGGAAATTAAGTCCTTGATTTGCGCCGTGCCCTTTACGTTAATTTTATATATAGCCGCTTATATATAAGGGATCATTATATTTATCTGCGTAAGTTACGCCTTCCGGATGTAACATTGTTTTCGAAAAAATACCTCGAATTGATCAAATCATCACATAGAAAAATGTCGTAAATGAACACTTCGTTCTGCGTCATGTAGACCTAGGTGTACGAATAGCAGAGGCTAATGAGTCCATATAAAGCGAGTTAACGTCAGGTTTGAGGAAAACGGCCGCGATTCTTTGCCTCTTGTTCTCAACCCGCACATATCGACATTTCCCCCGTACTTTTTATGAATATAGGGACGCTTTTATTTATAATCATTATTGATTTGGTTTTTATCACAGAAAAAGTGTAGTTTGGTATTAATTAAATACAAGGGGTCCCACCTTCCGCTCACTCCAGGGACCTCGGCGCTGCGCGCCTCGCTAAGCTGAAAATAATTTTTCGGAATTATTCTTACGCATATATTTGTTCAAAAAGTTTATTTCTTCTGAAATATAAATATTTTAACATTTTAAACGGCCGTCATTTTGTTTCAAACAAAATGTCGTTCGCCGAATTTCTCTACGACATACAGTTCCCGAGATGCAGCGGGGAACGGACGGACCCTTGAGAAATTAAACATATAGGATTATTCTCAGCAAATGATGACCAAAAATATCCCCAGGAACCTATATAATTAAGCATACGGGACGCGTGAGCGTTGTAAGAGGGTGGTAAGGCAAAGGAGAAAGAAAATAAAGATGGAAGGCGCGCAAATCGCGGATAATTCGAGGGGGGAATGGAGGAAAGATGCAAATGGAGTTCCAATTAGGGAATGAAGGCGATCGGAGAGTGAAGGATATGGAATGCACGGCGGAGAGAGAAGACGACCGAAAGACTTGAGAGAATTGCGAGAGAAATGGAACGGAAGGTGATAATGGCATTCAAGGATTGTATAAATGGAATAATAAATTACTGTCAAGTTGAAAATGGCAATGGAAGAGTGATAGAGAGAAGAGGAAAGGGCGGGAAGGATTTGAAAATCGTCTCCAAAAGCGAAATTTCATTTTTATTATCTAGAATCACATTTGCTAAGCGTACCGCAAATGAAAAACAGGCTATGGATCATCGTGCGGAATGCGTTTTTTTTTTAATTTTTCCCTCATTAAAATACTTGCACATAAATTGATTCATTTTGCGTGAGATAAATAATACAGTACACATTCGAGTGGGTTACGTTCTTGGAAATCACCGAGAATGTTAAAACCAAAACCTCACGGGAAAAGGGTAGTTAGGAGGAGCAGTTCTGCGGAGTCCCAGGTTGGTTGTATATGAAAAATAAATATTATGAAAGGATAGTTAAGAAAATAAGGGATGATAATGATAAGAGGAAAACATATCACGTATACTGCTTCAATCAACCGGTGAGATAAGACCAAATTTCGCAATACAAAACTCGGTCAAAAGATGTTTAAAAAAAAAAGCTTCCCCTATGACAGAAGTACATACACAAAGCTGAGAAAAGCCATCTCCATGCCAATACAAATGAGCACACTTGCACGCAATAGACCAGTGTTTCCCAACCTTTTGAACTCCGCGGACCACTTCAGCAACCTTTTCAGACCCTGCGGACCACCTCATTACTTACGCTAACCTACTTACTGTATCTAAGATTAAGAAATAGGGGGTACTTGGTTAGATAGTTTATGTAACCATTTTCAAGTATACACGCAGGCGAATTCCAAACGGCACGAGCAATCTCAGCTTATGAGGTAATAAGACCAGTAAAATGTAAGTTACTGATGGCAGAGAGGTGAAATCGGGAGATATGAAGTGGGAAAATGTTCAAGTAAAAACGCCATTAATGAAAATATTCAATACCTGTGATACTGTACAACTTGCTTAATTTTTCCAAAATAAAATTCCAGCTAAATAGGAGGTGCGGCCTAAAAATAAACTAGTTTTGGAAACCTCCGCGGAACACCAACAAAAACTTCGCGGACCACAAGTGGTCCGCGGACCATAGGTTGGGAAACACTGCAATAGTCGAAATAGCACTCGCTATCTTTTTTACCCGAACGAAACGGCAGAAAGTCCTCGAGCTGAAAGAAAAATAAAAAGACAAAATTCGCCTTTATCACGACTCTTTTCGTGTACAAACCATACACCGCGATAAGAATACACACGCGCGCACGCGAAAATCATTGGCAAATACAGCACAACTGCTTAGGCATCGAAAGCAGCAACTCCCGCGATGCCGCGAGACAAACCCAAAAATAGAAAAGTTGAAATGTTAAATAAGTGTAATGGGGAAACCCCCGCTAATGATCAAAACCGCGGACGTTGTTGGGTTCCTGCAGTACAGGAAATCACGAATTTCCCTAAAGGTAAACCGCAACGGAAATACGCTATCAGTCCAGTGGGCTAGTCTTAGCGTGAGAGATTTAAAACTCGTTATTTTTATCGTTAAAAAGGTTCTAGAGAGGGGGTTTTCATTAAAATACAATGGCTGGATAAAATTTTAGCCGCTAAATACTACATAGCTTTTAAGTTCCGACGTTATTCAAAGAGATATTAACCGCGTACAGTTGATTAATTGGTACGTACCGGCTAGGATGAACTGTTTTATTGGGCGGGATACACGCAATCAGCAGCGAATCCACCATACCACATACTCCGTCAAACTCATAGTATTTTTCGGATGAAGAAAAACGCTACGTACCTGAAAAATAACGGAACATATGAAAAAACTTCCTTCGTTTATATAATCTATTGTTTTTAAATAGGCGCACCGTTTCCAAAACGAATCATAACACCCAAATAATTACCACGAAGTTCCGCTATTTAAAAATATTATTTTTCCATTCTCCTACGATAAAAAGCTAAGCTCTTACCTGTCGAGTTAACAAGCTAAGTTAAACATTAAATCAAAAACAGTGCCTTGATAAATAATACTTTTTATAAAAGTTGCAGCATCACGAATCGAAAAAGTCATCAAGATGTCCTCAATGTTGCCATGTTAATATAAAATTTCTAATGAATGCTGTACCATATCATAAGCCAACAAATGAAATGCAGCTTTGACAGTAAAAAATTATCCCGGATGCGATTTTGTTTGTGTGACAATCTTACGTTGCATCTTAGTTCCTTTTATCAGATCTTCCATTCGCAACATAATCACCACATGGAGGCAAAATTATATAAAAATTAAATAAATAAAAAACCAATTGCTAAGAGATTAAAACTATTCTGGATCACCTACACAGGATTCCTAGGGAAAAAGTGATTAGCACGATAATTAACATGCAAATTCAAAGAATTCACAGAAGAGTATTATTTCAGGCTCTCGCCACACACGTTCAGCGTCATCATCTACGGAGACGTTTTTCTTCTCATAAGGAGAGAGCATGGTATAGAATAGTCGCAATAGCAATCCCGACCCTTATTGCTTCAACGCTGCAAAGCTAGGTAGGTCAAGAAACTCAAGGAATCGTTCAATAGGGAATTATCGGGCTAGACTTATGGCAGAAAAAATTCAAGAGCAAGCACTTAAAAAATACTTGTTTCAGGTATCTCCAATAGCCACAAGGTTATGAAAGAATAAAATCTATTTTCGGTGAATTATGACTGAAGACGGTTGCTTTGTAGGCTAAATGCGTGTTTTTATAACCCTGTTGTGGCTATTGGAGATACACGAGACAAGTATTTTTTAAGTGCTTGTTCTTGAATCAAGGAATTGTGACATCACTCGGCGTGCTTGAGGCGAAGGGATGTTTTAGAGTGGGTTGAGAGAGCAGCTTTGATAACCATTTTATCAACATATTCTTGACGAATCGTCACGTCATGAACTTCGCGAAACGCACACGACTTCGCAAACGGTTTTTTTCTAAGTTTTCGTTATTCCTTTCTCTGCAAAAAATAATTTCCGTTACATTTAAAAATTCTGGATTGTTCGTGTTAAATCCTGAGTAGGGCCACGGTTAGAAAGGCGTCTTGCAACACGCGAGCCTGTTAAAATATTTTCACGAAATACTTTCGTTGTTCCGACCCTCGTGTTAGGAAAGACCTTACCATCTTCCCATTTAACTGGTATACGAAAAGAGAAAACCTGTGAAACACAAGAAATCAGCAAAAAGCTATTCGTCAAAAACAGATAAGAGAGAGATTGGTGTCACATCCCTCCCGGATAAGCCAAACTATAGGCCAGAAGGGGCATTGCCCAAGACTAATGGAAGACGATGAATAGATAAATTAAGTTATTTCCAGTTAAAGGTTATAATTAAACGTCGCGTTAAAATAGTTCAGACTACAATTAGTAAATGCTAATCAAAGGGAAAAATCCACCAAAGGAGATGTGGCAAATTAAAGATCACTTTAAATTAATACTTCCAAGAGTAAAACGAAATAAAATGTGAAAATCTTTTCGAAACCAAATCACTCAGTTTTCAGGTACAGTCGTCCTGCATATAACGCGGTATCCTAGATCGCGGTTTCGCATATACGCAATTTATTGTGGCCATAGTAACATAGAACGCGGTCCGGTTTCACATTTACGTGACATTTCTCCGATTTTAAACAAATAATTTCTGACGAAAAGCAATGTCATCCAATTTGTCTTCTATCATTGTTACATTGTAAATTTTGTCTCTTTACTTAAGTACCGATTTTAATAATGAATGACATCCCAGTATGTTCCCTACATGAAGTTTATGTAATTCATACCCATTTATTACTACATTAAACAAGGCTTTATTATATTAATCCAATTTTCTCACAGAAATTTAGTATTTATTCAATATATATATCGATATATTTTTATATTATGTCGTTTTACTACATTATTCAGGGTTTTGATATCGAAAATTAGTCCACGTGGCCCTATCCCCATATTTATTTATTTAATTAAATAGCTCCATAAACAGCAAATTTGGCCTTTTACAATGGATCATTAACATACATGAGAATAAAATAACAAAAAATAAGACAAACTACAGTAGGAATTAAAATTAACAATAGCAAAACAAATATTAAACCATCCCAAACATGAAATAGAAAAATATACGAGCACAAACATATTACATGCATTGGACTAATCAAAATTTATGGGGGTAACCGGGTAACTAACTAGTGTGGTGAAGGATGAGATGGGGGAACATATCAATAGTAGGGGAAAACGCACCAGGGAATTGAAAGTTTGGGGAAATCGATAAAAGAGGATTCTTTTGGCGATGGAAAGGCGGCATTTGGGTAAGTGGAAAGTGTTGGGGTTGCGGGTAGGACAAGGGGGAATGATGAGAGAAGTAAGAAGATCGTTTGGTCGGCATTTCCCATTCATTATTGTGGAAAAATTTTAGGTCGTATGTTTTCCGACGCAGTTGCAGAGAGGAAATATCGAGCGCTGAAAGTAATTCCTCGCGAGACGAGTTACGGTAAGAAGGCATTCGATGGCGTACGATTGCTAGGAAGAAATTTAAAAGGCCGATTTAAGAGCTTAAGGTTGGTGGGAGATGCCGTGGACCATACAGAGGAGCACTATTCAAGTAGGGGGAGAATACAATCAGAGAAAACTGATTTTAATGCACGTGGGTTGTTAATTTCGATGAATCTGTATAACACCCGACAAGGGACATGGCTTTAGAAGAATCTTTTTTACATGTGAGAAGGCAAGCTTGGAATCAAAGAGCACTCCAAGGCCACTATGTGAGGAAACTGCGGGTATGGGTTGGGAGGAGTATGAATACACTGAAGAGATGCGTTTGGATCGAAGGGAAAAGTGCATACATTTAGATTTGGTGGAATTAACTTTAAGTTTCCATGCAGAGCTCCATTCGGAGATTGAATCAAGGGCGTGCTGCAGCAAAAGACTGTCAGTAGGATTGTCGACTCTCTTAAAGATCTTGCAATCGTCGGCGTATAACAGTATATTGCTGGAATGGAGAATAACGGAATCAACAATATCATCAATGTATAAGGAGAAAAGAAGGGGACCAAGGACACTTCCTTACGGCAGTGGTTCTCAAAAATTTTTGAGCCGCGGCACACTTTCAAAGATAAAGAGGGTTTCGCGGCACCACAGTCCTTTGACAAGCTTTATATATTTTTAGATATGGATATTTCAACCTTTGGACATCCATTTGTTGATGCTACTACATAATCAATTTGTTAGAAGAAAAATTATTGCTCTAATTACCCACTAACACATGCAAATCGTTGATTTATTTACTAAACAAAGTTTTTCGCGACACCCCTAAATATCTACTGCGGCACACCAGTGTGCCGCGGCACAGTTTGAGAACCACTTACGGAATACCGGAAGGGACTGGAAGGGAAGGGGAAGTAACGCCATCGATTACAACACGTTGAAGATCTGTTATATAGAAAATTGGTGAGAAGACTAAGAAGGGGCCCGTGGATATTGTAACGATTGGTAAATTTCTGAACTAGTAGGGTGTGACCCACGTTTGGAGAAATCAATGTAACAAACGTCATATGGGGAAGAATGTTCGAAAGCGTTAGTGAGGTGATAGTGAATGACGCAAAGATTGGTGATACATTAGTTCCCGGGAAGAAAACCATGTTGATAAGGAGAAATGTAAGGAAGGGTAAACGACAGAAGGAGATTATGAATTATGCGTTCAAAGAGGATGGCGAAAACAGGAAAAATAGATATGGGGCGGGTGTTGATTATCAACGCACTCTTTAGATCCGGATTTTAAAATAGGGGTAATATGTATTCGCTGTTCTACAATGCGTCGGAAAAGATCCATTCGAGAAGCATCTGTTAAATATTATCGAGGTAGGGAGGTGAAGAGTGTTGGCTGTGCGTTTGAGAAACAGGGAACCGATAGCATCAGACCCTGTGGCCTTATTCGAAGGTAAGCAGGAAAGAAGGCTTAGGACCTCACGTTGGGTGGTTGAAAAGGGCGAGAGGGAGTGAGTGCAAATGGACACAACGGGTGGTAAGAGGGATGAGGGAAAGGGTAGAAAAGTTCGAAGCGAACTGATTGTTAAAAGTCCTATCATGGTTCGTGAATGATTTGGAATCGGATCTCACAGTAAGGAGAATTCGAGAACATTGATATAAAATGTCCTATAACGCGGTTTCTTATCACAGGATGTTTTTTAGGAACGCATCCCTCGCGTTATTGGCGGGACGACTGTATAATGTAACGAAACTTAAAATATTCCTCATAAATTGACCTTCTACCATTATATCAGTTCTACAGTTTACCCCTTCATCGCCAGTTAATACGGATGCATACTAACTCAGTCCCGGGATGTTGCTATTCGAAAAGGTCGCATACTAGCTCAGTCTTGCGGTTGTTAGAGGCTCATACTAACTCAGTTCCCCACACACAAACAAAGTATGCAGCGTGATACATATGTGAAATTTAGGAGCAATAACGTAAAGGGAAGACAATATGTGTTGGATAAGGAAGAATTTGTAAAGAAAAAAATGAGTGAACTCACCAATAACACTATAACTGAGTACGAATACATGAAATCCGTTTCCTTCAAATTTTTTCCAGTCCTCTGATTATGATTATTTTTGCATGATAAAATGCTAGAAGATAAAATATGACGTATGTCATTTTATTGTCATTAATTATGACTTACCACGATAAACAAAATTTTTAACCATACTTTTAGTACAGAAAGTCCTAAGTGTGTGAAAAATGGGAAGGAAAATTTTGTTTATTGGTGGGACTGAGTTAGTATGACTTTCCGAAAACCCCGGGACTGATTTAGTATGTTTATTTGACCACCGGACTGAATTAGTGTGCACCGGTTAATACTATAGAATGCGCCACGAGGAAAAAAAAAACAAACAAAACAAGAAGAAATGATGCATGCAATGATTACCATGTTTGGAACAGAATGTGTGAAATGTTATATTTCCTCTGAAGTAATTAGAAAGACAGCTCGATCGCTCGGCCATCTTCAGTGGAACGGATAGAAAGGTGGAAATCTTGAAGTGTGGGATGAAAGAACGAGGACGATGCGCGGAAGGGTTCCCAGGACACCTTGCACGCTCCTCTACCGACGCATTCCCACGATACAGGAAGTTGAACAGGAAGACGCAAGAAGACGAGTTGGCCAACGATTAACCTTCCCCAGTTGCCGACTGAGCTATGAGAACGCCGCAAAGGTTGAAGAGAATAAAACCTTATTACGGAGTCAATTTAGGACGACTGTTTAAAAACGTTCCTTTCCACGAAGAGGCGTCTTTTTACGACAATTAGCGTTAAAGAGAGCGATAACTTTTTTATGTCCAGGCAGGAGAAGAACTTCTCCATCCGGCGCGAATGATTGTGCCAAATCACAGCTATAAAAAAATTATCGGCTCTTGAAAACGAAACGAGCCAAAGAGCGGTATGGAGTTTGCGGACGAAAACACCCCGCCTCGGAACGTAAACTGCGCATGGACTCGCCAAGAGAAACGGAGAACTCATCTCTTATTGTTAGCTCACCGTGGAGACACTAATAACTACACGAAAACAAAAACGAAAGCTCCCACTTGAACCGAGTTCCCAAAACGGATTTTCTGATTCTTTGAAATGACTCGAATGAATAGGTTGCCGTTATCAAACGTAGACGGGGAAAATCTTCGCCGCCCGCGCAATCCTAACAGATTATAACGGCGGATGATTATTCCCCCAATAACACCGTTTTACGCGGGAGTCTTGATCCTTCTGTTTTCCACACCAACTCCACTTTACCTACTCTAAAATATTCTCCTAACGTAAGCGCTTTTATCATTAAACAGAAAATCCCAACCTAACTGACCACTATGAAGCACGCAGCCATGAATATAATGCTTAAAAATCTACAGTTTCCAAGGTAAAAACCGGCAACTCTTGCGCGATATAACTATACGGTTAAAAGTAAGAAAAAGTTTAAATGACGCTTCAAAAAACTACATTTTTAATTAGATATTTTAAAATTAGATAATGATTTTTAAAAACCACTTAAGTCAGTTATGAGGAGTAGACGATAACGTGGTTACTTACAGCGAATATGAACAAAGGAGATGCATTTTCACGGCTGTAAGCGCAATTCCTAAGAAAATGTATACATTCAATTTCGGTAAGTTCGATGCAATGAAGAAAACAAAACGGCCTACCTATGCTGGCAATCACAAGCGACACTACCACACCTATGACAACTTTTTAGCGTAAATGGGAGAGTTCCAAGTTGATGCCTAAAAATACTAGAAATTTCGCAACCTAACATGTTTAAAGAAGTTAAACTTTAAAAATTGGCCATATATCATAGTTAAATTCGAAATACAAAGCGGTTCATAAACCTACTTTCCAGATATGTTTAGTGTTACTACCATACTTAGGGCTTGCGTCTTCGTCTAAAAATATACCATTCAAAACGAGTACAACTACATCAGCCGCGGGTGTACACGTCTGACTCAACGTTAAAATTAGCCTTCAACTGCTAAGCAAAGCTAATAAGAAGCACTACTGCCAAAATATCTGATATAATGGTCAACGTGGCCGCTGCCGTCCCTCTGGGGGCATTTTAAGAACCTAGGGGACTCTTGACTGTGAGTGATTCAAAGGAGCATATGCAGTATTAGCTCGAATGGCCTTAAGATACAGAGCTGTGTCCATGTGTAATACACAGTAAATTCCCGTTTTTTCCGAATATCCCATTAACGGAAATATCGTTTCTGCGAAATGAATTGAACCAATTGAGAAGTTCCTATAATTATTCGCAGCACAAAATAACACACTCGCATTAGTAAGTAAAAAATTGTGAAGCGGTGGTCACTGAAATAAGTAACCTTACAAGTTACAATAACTGTTCCCCAAAGATATAAAACGCCCTGAAAATATTCGAAAAGGTCAATAATCCCATTTCATCAAATGATCTTTTCAAACAAGTTTCTTAGGCTAAATTTCCAATGTCGGTTTTTGTAAACATCCGTTTTTACGCGATAAATTGCGTACGATACATTCCGTAAGAATGCGATTTTAGCATGTGTGCGTGCATATATATTTTTTACTTACGTTACATTTGTAAACCGGCTCAGTGACCTTAAGCCCAAGTATCCAACGGTAAGATGATGTTTCGAAAGTAATACATACATTTTTAAAAAATCAACCATAAAATATTTTAATTTATATAACTACAAATAAGTTATATACATATTAATATACGTTAATTAATATTAATGAAGGTGAGGAGGAGGCAATAAAACTTTCTCTGGGAAATGTAGGAAGTTGCACCAAAATGATTGGGGAAAACTGGCCTGTCTGTACAGTGGAAGGCCAGAAGTGACCGCGAAGGAAACGTTTTCTTTGTATCGTGGAAATATAGTCCAGCCTCGAATATATTTTCCAGTATGCGGACAAAATTTCCATAATCATAATTTCCTATTCTTGACTTTTGATTTACCTTCATGCTCGAGTTAAAGAATTTCGACTGCACTTACAACCCTATTACGCGGTACCCTATAGCGCGGTTTCGCGTATACGCGATTTTTAAAGGGTGACCATAGTATCTTAGAACGCGGTCCGGTTTCACGTTTACGCGATTTTTGAAGACCGATTTGTAACAAATTTTTACTCGGAGAAATTTTGACGCGCTGGGCTCGCACGGCGACCTTGGCAGGTAACTAACTCGGCCGGCTACTTTGTGTTTACTAACCGTACTAAAATGTATGGTTATACTACCCATGGTACAAACATTGATTTTGTAATGCATCGTAACCGTATTTCATAATACGATATTCTGATTTAGTAAAGCAAACTAGAACTTTGTTCTGTATTATGTTACAAGGTTTTCCTATATTTGGGCACTTACAAAAGCCCTCTTCGGTTTCAGACTAAACAAAGTCGAGTCCCAGCTTTAAATCCTGGTCAGTTGGCTTTCCCTATTCTCAGCGATAGCATCGTACCCTTACGTCAGTACTTCAGTATTATGTTTTCCATTTTGCGTGCCCTATAACTGGTTTTTTTATAATGGCTCCTATCCTATAACGCGGTTTCCTATTACACAGTGTTTACCAGGAACGTATCCCCCGCGTTATAGACGGGCCAACTGTATTACTAAATCGCACGGCGCTCTATCCAGACAACACTGTACGCCCGTTAATTTTATGACCGTCTAACAATAAATTAATAAGTGATGATAAAAATTTATAAATGGTAAGAAAGCTTTCACAAAGGAACAACTTGATCCAAAGTCAGATGCGCTGGATAGGGCGATCGTATTAGGCGTCCGCAATTAAGGAGGCGTCAAATATCAGAAAAACGGCGGCAAAACATGAAAGATAGGATAGGACACGTCAGTTTGACCCACTACAACTCTGCCTTTCAGCAGAAAATCTTGGAGGACATTTTAAAATATTTTCTAAACGCCGTTGAATTTGCCAATCAGGCATTCATTTTCTTCAATTAGGGGCAACTTCGGTAAATATTTCCCTTTCCAAGGTTTGGTCGACTGAATCAATAAACGGCAATCGTTAAATTCAATAAAATTCGCCTCAACGAAAAAGGCCGCGCCCTTTACGCGTTCGGATTAGTGCTTGTCATTTCCCGGTTCTTTCACAATCCCGGGATTCAAAATTACAAATCCCGGGATCCCGGATATTCCCGGGATTCCAATAAACAATTTAAAAATCATTTCAAAGGAAAGGAAAAATAAAAATAAGGTTGCCAATTGCTTGTTTATGACCCAGGGTTGATATAAAACCTTTTTTAAAATTATAAAAATGAAGAATGAAATAACAAGATAATCCAAACGGAACTTATGATGCCTATTTTCCATTTAATAAAAATTAAATTAAAATAAATAATACTTATACTGACTTTAACACTAGCTTTAAAGTCACCGCGGATATGTGTTCTCCAATTATAATAATTTATCGTTGTATAAAATATTACAAATAAATTCAAACGAAAAACGAAATTGATGACGCGTATTTTTATGGAAAAATAACGCATGTATTATTAGGCTATAACGAATCCGAGCCAACAATAGTTGTTGCTATGGCAACACTCGCGTAATGAGTGGTAAAAACTGCAAAAATGTCTGTATTTACACGAAATTCGAAGAAATACGATCAATAAGCAACAGTCTACGATAAAAATTAGGATCTTCATTCATTTCGTCAGAGAATAGTACAAATCTCGCTCCGATATTACAATTCTAAGATATTTTAAGGTTCAAGAGAAAATTAGCCTGCACGATGGATTTCAGATTTCTCATGTAAATCAAATGAGAAGAATAGTTCCTGGAATCGAACCAGGGACATTCTCTTCGCAACAAAAATTATCCTTGGGAGCTCGGCCCAAGTAGCAAGAGATTTCCACCAAGTTTCATGAAAATCGGTCTATCGATTCAAAAGTTAATACGGGAGGACGGACAGACAGACACAACGACGAAACTATAAGTCTATTTCCATTCGGGAAAGTAGGCTAAAAATAGTGTTAGCATTTTTTTAAGAACAGGTGAATCTTAACCAAGTCCACTTGTGAAGGCTCCACTTTGTGGAAAGATTCCATTTAAATGAAAATAAAACTTGTAAATTTCCACTAACAATTGTTAGAGGAAAATTACAAGTTTCTTTTTCATTTAGGTGAATCTTATTAAGTAATTTTACTCTAGCTTAGGATTTTTTATCTATTCATTCTGGTTATTTAATGTTTTAGTAGAAAATTACTCCATTGTATTTATTTGAACCTCGTATCACACAAAACGCTTACATATTGATGTTTAAATAGCGCTTGTGTCCCGGTTTTTAATCGATTCCGGGACCCTGAGAAGTTCGAAGAAATTTGTTAAAATCATTTACAAATATGGGTTACGCGAATAAAATAAAAAATAATTTAAATTAGCATTTATTTATCGACCTGAAATTTGTCTATCATATTGATTATAAAAATATAGTTACCAATACACACGGTATGTAAAATAAAATATGAATTGAAACATCTATATCATTAGCATATATTTTTCACATAAATACAAAATCATATCGACAACAGTGTTCTAATTCTTATTTCCTATTAGTAATTGATTAATAGTAACTTTTAAGAAAACAATGTGTTCACACTACTGAGAAAAAGCTGAACTTTGATACCCTAAACAGTTTGACAAAATACGCTCAATTTGGGAGACAATCTGTATACAATGTCAACTCACACCCTATAGCGGAGTGGTCTTCAGCCGTTTTCGTCTAAAAGATTTTTGAATATGGAATACACCAATATAGTTTTTTAATTAGAGAATATGGAAAACGATTCACTTGAATTGTAATTGGGAATAATATAAACGTAAAATACATATTATCCGGACGTGAAATTCCTGTCGTAAATTCGAGGAAAGTGTAAAATCGGGAAAGCGTAATGCCGCGAAAACGTAAAATCCGTTAACATTTATCATTGTTCTTATGGACCGAAAGCAAAATGCGTAAATTCAAGGAAGACGTAAAATCGGAGGATGTAAAATCGAGTTCCACTGTATATATTCCCACGAGAATGCAATGCATTTGTGAGTGCTCTATATAAATTTCTTCCTTGTTAACTAAGCTACTCGAAAACAAAGAGGGTCTTAGTGGTCTCTTTAGGAACCGCATGGACGATCAAGGCTAGAGAGTAAAATTCTCTTTATGATATACCGGGAATTCCAGGGAAACGGGAAAAGCATTTTAGCCCCGGGATCCTGAGAAAGCGGAATCCCGGGACGACAAGCACTAGTTCGGATGCGCAAATATTTCGAAGGACGTGTTTTTAACACGGCGTGCTGGCCATTGGGATATGGTTCTTAACCTCTGTGCTGGTCATTTTTACCGTTTTTAAAAATGTCATATTTCCGTGACTTATAGAACATTGCGAGATGTCATTTTTATTATTAATTAACAACCATCTTAAACAAAATGAGTTATAAATCAATTCATATATGTATGATAAAAGAAATGATAATTTTAAAAATGCATTTTTCATTTTAAAAATTCTGTAAATATATTGGCTTATTGTTTTTTCGGATTTAACCTGTAGTAAATCAAATAATTACGCATTAGAATATAGTTATCTATCCATTACTAATAGTAAAACATCACAGTATGAAACCTCTCAAGAATAAGAGCAGAAAGGCAGTTCGGTGGAGTGAAATCAGCCGACGGAATCGTATAGAAAGAAATGTCCCTGTATCCATGAATATGCCGTTATCTACCATCCAGTATTGTTTTTGTAAACTACACAGACATAGCAGACGGTAATATACCACGGAAGACGTTACGCATCGGCTGCCATCGTAACATTGCATGGAAATGTGAAAGACGTTCAGGTAGGTCGCCCGCACGGTAGGCACCGGCCCCCAAAGACATAACCGAACCTCTTTAGTCCTCCAAGTGTTAAACATTGCTCCACAGACGCGAGTTGTGAAATCCTTAAAAAAAAACGCGAGCAGTCGAAGGCGCGAACGTAGCAGACGGTCAAAGGTCTTCTCCTCCGCCTCAAGGTCCTCGACGGCGCCGACTACGTCACGTGACGTCACGCCACGACGGATTTGATCCTAACTCTATCCGATCGACGCAGCAATCGGGGCGGAGGGCGGCTAGCTCACCCCTTTCGAGACTCGGTGTCGCCGGAGACGTCAAAAGAGGCGGCAGAGATAAATCTCTAACTTCGAAAATTTCGAACCCGAGCGACGATGCGTTTTGGGGAGGGGGACGGACGCCAAGTATTCGAAAAGCGTCTCCCACGATTCGACGAGTGTTCGAAGCCGGATCTGCGAAAAGGAAAGATCCATTTTACACCGTCGCGAAAAGTATACGTGGGTGGATGGACTCCCCCGCCCCCTATGATCTCGAACAGCGATTGAAAGGCGCATACATCCTCACTCCGCGATGATTTACGACGTGGTCCAAACGAAATATACGGTGACACAACTACGGTTATTCGAAAAGGTCGGTTAAAGCGGATAACCAACAGAAAAGTACATATACACAGTCTGTAATTTAAGAATTTATTTTAACGTACTTGAAATATATTAAGACAATACAGATACAAATTTTGTTATAAGTCATTCATTTTAAAAATAAAAACTTTTCCAATAGAAATGTACATATTCGCAGACTGCTTAGTTTTCATGGAAACAACCACTCTTTCTTTTCTCACCCATATTCTATACATAAATATAAATTATATATATATATATATATATATATATATATATATATATATATATACACACACACCCATCACTACCTTTCCCTTTCCGTAAGTTTATATATATATATATATATATATATATATATATATATATATATACATACATAATTTAATGTTGATTAAATATCGTAACTAAAATAACAATGAACTTTACTAGTATGTGGGACAACTGGCAGCAGACCACAGCGGACTGTGTGGACAACTGTCATCGGATGCGTATTTTATACTAGACTGGATTACTATGTAATGAGAAACATTTTAGCACAAGGGACAACTCGTGACATTGTTGCGGAGTGAAAGGAATGGTTTAAACTTTTTTAAACTAGTCGTTTTTATGTAAAATGTCGAACTTAACTGGGGATTTTAGTTTTCATACCTAGGGGCGTAAAACCTGGGTTAATCCGGCGAGTCGGTCAAGCGAAGGTCGGTTAAGAGGGCTTCCACTGTACCGTATTTGCCCGATTATAAGGCGATGTTTTATTTCTAAAATACAAGCCGAAAAATTCATACCTTATAATCGCGACCAAAGATATCTTCTCTTCCTCCTCTCATTCTCACCCTCACCAAACTTCAAACCTCTATGTTCACCCTTAGAAAACGGTATTATGCTTATGGCACGCGCAGGTGCCAAATTTCTCCTGCCTAAGAGCCAGCGATTATGTTTTCGTCCCGTACAAACCGTTTTAAGAAATAAACCTAATAATTTAATGTAGCACAATGGAAGCCAAGTAATGTAAATGTTTTATCGTAACTGATCGTTAATCTCATCGAATATTTATATTAGGTAAAAGTTACGCATAGCAATCTCGTGAGCCGTTAGCAGCGTTATCATTTAAAAATAATAAAAAATGTCGGAATAATTTACAATTAAAAATAATGTACAGATGGTATTAGTATCAATACCTCGATTTTTTTCGCGTGGCTTCTCAAATAAGGGGTCGCCTTATATTCGAGGTTTCCCATTGATCGTGGAAATACGGTATACGGCATCGATTTTGAAACTTACGACGAATCGGCTGCAGGACGAATTTACCAAATCGCCTCAAAGACATGAAAATGTAAAGCCGATTAAAATGAAATATTTGGAGTTTCGTCAAGATTATTTGACAACTAGCTTATTAGGTAGGAACAGGGGGGGTTTCAGTTGAGAACGTGGCTATAAATTTATGGTTGACACAGTGACTACCAATAGGGTTTGGCAAACATTTACTTCGGAGCTAAAACATTTGTTTTTTTCATTAAATAGCTTCAGTGGGTCTTACTTCCAGCTCCAGGACTAATATAAATATGACCAAAGCTATCAGCAATATATGGCTGACTTGGCCCTGTAAGATGCGTCTGGTGTAACTGAGTCTCGTCAGACACACAGGTCAGACAAAAACTTTGGCACAGGCGACATTTAAGTACAATTAAGCACACCCTACGCTCAATTGTCAGCTAACCTAACAACGATAAGTTTTTATTTATTTGTTGTAATTTACAAGGGTTTTGGTTAACAAAAATACCCCACAATTCTTAAAATCAGAGGTTCCAATTTTAGATGTCTGTATTTGTATTAATAACACCGTTTTCTATCTCTTGTTATATACTTTTGGCATTTTAAAAATAAATCTGATTTCTTAAATGAAATGTTTCGCTTTTTCCATATATGCCCGTACGCTACGAATAAAATACAGCCATACCTCGCTTTACGCGACACAGGTTTCTGAAAATTCCGCGCAAAACGAGGTCATATGTCAATGCGGATATGGTACCACGGACGCGAACACTTGAGTTTAATATTAATAAAAACACGCCGATAACATGGAAAAACAGCTTCTTGTCGGCTTTCATCTATCAACGCCAGATGCAAATCTTTACATTTATTCAATAACATATCAATAATTTTCAAATGTTAAAAAAACTTAAAACTTCGTTAAAATTAAAATGTCAATATTTCTTGGATGAATGAAATCTCTAATAAATCAGCGAGGAATTCTTATTCGGAAAGTCACCTTTCTTTAGAAATAATAACACCAAAATAAGCGTCGATCGAATGATAAAATTGGTGGTTTCTGTTATAGTAGTTATTTTAATCATCCGACGTGGTTTCGAATGGCCTCATGGATGTCAGCCACATGTGACTAATGTGGCTCGAACAGAAAACCGTGCGTCTTCCACATAATACTGACAAGGCAACCGGCATTGGTAGAGGGCTGGTTATCGTGTCTAGCACCCAATGAGGATCGCGGGTTCGAATCCTGCCGAGGGCATGGTCGTATGCGCTTGTTATAAATCGAACACATTAATTGGGGAAATCTGTTCGTGTTATAGAACTTATTATTATTAATACAAAAGTATCATTTTTCCATCTTCAAAAGATTAATCGAATTAGAATAAATTAAAGAAATGATAAATAAAGAATAAGTGAATATAGCTTGACAGGCCTCACGAATAAATATTTTTCAGGGAAAGTTAGGAAAAGCATTTAAACAAGTCAAAATTTCCGCTTATTTTAGCTGAAAAGGCTTCATATTTAAGGTTACATGTTTCAGCTGGCGCCCATTAAGTAACGGCACAGAAAAAAGTTCCCTCGCATATCTAAAGCGAAAAAAAAAAATATATTACCACATCAAAGAATTTCTTCTAATTTTCATCTACGAGGTAATACACCCAATTTTCTCGTAGGATCAGCACGACTTTGACTTTAACTTTAACGGTCGAATAAAAACCAAGGGTGGGAAATGCTAGCGTTCGGAAACATTAAGTTAAACTGCAATATTAATTTTTAATAGTAATAGACACCACGACTAAATGAATTAGCGTGTAGAAACGTATGACGTAGCAATCAAAAACTTAACTTCTTTGTACGGTTCCCATGCCCGAGTTTCATCATTGGACCTTTATGTAGAAACATTCCGTAATCAGTGGCATTTTAAGACGAAAGATGAGAAGAATTTTGCTTTTGGTAATACCTCATTTCCTATATACATTTCAATTTAATACCATGGCCATCTACAGTCGCAGCATTCAGTACCGTTTTCTTTCCAATATAACAACTGCATCGTGATATTTTGGATAAGTGTGCTGAATATAAAAAATAAACAAATAAATTCCTCGCTTCATTAATATTCGTACAGTTCCAAAAGAAAAAGTTATTGTTTCTTTTCATATCCTCGTGATCATTCATTACCAAAAAGTTACCGCCCATTTGATAAACTATAAACCAGTATTTTTGGCGACAAATCACAATATTAATCGTTTTATAAGTATACCGATTACTTCGTAGCCGGTCGAGTTTTAAAATAAATTGCTTCTCCTCCCAAACATTCCAAAGAACACTAGGCTTTCTCCTAAGTCTTGCTATAAGCAATAAGAAAAGGTTTGTTTCGTAAATCAATAATTTTTACCATTGGGCGATTTGTTTAAAACACGTAAATCTCATTAAAGAATAGATTATACTCCGGTTTCCATCTCAATTTGTAGAAACTTATCTTGATTGAAGACATCGCTGTATATTTCGCGTTTTTCAACAGGGGGTCCGCGAAATAAAAGTGGTTCGCAGCTCTAAAGATAAAAGCAATAAAGCCTAATCTGCCGTGGGTAAATGTTTGTTCGATCGTGTAGACACAACGATACTTTGTAGAACACTTTGAATAAGTGAGAAAGAAAAAACGATTTCCTAATTCGGTAACGAAATTCTTTCACGAAACAAGCGATACATAATTTAGTTACAAAAGTGAAGTCGTCAAAAGAAGGTAGCCACTTCGTGATCAAATTTTGTATCAGTATTAATATGTTTGCGTTTACTTGGCAGCTATAAATATAACGTAGCATACATTTTCTCACGTTTATCTCAGTCGTAAACATTGTATCTCGCAAGGCACTATTCTTTGTCTGCACGGGGATTCCTCGGTGCTGGGAGTTTATCATACTGAAGTACCTACGTGTGGTTTTGTGAACGATGCACGCTTTATAAAGTACAATTTTATCTAAATGTGGTCATATTTAAAGTGTAATTACAGAAATTAAATATAAATTTAAAGTTCCAGTGCCCAGTGGGATCAGAAGAGAGGTTTCCACTTTTGGCGATGGGAGGAGATTACTTTTGTTTTTATTCTTGCAAATTAGGTAAGATAAAAGCATGTATATGTTTTCTGTATTAAATTGGTTAAGCTGGACACAAGCTTGTTTAAATGAATTTATTATCGATAATCGTAATATACCGTTTAGAAATCTTCATATAAGGCGCACAGCCCATTTTAAACAACATTTCGAGAAAAATAGGTGCGCGAGGTATGTACAATGCGATATTGTTATACATGTATTATATTTTATAATGGATATTAAAAAGATAAATATGGAATTATTTATATGGTTTTTTTAGACGAAAAAATTATTTTCAACAAATATCTATCGAGTAACTTTGTTAATAGTTAAAATAAAATTAAATTAAATATATTTTTTTAGGGTTGTAAAAATTAAATTATGGAGCATTGGTTGAATACTGGCAGTCTGAAAAAACAATTCGAAGTCAATAAACAGAGTCCGGCAGAACCACCAGCTCAAAAATCAACACAGAATAAACCTCGAAAATATGTTGAGTCGTACAAAGATCTTGGTTTTATGGTAAATGTAAACAAAACTAGAGAAGAAAAACCTAAATGCGTCTTTTGTGGTGAACTATTGGCAAACAGCAACATGAAATCGTCACTTTTAACCAGCCACTTGGAGACAAATCATAAAAATTATAAAGACAAACCATCTTTCTTTTTACGAAAATGTGAAGAATTTAAATATCGATGTTTTTGTTAAAAGATATTCAAGTAATGCCAAAAACGCTATTTTAGCCTCGTACAAAGTGAGCTATCGAATTGCTAAATGTGGAGAATCACACACAAAAGCTGAAAAATTAGTGATACCGTTTGCCAAAGACGTAATTGAATGTATGATCAATGAGAATAGTGCGGAATGCCTCGAGCAGATTCCACTGTCGGACAACACAGTATCTCGACGGATAAACGACATCTCAAATTACATTCAAACAGAACTTGTACAAAGAGTGAAAAAGTGCATTTTTACGCCTACAAATGGACGAATCAACTGATGTTTCCAATCAAGCTGCGTTTTCGGTGTTCATTCGTTTTATTTTCGAGGAAAGAATTGTAGAGGACATTTTATTTTGTCGCACATTAAAAAATCGCAACACCGGAGAAGAGAAATTTAAATTGTCTGATACTTATGAAATTGATTGGAACTATTGCATCGATGTATGCACAGATGGGGCTCAGTCAATGGTTGGCAAATTTGCTGGTGCAGTAAGTTTCATAAAGAACGCATCAAAAAATGCAACATCGACACAACGTCTTATTCATAGACAAGCGCTTGTTGCTAAACGAATGCCAACAAAATTTACAAATGTGATGAATGAAGCAGTCAAGATAATTACCGTATTTACCCAAATCCAAAACGAGATTTTTTCCGAATTTCGGCTTGCGAAAATCGGGGATCGTCTTAGATTCGGGTATAATGTAAGTTTACGCATTTATCGACGTTTTTACATATTAAGCATAAGATAAAATAATTATATCTACTAAAATTTTTCAATGAAAACTTACTATCCAGATTACAATTAATGCAGTATTATTTTTAAATACATTTTTTTATGATTTTTTTCTCAAACAAATTTGTAACAAACCTTTTAAATGATTGAACGAACTATGCCTATACTGAACACGTGAGTTCGAAATATACACCGGATACGTACAAATAACGTGTTATTTAATGAAGTAGAGATCTACTGAATTTTATTTTTTAAGCGATGATGCTCAGTGAACAATTATTACGCGAACGATTTCCAAAAGTGAAGAACTAAACTTTTCTTGTATATTGGTGAATATAATTTCGCGGATGTCAAAACAAATGACGGCGTATTGCCGGAATTTACCCATTCAACGATTTTACGCCATAAATTCTCTAATTGTGATTTTGTCTTACATTCCTTTCAAATAACAAAACTTTTCAATGAATGAACGAACTATACCTATGCCTGAATACGTGTCCTAAATCTATGCCGAATACGTACAAATGACGTGTTAATCAACGAATTAGAGAACTATTGAATTTTAGTTGTGAACGATGATGATAAGTGAATAATTATTACACGAACTATTTCCCAAAAGTGAACTAAACTTTTCTTGTCTACTGGCGAATATCATTTCGCAGATGTCAAAACAAATGACGGCGTAATTCACCGGAATTTCGTTATTAACATCTAATTATGCTATCAATGAAAAAGGTGCAAAATCTGCAATAATAAAAACGTCAGGTAACAGAAGAACGTGAGTTACATTAATGTTGGCTGTTTTAGCAGATGGATTAAAATTAGAACTATATGTTATCCTAAAACAAAAACAATGACTACAGGAATTCTAGTCAGATGCCATGATAATGGATGGATGTCAAAAGAACTTATGAGAGATTGGTTCCACATGGTTAGAATAGAAAACCAGGAGCGCTTTTAAGAAAAAGAGGGATGCTTGTATCAGATGCCTTCAAAGGACACAACTCCTGAAGTTAAAGATTCAATTTATGCAATGAATACTGACCTTGTAATAATACATGGAGGAATGAAATCACAGCTTAACGTTCTTGATGTCGCTATTAACAAGCCACTTAAAGAGAATTTAAAAGGTTTATATTCTGAGTGGTTATTGAGTGGAAATCACCCTATTACACCAAAAGGAAACTTACTATTGCAATGCTCTGCCAATGGATCAAGGTATCATGGTAACAGATAAATACACAAGTAATTGTGAGTGCATTTAAGAAGTGCTGCTTATCCAACGCCATTGATGGAAGTGAAGATGATATTTTGTGGGAGTTTACAGACAAAGTTTGGAGTGATAAAGATAGTGAGAGTAAGGACAAAAACAAAGAGAGCATAGAGGGTGATGATGACTGATGCAGTATAAAGACCTATGATATTCAAGAAAATTATGGGACCCAATAAAATGTTTGCTAGTTTTGTGGAATTTTAAATTTTTGCAGGAATCATAATTAGATCATAAAGCCTTTTTTCTGTTTTGACAGTCCAGAAAGGGGGGGTCGTTTTAGATTCGAGGTCGTCTTAGAATCGGGTAAATACGGTAATCATATTAAATCACGACATTTAAATTCAAGATTATTTTCAACACTATGTAAAGAAATGGGAAGCGACTACACACATGTATTGCTTCACACAGAGGTAAGATGGTTATCAAGAGGAAAATGTTTAACTCGTTTATTTCTTCTTTGAACTGAAATTCTAGAATTTGCTAAAAAGGAAATTTATTCGAGCTTCATTTGAAAATGACTGAGACTGTTTGGGTTCAGAGGTTGGCTAATTTGTCAAATATTTTTTGTCGATTCAACGATTTCAATATATCGCTTAAAGGCAAGAATACCAACGATTTCATTTTACAAGATCGAGTGGAACCCATCATAAAAAAATAACTCTTTGGGAAACATTTATTAGAAAAAGCCAAACATTGTTTCAGTAATTTGACAGATTTTCTTGTGGGAATAACTTTGAAACAAAAAATTCTGCTATGACCGGGAATCGAACCCGTGTCTTCCACTTGCCGGGCGGATATTCTACCACTGAACTACCTTAGCAGATAATCTTTCCTGTTTCTGAACGCGGGTGTTTTTCTTAGTTGGGTCCGGGCTAGCCAAGCTAGTATCAACCAGCCCCAACGGACGTCCTCCAAGAGAACGTCAAAGAAAACCACTCCCTCTCAAATGGTGATTGCCAAAGCCTAAAATTGATGGAATACTAGGAAACTATGCAGAATGGCATAAGCTGTAATTTTGGGAATAACTTTGAAAGAGAAAAGATTCTGCTATGACCGGGAACCGGAACCGGGTTCGATTCCTGGTCATAGCAGAATTTTTTTGTTTCAAAGTTATTCCCAAAATTACAGCTTATGCCATTCTGCATAGTTTCCTAGTATTCCATCAACTTCAGATTTTCTTGTGGAAAACAACTTAGATTTGGATAAGGAAGTAAATAAAGATATAATTATTAACCTTCAAGAAATAAAATCTGTATTCAGAAAATATTTCCCATGCAAAACC
This sequence comes from Tanypteryx hageni, assembly GCA_028673005.1. Classification (NCBI taxonomy): domain Eukaryota; kingdom Metazoa; phylum Arthropoda; class Insecta; order Odonata; family Petaluridae; genus Tanypteryx; species Tanypteryx hageni. The sequence goes on along the minus strand of CM054120.1, from coordinate 62,617,985 downwards.
ATGGAAAACGAATGTATTCGAAATCCATTCAATGAAGCAACAATTGTAAATGCAAAATTTCTTGTTCATGAAAAAGAGCTTTTAATTGACATTGCAAACAATTCAAGTTTAAAAACTCGGTTCGATAAATTAACTTTAGGTCAATATTGGTTCAACAAGATGAATATCCAACCTTGTCAAAGAGTGCAATTAAATGCTTATTGCCATTTTGTACCACATACTTGGTGAAAAGGGATTTTCTGTGTATACTCGAATAAAAAATAAGTACAGGTGAGCCCCGCTTAACGCGGGGGATGCGTTCCTGAGGTCTCCGCGTTAAGCGAAAATCCGCGTTCGCCGGATCACCATAACATTTAGGCGCCGAGAGGGAAATAACTTCCCAAATGGTATTTCTGAACCCACATTCAATGTAAAACATATTTCTACCGGACTTTTAGAATGTAATTTATTAAACAAACTATAAAATTACCTAGTAAACAGTAAGACAAAAAAGCTTTTTAGCGGTAAATGTACATAATTTTAAAATATTTTTCAGAACACCTACGAAGTTTTATTTAAAAAAGAGTCCAGGGTCGACTGCTTAGCTTTTTTTCGCTTATTACGTAAAACTTGTCGGTAGCCCCTCTTCACGGCACTCACTCGTGTGAAGTCATTTTAAGCCATCCCAAAGACTAACTGCTTTATTAATAATGATTTGTGTAGACACAGGCATAGAGCGCTGATTCAAATCTTCTATCCATTTACATAATAAATTTTCCATCTCCATCATTAATGAACTCCGAGTGCGAGAAACTTTGGTGGCTGTTAATGGCGTAACACTCTCGCCAGCCTTTAGTAAATTGTATTTGCTTTTCATAATTGTCCTGACTGTAGACTCCGACAACCCGTAATTCCTACAAACTGCTGTAACACCATTGCCTGCCTCTACTTTTACAATAATTTTTAATTTCGTTTCCAAACTCACCACGTTACATGTTTTCTTTTCGCTACTTCCATCATTATCGCTTATACTTGACCTCTTCGACATTATACAATTTAACAGAGGGTTAAAGAATAAATTTAAGTTATAAATAACTCAGCGAACAGAGATGGTGAAATAGGTCTGCGTTTAGACTACAACTAACAAGAGTCGAACATTTCGACCGCTAAAACCCAGGCCGCCGTACATCTTGACACATTCGAGGTGGAATATTGGGAGGTAATAGCCAATGGGGAAGAGCAACGATCCTCTTGCAGCCCTGCTTATAGATTCAAGTAGTGCGTGTTGGGTTTTCTGCAATTTATATATTATTATACATTATAAGCATTCAAACATTAAGATCCCTCCGCGCGCACCACATATTTATTCATATCTATGCAAAAAGTATATTTTGATGTGTAGCGTTATTGTTTTATTATTATTTATAATGATATGCTAATACGGTAAATTAACATTGTAATAAAGTAATTGTCGAAAATTATAGATTTAAAAAATATAAATCGTCAAAAACATTCTTTACGATCCAATGATACCAAAGAAACATGAAGCACGAATCATATTTCTATTTCAGTTTTTTAAATGTCTTCCGTCTTAAAAGATATACATTTTGTGTTAGACCCATGAAATTTAGAGGGGAAAGAATGAAATGGCAACCAGTTGGAAACATATACTTTCTAGAAGAATGGACGTCTGTTTTGCGCAAAAAAAAACTGGAAGTTAGAAACCGCCTACTATTTTAAGTCGATAACTGAGAAAAAACTTGTCTCCTTTCCACAATAATAATTTATTTGTATGAAATCTCGAACGATTTAGTTGAGAAGAAAATCAGCATTCGGGCTGCCCCTAAGCACAGAAAGGGCCGCATACGGCCCGCGGGTCACAAGTTTGATATGCCTAGCCTATAGGGGTTAAGTACTAATGCCGGGAGAAAAATTAAATTATCATTTAATGCAAACCCGATCGACAAAAAAAGGAATGTAACAAACTACTTACGGGATCAAATCGTATGTCCCTCTGTGGTATTCGTTCTCTCGTACACGATATGCGCCGCGACGTGAGGTAATTATTGCAACAGATCTATGTATTCATCTCCTTGACCAGGCACAACGAATTCTATAGAAGAGCCATCACTCGAAGATAAGGTTTTTACAACGCAACCATTGACCGCTTCTTATGCTGATACGTCTGGGCGAAAGAGGGCAAGTTCCAACTCTTCACAGTCCTCTTTGTCCTGTCCGATATCTTCTTATTTGCTTGCTTTACTCCTTGGGTTCCCAATGCTTCGAGGCTCAGTCGACGAATGACTAACATTCATGAATAGCTTGGTTTTGTATCCTGACGCCTTTATGAGATCTTTGAACCGCCCTTCTCGAGGTTATCTCCAACTCCTCATTTTTTTATTACTATGACTTCCGTCACGAGTTGTTATGAACAATAAAAAAATGTTACATCCATTTGACTTCGTTGTGTGCACATTATATTATTAATGACGCCCGTAGTGTTTCGCCATCTGTGCTTCGCAATGGCGGGGAGAGGATTAGCCCCCTTGCCACCGATAGTAAGCATTAACTTTTAAGGTAGGAGAATATATATAAAGCTGCATACTGTTAAAAATTTATCTTGATTAAAATGTATTCTTGATATTACCGGTTTCGTACTGTATATCCTATCACGTTCCCTCGTTTCAAAAGCTTCGTTTTCTATGGTATAGTCAACTGAGCAAAAATCGGAAAATGCCACAGAAGAGCTGCCAAACCGTGCCCCTACGTTGATAGGGTGAGATTAGTTGCATAATGGTGTTTCTATAATGTGCAGCCTTTCATATCACCACTGTCATTCTGTAAATGATCCGCGTCATTTACAACGTCGTGATAGCGGGGCTTTAGAATGGTGCTTTTCAACCTCTTACCCTTACCCCATAAAGGTATTTGGTGTACAGCGTAACACCAAGATACACTTAAGGCTTTAGTAAAGCTACCAATAAATACAACAGCTTTAAACAAAAACAACATTGTCGGCATTTCAATAAAGCTTTTCCTTACATTTAAATACTATACAATTAAAAAACGCTGTGAAGTTTCATCGCAATGTGAGTGTACATAGAAACCAAAAAATAATACTTTTTAAATAAAAATTGGGCGCTTTTCCAATAATCCGACACTGAGAAACCCAAGCTAGTTTTCCAAACGTGAGATTCTCAATTCACGGAACATAATGTTTATTTATTTATTTTTAAATCGCTCATAAACAGCACTTAACGAACCCGAAAGTATGTATTAATTCGGTTCAGGCCGCTGACAGTTATTTTAAAAATTAATAACAAAATTGGCTGTGCATACAAACGTTTTCATAACCGTAGGTTTCTACTCCACACAATAATATCACTGGTTATGTTGATACGCATGCGGGCAGTCTGACTCGTAGCATCAATGCTGTTACAGTTAGTGGGTACAGCTGGGCGGTAGCTGAGCGTAAAACACGTTACGTTACTATGTCACTGGGCGCTAAGTGCTTATTTTTGAAGAAATTTAGATTACACCTTATTGTTTGCAACATTACTCTCCATAACTGTACGAATTTAAATCAAAATACATAAGGCCATTTTTGAGCAAACCAACATTTTGCGAAAATCGACAAGAATGAACTACCTTCCATAATGGCGCGATACGGCTCATTTCAACCAGTCTTCTAGTACTGGTATTAAATTGGAGATTTTATCACATGTATGTCAAGCTGTTTAGCTGCTAGAGTAGCGTACTGACGACAGACCACAGAGATGTAGTATTGTCAACACCACTATTTCGGACTCGGGGACACCTAACACGTGCATATTTATCAAAATCTCCAATTAGAATATTTTGCTCGATCACAATACTTTATATATATTTCGTATAGGAGAAAGTAACAAACGACTATTTCTGATTATTTTTGCGTCCCACCTGATATTCGAAACTAATTGTACATACGTGTACCAATAATTGCGAAGCACTGGTTTAAAATGCTACCCCCGGCGCAGGAATATTTTCATATATAATTCACACCACCGCGAAAAAGAGAATCATCTGGTCATAGACCCGTTCTTTTTACCTCAGGCCTCCTTTCATCACGCAGTATGAAGGAAGTATGGCTTTGAGGGCGCTATTTTTGACATATTCAAAGACAACGCCTCTCACCACACGCGAGGTAATTTTCACGCTCTTTTTACAAAACTCGTAGTATTTCCTTTTGACTAACGATTTTCCATTTAAAGTTTCGCAAACATCCCTTCGGAAAAGCTTTACGTTTAACATACAATGAAACCCCGATTTAGCGCCACCGTTTGTCCGTAACTGACATTGGCGCTAAACCAGGGGCGGCGTTAAATCGAGGTACCTATGTGTTTGCTCTATGTAATCACAAGATGGAAGTTCTGTTCACAACGATTCACGGATGGCTCTATATAGAGGGGGGGGGGGGGCGATAAATCGGGGCCTTACTATACTTAATGTATCCGTATATTTCGCAGAGATTAAGAGATTCATCTGGATTCTAGAACGTCTGCGAGCAACTTTTAGATTGCTGGGTTTACGCAATGATTATGTTTCAAAGTACATGAAAATGCTGACGACAAGGACAAAATGGTGCTTAAATGGCCCCAGTGGCGAAAAATATTTACTTTATTTAATGATTTACACGTGCTCCGTAAACCCCTATACAAACTTAGAGATTATTTTGTCAAAAATAAATAGTGTTGGATCATCGAAAATAAAAATTTTCTTAAAAAATGAAATTCTTGGGATTTATAATTATGTGATAAATTTAAGTATTTTAAAAGCAATATTTTTTACGGATTTTAAAATAAAATTCCCTTTATAAGAGGCGTTGTAAACCAAAAATATATCAAAACTTTCGTAACAACAATTTTTCTAGTCTACAATTATTTTAGCGCTTTATAGTTCATGATATTATATTTGTATTAAGGAATAAAATGTATATTTAAATTTTTGTTATAAACGAAATTATCTTTCTACTAATTTATAATAGTGTTGACGATTTATATTGAAAATTTGCATACACATGACTCCATATCAGACAAATTAATGTTGCAAAGATATATTCTCTGTTAGTAAGTTTTCCTAGATATGAAGAAAACCTTTTAAATTACTATTAAAAACACGTTTTTCTGACATCAAACAGTAAGCTAATTTATAATGATGAAAAATGTAGCTCTAATTTATTTTTTTGCTTTCTATATTATAAAAGAAAAAAGTTCAATAAAAATTGAAAAATATTCTACTTAGTTTCTTGGTATTCTGAGCACAAAATTGAATCTTCTTTTTTTCTTGGCAAGCTGATCAATTATTTCATCTTCTGTAGGAATTAAATTTCTATATAGATATATTAAAGCAAGGCCATTCAAATGGGCATCACCTGTAGAGTTTCGCAAATAGGTTTTTTAGAGTTGAGAATGCTCGCTCATAGTATTACAATTAATATAAATATATTAGGATGTAGACTAGATTCACAGATTTCTAAGGCTTCCATGGCAGTTTTAGGGAGATTCTTAGTTTGTCAAGCTAAATATGTAATACATTTTTAACTCAACAGCTGCTGCCTCAGCATCACAGTTTACTTCATTGTGGTAAAACTGCACCAATTGTTTCATATTATTTATATTGTGCTTCATTGAGGTTCAGAGTTCTTAGGCAGCAAGCACAAAATTTTAAAGATATTTTTATGCTTAAGAAAACGTTCTTCCAGACTTGTTTCTCTTTGCTGCACAGCAAGGCCGTGTATTAGTAAGGTTATGACAACTTCGCTCGACCGCCATGTTGGGTCCCGGAGCAGACGACTACTACATAAAACTATACGGCGAATTGGTATGGAAAGGAAAGTAAAGGAAAGGAAAATATTAACACTTCGTGAGGGTCGATATTTATAGATTATTTTCAAATAGTCATTGGTGTAATACAGGTCGCATTGGTTACTCCTTAAGAAACTCATTAGAATACGTGCATAGCGTATATAAAGGGATCGTAATCCGAGTACTGACTAGTGGGATCCCTCTAGTCCAATGATAGGTCGCGCTTGTCGGCATTCTCACCGGCAAAGGATGTGTTAATTAACCTTACTAATACACGGCCTTGCTGCAAAAATGACCAGCGCGCTGTTTTTGGTCTCATATTTACACGGCTTTCTTTGTTACTATTTCGTTAAATATTTTTACTAATAAGTTCAATTTTTTCTCACTGGATGTCATAGTTGTAATAAAAACAGGCAAAAATACTAATAACAAATAATTTTTTTCTTTCAATTCAAATTTAAAATTTTCATATTTTTCAATAATCAATAACAAAAAAGTTTAAAATAAGTAATAAAAATAATTTTTCGATTTTCTCATGGAGGAAGGTTTGAACCCCATAACCCCCCCCCCCCCTTTGCTACGCGTCTGAATGGCCCTATATATACATATATATCAGTAGGCTTGCCATGTATTCAGGGGACACAACCGGGACAAAACGATTTCTGTAGATGATAAACCGGGACATAACCGGGACGCGTCTATTATTATTTTTGTTTGATACATAAACTTATATAACCAGATGTCTCTAATAACATAACATTAATTTAAAATTCAATATTTTAACAAAAAATAAATTATTCGACACTAGGAACCACTTTATTTACTCAGAAACAAATTTCTTACCACTATCCCTGAGTTTGACTCAAATTTATTTTCCAAGACAACAACAAACCGGCCAGGACAAAACCTTGAAACCGGGAGGATCCCAGTCAAACCGGGACGTATGATAAGGATATACATCATCATCATCATAGGTAGTATGTTCGTAGAGAGGTCCGTGATTATTCATGGTTAAACCTGGTACTCCATATACTCCTATTTTCCGCTGTCCTGTTCATATCTTGATAACTCTCTTTGCCTTTCAAATCGTCTATCAGCTGAAACCTTTTCCTACCTCTTTCCCTTTTTCCATCTAGTTTTCCCTCTAACACGTCTTTAATCATACTCTCTCTCTCCTCGGGTAATGTCCAACTCAGTTTGCCTTCCTCTTGCTAATAATCTGTATAATCATTCGCTTCTCTCTTACTCTTCGTAACACTTCATAGTTTTTCATCATATCTGTCCATTTTATCTTCGGCATTCTCCTCCAAGTGCACATTTCAAAGCTTTCCAAATATTTGGTGTCATTTTTCCTTAGCGTCCATGTTTCTGTCCCGTACAAAGCTATACTCCATACATAGCATTTTATGAACTCCTTGCGGATATCTTTCCTTATATTCCCCGTAAATAGGTGTTTCTTTCTTCTGAAGGCCGCTTTTGCTTTTCCTATTCTAGTCCTGATCTCATTAGTACATTTTGCTTCTCTTGTTATGATGCTTCCAAGGTATTTATAGTCTGAAACTTGTTCTAAAGGCTTTCCTCCAATACTTGTTCCGATTCTCTTCTTTGCCCGATATTCGAATGACCTTGGATTTTTCTGTATTTATTTCCATACCGTATATACATATGGTATCTAAATTACGCCGAGACTGCTTTCCTGCTGATTCTGATCCTCCCGCTATTACTTCCCACCACTTGCGATCGCAGAAAAGTGCTTCAGCTTTGTATGGCCTCCGTTTGATACTATCACCGCGGAATCCAAGCCGGCCAATCATCAGTTTTCCTCAAGAAAATCTCTATTTTAACAAAAAAATGTATACAGTGCCCTCCCCCTCCGATTGTTAAAAAATTCGATTTTTTTCAGTCGATACCTAATATAAAATTGTTAAGATATGCTGACTAATACATACGCAATGGAATTTATAGACATGCGATTTGAATCTAAAATGTCACGAATAACCTATTAATTAATTGTGTCACATTACCTTCGCATTAATTTACACCATACATAGAGGCGGTATCTATATTAGTGTTTTTTTTTCTGGTAAGCGTTTGAGGGTCATAGGGGTTGCACAACATACCGCTTGAATGCGCTAACAATGCGTAGATAACTTATGAATTTTTTTATATTTTAAAATGCGGAGGAAATCAAATTAAAACAAGATTTTACTACACATATCACAAATTACAATGAATTACATAATTGTAAAAACAAAATAAGCAAAAATTTAATTATTTAAACAATTTAAAAAAACTTTTACTATGTACTAAAAAAAATTAAATATTTTCTTTCCGTTTACACAAATGAATGTTTTCATTAGCGAGTGATGGAGGACGGAAATTCGCCGAGAGAATAACTTGCCGAAGAATGCGCGAAGGTGAAGCCTTAGAAACCACAATTAGCAAATATCGTTAAGACTGCAAACGAACTAAGTAATGAAGTTTGGCCCATAATTGGAATGGAACATTGACTTCAACAGAAGCATTAAACTTGGAAAATTATAAAAAAGGCTGCTCCAGATCAGCATTCCTGAAGCCAGAATCTTCTATTTCTCTTCAAGCATCTTCATCCCTAACATCTAAATTTGCCTGTTATACCATTTGTGTTGAGTCAAAATTTCCTTTTTACTTGCATTTTCTCTCTCTCTATTAGCCTTGCTTTTTACGCCGTTCTCTATGTTACCGTCTTTGCCAATCTGTTTCTTTGTCCTAAGTTACTGCGAAAAAACCGCGCTATGGTCAACTCTCGCAGATTTGGAAGCCGAACTCCATTTTCCCCATTACGTACTTACCGTTCGCGGTTACACGGTCGGCGGATTCTCCCGAAACCTAACTTCCGCGAACGGCGAGTTGTACCGTTTCTGTAATTCATAAACTCTCGATTGTTCTTTTCCTCCGCTTTTCTTCTTAAATGCATTGCCCATTTCCTTCACCGCCACACATTTGGTCATTTACCTTGACGTCGTCGTCTTTGGAACTTTCTCATGCAACTTTCCTCACCGCCTTCGCCATCTATCTCTTCTCCGTGAAACCCTCCACCTTTCACCACTGCTCTCAATTGCACCTTAAATACTTGGACGTAACTCTACATCACCCGCCTTTCCTGTCTTATTGTTTCCCCTTCCTTCCGCTTCTAATTTACCTTTCCTCTACGACACGCATCTTGAAGCTCTTTACGTATCCCTTTGAGCTTTTTTAAATAGTCGCGTACCCTGAGTGCACGTTAAAATATTGGTGGTGGCAAGTGTATTAAAATGCAAAACTCGTGTTTAAAAATCCAATTAAGTAAAAATTGATGAGACAAATTTCCATTTTTAGTATACCTTCCAAAACAAAACTTCTTTCGCGAATTCAACGGGAAACTAACGAGCTCTTCTTATGGCTGAAAAAAATTCAAGAACAAAAATTTATAAATAAATACTTGTCTCAGGTGTCTCCAATAGCCAATATAACCTTGTTGTGGCAATTGGAGATACCTGAGACGAGTATTTTTAAATGCGTTCTTGAATTATTTCGTGAAGAAAAAAACCTCCAGACCTCTTAATAATTTACTTATCGCTAAGTAGGCTTCTTTGAAGATATTCGTGGAAATACAGAAAAATATTCTTTTCTTATTTTCATTAGTAGGTAAAAAAGTGTCTATAAGGTTATTCGTAGTCGCGAAATCATAACCTTTGATTCCCAAATCATGCATTGAAAGCTGATGAAGAAAAATTGGCATAATATTTTCACGAAACCCGTTAATCCTCTGCTCGTATTTCCAGAAGCACGCTTATCATTGGTTGAAAACACTTGTTCAACGCCTTACATTCCACCTTCCCGTACTTCCTCACTCTTACTCCTCACAATCCTACTCCACTCTTCATTTCATCTACATCTGCTTGTTCATATCAATATCCGGCATTAACCTCAGTGAGGTTAAGTAGTGCTACGGGCTACAGGCTGAAAAGCTGCTCCAATCCTTTCCATGAGCCGTCACCAATAAAGTCGAACTTTTTATTTAGACCGGATGTCGCCAAAATATTCATTAAAACGGGCATATAAGGGAATAAAATGGAGAAAACGTGACGCATGAAAATTTTAATCGCCAAATTTTGAGCCGTTTCAGATAATGAAATGCGTCATACACCGACATAAAATTCAGATGCATACCACGACGTTTCGATTTTAGTCTTAGTTTCTATAAACCACTTCTACAGAAGGTGATACCAAACGTCATATTTCAACGAAAGTGACTCTTTGGAACGGAGGTCTGGATGAAATAACTGCGCAGGCCGTACTTAACGGGTCCCTGATTTGGATGTTCCGCTGCTCTGCGTTTTCCAAGTGAACTCCAAAGACATTCCCGGAGATTCTCTTCATTTCACGATCGATCGCGCCCAAGGCTCGTAGCCAATAATGATTTTTTCCTCTCCCTCCGTCTTCATCCCTTACGACTATAGCTATTAATTTTGAAAAATTCTCACAATCTCACCAAATGTTTGCGATGGAATCGATTTTCGACCTTGGAGATGCCATTGATTCACAAGAAATTACGCTTCCTTAGCATCATCGCCATTTATTCATCTTCGGCCCGAGTGTTTCCTCCTCAACAAATGCCGCGCTTGTGGAAGAACATTTTCAATATCTCACTGTCCGTCTTGCTCCGAAAGAAATGGTAATCACTGCAATCCTTCAGCCATGATGGAATCTTGGATGCACAGTAAACCATTGTCCAACGAGGATTTGGTTACACACGTTTAAATAAATGTCACACTTATTTACCCAAGAGTACAAAATCTAATTATACTCGGCCCTGAATTGGTGGTGCACTGCATTACACGAATTTATGTGGCGTGAGAGATTTCGTGGATTATACGAACGTGAAGTTTTCCATTAGGTACTGAATTTGCGCATGTCGGTTTTGTCCAAAGCGGCCTTTTCCGTAACCTAACCTCGCATTGCTTAAGGGGCTACTCAACATTCTAGTAAGCTGTAAAAAACTAATAATGCTACTTTGTAAATCACAAGCTACTATAAACTTAGAATCGCAGGGTTCACCCAAGAAAGCGAACCTCGGAATAATACACCGTAATTTTTTGAAACCGTATTTGCTCGCCTATAAGACGATCTAGAATATCAAAATATCCCCGTTTACGAAAGGTAATTTGGACGAAAAAAATGTTTTAGAAGACATTCTGAAGAAAATAAATTAAAATTCATTACGAAATTCACTAAACAAGGTGTAACTTTGTGAAATTGCATTATAATAAAATTAAGAAATAATACAAGGGTGGAAATTGTATCTACAATGATGCATTATTTCGTACTTTTAATAAAATAAATTGAACAAAAATATTAGTCACTTTTTATTCAAATCTCCAAAAATTGGCATCATTATGTGCAGTCTAAAGATAAATCTAATTATGTACATGTATGTATGTATGTAAATGTAATTTAAACCATGCTCGACTATCCATAATCACTGTCGCTATTTTTTGTTTATTTCTTTTTTGCGAATACAAAACAACTCCCAAATTTGACTAAAATAATAACACGAAAAACCTCGTCTCATAGTCGGGTAAACACGGAGCGTATACGGATTTAAGGAGAGGTTGCAAAATTGCCAAAAGTCAAGAGAGCATTTACCGGGCACGAGCTTGAGACAGATGAATGCCCTTATTCTTGAAGTGTACCTAATGAATGCCACACTCTAGTTACTCAAAATGTTAGAAATGAAGATGAACAAGCTAAAATAATAATTTAAATGACATTTGTCATGTTTTCTAACGCTGCATTACTATGAAGATTACGTCTGTTTTACTTCCTTCAAATCTACGAAAACATCGAACGTAATTTTGTAAGGAGGAAATAAACAAGCGATCCAATCAAGCAAGAAAGCTAATCGTTTGGTCACGGCACGCGATGCCGAATCATATTTTATCTTGCGGACTTCTACTTGAGCCGCCACTAAGTTTTTAGGTTCAATACCCGGCAGAAAAATGTCCTCGGTCTATTGCAACATTCCCAAACACGTGGTCCACCAGTTCAAAAAGTGCGACCTTCTTATAACTTCGATTCTACTCCAAGTAGATGGAAGATAAAGCGTGGACGAGACAATCGCGGTGTAACAAAGAGATACGAAACGATATGAAAGCGTTTAACATTTAGGAATAACATGATAGTTGGTTTTTAATTACAACACCTACCATTTTTATATGCGTGCTTTTAAATTTCAATAATGCGCTTAGGCTCATTATTACGACTACGCTCGCGGTATATACCTAAACAGGGGTGGGAAACCTTTTCCACATGGGGGGCCGTACTCGTGGTTGCAAATTCTTCAGCACTGGAAGTTGCCAAAGTTTAAGCGGGCCAGATAAGAGTTTAAATTGAATGCTGAGGTATCGTTTGAGTAAAAATTAAGCCCAAATGAGTTTAAAGAAATGAACGAGTTTAATTTCACGAATCCCTTTTTTACCATAGCTCCGCGGGCCGAGTATAACGCTCTCGGGGGGCGCATACGCCCCGCGGGGCCTTATGTTACCCACCCCTATACTAAGTTATCACATGCGGCCCGTCATCCTTTTCGGAATTATCTACCTGGTCCTCAATCCATTTCATTTTAAGGCTATTGTATGCCGTCGTTACCCTCTACCAGATCCGAAAAGGGGTTTTATCCCCTTCAATTAGTTGCGATTATCCTTTCAGAAGACAATACATATGGACTTTGTTGCCATCTCGACAACTAATATTTTTTCTCAACAAATTTGGAGAACCTCTTTGAGTTCATTGCGCCTGAACTCGCGAAGTTCGCGCCGATCCTTGCCGTCATAGTCAGCGCCGAGAAAAAAAAATACGAGAGAATATGATTCCACGCTCCAATAACGGCGGGAAATGGATAGGACCTGGTTCGAACTCCAGCCGTATCGTCTGAGTTGGGCGGAAGAACTGTTGCCTTGATGAGAGAGTTCTGTTTCCTGCCTTGAGAGACATATTGGAGGTTTCTTTCCGTCAGATCAATTTCGAACATGGCCGCGACGTCAGACAATAAAGATTGATATTGAAATACGCCTCGATTTCTTACCGGGAAAGGGCGAACTAATCCTCCAGCTGGTAGTACTGGCATCGTATCCCTCCCCCATAAAATGCGAAGGAATCCTTCCTTCGTGACTATTCCGGCTTCAAACTCATTGCGTTAAGCAGGCAATAACCGGTAGAATGCTAACATAAGGTTTCCAATTCCTACCGGAGGAAGTTCCCCGAATTCCTCAGTTCGCGAGAATCGAATTGATTCCAAATTATATCCGTTCGAATGTGCTGAGTCCTACGACGTTAATGACGAAATCGAGGACTTGCCGGGGGAGATAACCTATGACCGCCTGCTCCAATCACCATTAAACTAAACATTTTTTTAAATATAAGTCATATATAGCGAACGAATTTTTATGTTCTCCCGTCAGGCTCACTGTAGCACGTTGCAGACGTGACCAAGCTCTCGCCATTTTCAGCAAGGGCACTAGAGATTTCCGCTAGAATTTCGTGAAACCATATGACAATAACATCGATAATATATAAAAATATCGAAAAAAGTACTCATCTCGGACATCCCCAATAGCTACAACATCCTTGAATTTGTTTTCAGCCATAAGACGAGCCCAAAAATTCTTTTCTTATTAATTATTAAGCTCGATAATATTGAATAAAACTCAATAAAAGAAACGATGCGACTCGTAATTAATTATTAAGTTGAAATACAAAACTTTTTAGTGTATTTCTCACAACAATTTCAACCTAGGACGTGTGCGGAATATTACTAGGGGTGTCAAAAAGGGCAATTTTTGTTCTTTAGTACAAGTAAAATATCGATTTTGGAAAATTACCTCAAACCAATGAGATTTACAGTGAATAGAAAGATGCTGAATGTATAGATTTTGAGAATGTAATGTGGATTTGGAATTTTCCCGCCCCCTTTTTGGCGCTTTTTTCGCTCATGTATTCCGTTTGTCTGTCCATCCGTCCATCTGCAGATCATAACAGTTTAATCTATCAAAAGTCTGCGTAATATTAGTCTTTTTAATCCCGCCCTGAAATCCCGTTTCTATTGCCGACCCTAGGCCATTGCCTAATTTGGTCTTATTTCAAATCCGTTATCGATTGAAATTTTGAGAAAATTATTCTAGGAATGAAAGGGAAAAACAAAGATTCTGCCCAGTGCGAAAGAAAAGGATTGAGTTAAGAGATGACGAAGAGGTTTGAATGATGAGTGCAACTACGACGCGATTTGAACACGCCGGTGACGCATTCGGAGAACGAAGATTACTTGGCAAGCAAACATCTTCTATTGCATTTATCTACTTATATGAACAGAAAAAATCTTCATCTCAGGGACAGTCCTTAAGATTGCAAAATCAAAAGAACTTGCGTGCCCACTTCAAATAGGAATTATTGAGCTCACCTCATGGCTTGAATCCAACAGATGATCAAGGTTACTCCTAAAGCCATAACACAATTGAGTTATCCCATTGCGCATTTCACGTAAGAAGTAGCGATATAAGCTGGTATTTCACCGATCCTATTTTTTAAAACAAATGTGAAGGTAAACAATTGTACAATTTATAAAATATATCACGCACAGAAATTACACGCACCGCAGTGTTTTAAGGCGAGCTTTAGAGTAAATGGGTTCTATTAGCGTCAGTAAATCAGCCACGGCACACAAATCTTAACTACAGGTAAAACATTCACGGGAGTTGGAATGCGAGACTTTTATTAACGCATAAGACAAAAATCGCGAATCACCCTATCTATATTTCCATTCAACTTGAAATTTTAAAAAAATGAATTACGGCACGGCAGATTTGATTTTGTCGTAAACATTGCAGAGAAGCTTGGACATGGCATGACGATTCAATTGTATTTTTAGGTAGGAAGAAGGTAGACTGCATCAAACGATATTTTAGAACCGAAAGAAACTTTCATCATTTAATCTCATTCTTTTTAGTTTTGGGAGGGAATGTATAAACATGTGCGGAGTCGTTTTTTTGCGTTTTTACAGATATATACTGATGAGAAGGCTCTAATGGCCTCAAGTTTAGCGTGCTTTGTTATTGTATTCATTTCATTTACGAAATACTATTGTGAAAATAATGAATTCAGACCGGTAGAGCAACAGACAACATGACCACCGGCAAGGCTGGTTAACGTGTCCACGCTTTCCCAGTTTTTCAACATCCAGTGGAAACCACAACACGAATACAGATAGCACAAAATATCGGATAACAAGAAATGCATACCCGGTCCATTCCGGCGACTACATTTTTCAGTGTATAATTATTCGCTTAAGGCGAAATGCCTAACACCAAACTTATTCTCGGACCCAAAAATACTATTCTATGTCCTGATAACACGAAACTGCATTTGAGAGAGCCCTCACCCACTCCCTTCTTCTTTAAACTACCATATCATATTATATATAAAACATTGTAATTTCTGCTAAAAAAATCATTTCATATTGTCACCACATGAATTTTAGCAGACAGTGGCATTGTGGTATCTGTTAGACCGGATAGAGTAGTCGATATAGAAAATGATGAAACTGATGACGGTAATATTGAAGTGATGTCTCCCCTTAGTACTGCGGATGCCTATGTGGTACTTCAAGTTTTTAGCGGTTTTTGGAAGTTCGACCATATGGAGAAAAAATGCATACAATTGTGAACAAGTTGGAAAAGTTTGCAGCACAGAAAATTATTTTCAACCCAGTATAGAAGAAAATTACGGATACTTTTAATAAAAGTACACTAATACTATTTTAATGAATCATGTAGCTCATTTTTGAATAAATTTACTATTTTTTCTAAATATTAGACAAATATTATCATAATATCAAATAACTCAACTGACTAAAATAAATGTCATTAATCATTGAGTAAATTGACTCATCATTGAGATGTATCATGGATTAGTGTTTAAGTGCTTACTTCTATATTTTAAAAATGAAAATTTTAGCATCAAAACTTTTAACGAGTAATTCGGTTAGCACGAAATGTTTGTGCCGGTCTCCCGCATTTCGTGTTAACCGGTTTCCACTATATGTGGTAAACAATCAAGAAAAGTCTTTAACACGTAAGCTCATCAAAAATTGTAATAAGCCAATTTAGATGGAGCGAAAAGTTAGCACGGTAACTGACTACATAACGGGATGGTCTACATTAAGGTGTCTTTATTACGAAGCACTATTTTTAAAGGCAGTAAATTTATATTTATGCTTCATACATTTCGCTCAACCATATACACATACAGTAAAACTTCTGTAATCCTTGTACGAAACAATGGAGCGACTATCCATTCTGAATTAAGTTAGAATATTTTTAATAACATTTTTCGAGATCCCTTTATAACGAACGAATTTATTCTCTCGACATTTTGAAAGCTTGTTTATTCATCGTCAGTTCGTAAAGAGCGCCAAACACAATGAACTCTACTGTTTCATGTTTGCAACGTCAATCTCAAAATTTTATTGAGTAATAACTCTTGCTGCACAGACATCGTCTTCATTCGGAAAAATACGCCAAGGGGCTCGTAAATAAATTTGAACGGTTTTAAAATTCCATCCTTTGGATTATTCGTGTCCCCCTATTATAGAAGCTTACAAAAGTCTCAACATGATTAATCTAGGTTTTTAAATTCATACGAACTTACACGCAAAGGTGAGTGATACAATAATTCTTAACAATATTCATTAAAAATAATTCAAGAACGAATTAGCCGTTCCATTTTGATTCAATACATGATTAATATGAGTCCTGTAACTGTAAAAAGTGGACTTAACCTTTTTATGGCACCACCAGTTAACTAGATCGTCTATAAAAATAATATGCGAGTTTTATTTATTTATGTAGCTATACATTAACATATTTATATACAAACGTCCACACACGCACATTAATACATGTGTCACAACTTTCGAGCCAACTTTAGGCTAATAACCATTGATATCTATCTACTGCAAGAGTTCGTCAAATTTTCTACTAATTAAGGCGCCAGTTCCTAAACATAGGATCCAGTGCAGGCGTTACGTAATTTTGGCGGATATTTTTATCAACGTCAGGAAAATAAATGTATAATAAGTTAGGCATGAATCTGCAACAATAATGAAGCCATGCACATATACTTCTGTCGCCATATATAGCAAAACATAATAAAATGAGCCTTATACATCTGAGAAAGTCTAATGATAATCTGCAAACGTACTTTACGAAAAAGAATATAAATGTACACTATAAGTTTCAGGAACTTGAATGCTTCCGATAGATATATTATAATATATTTTTCTGCTTCTGCGGAGCCCGACAATTTAATATATCTACAGCACGTAACTACAGTATAACCAAAACCTAACTGCAGCACGCGTATGCAATATGTAGGCGCCAGCGTGAAAATATTAGGCGCCATGGCGACCTGACGCCCGGGATTTGCCGAGCCCTGTCTACTGCTTTGTAGCTTCAATGGACATATGGTTTCCGCAGTCATGGCTGTTGGAATGAAATAATTTGTCAATCAACTTTCACGATCAATCGTTGGATGGAAGCTT
The DNA here is from genome assembly GCA_028673005.1 of Tanypteryx hageni. Taxonomy (NCBI): domain Eukaryota; kingdom Metazoa; phylum Arthropoda; class Insecta; order Odonata; family Petaluridae; genus Tanypteryx; species Tanypteryx hageni. Next base: position 62,600,549 of record CM054120.1, on the reverse strand, counting down.
GCAACAGATACATCCGATTTCTTGTGTGATAGCCGCATAGATTTCGATATAATGTGGCGCCACATTATATCCATATTATGGAAGTCTCGGCCTCGTCTATTAATTTTATCATATAGATATCGCTATATCATTTTCATACTTATATCTGGGATTTCTCTCAGGTTTCTTTACATCCCTTGCAATTCATTCCATTACCACCCCAAAGTTGATCACTTCCTCATGCAGTGAGCCGCGCCCACTGTAATTTCATTCATTTAATTCGTATCAAAGCTTTGCTTCGTATCCACTCGCTCCTTTGACGGTCTCTTACGATAAACAAAGCATAATTTGTTGAAGCGTTTTGGGACAATGTTTCACAAATGTTCGTTAAAAAGGGGGACGAGCATTCAGATTGCACGGCTTTATTTTGAGAAAAACTTGAATCTTCCTCATTCCATACGCATCTTGCCCACGTGCATTCAATCACATCTCCTCCCCTCCATTGATCTCTCCAACGGCGATCCACTATGATGAGTAGCGTTAATTATACATATTTTATGATTTCGCCGATATCCGTTCGCCGATTCAACCTTATGAGGGTATGTAAAGGAGATGAATACGATCATGGTTTTCTGAGGTTCTTTGTAATTTCTGACTTTCGACAGGATCTTATCTCCACCACGATTTTCGCAAAGCTCTTGCACCCATTAAGACTTTCTCCGCCGTTGTTTGCAGTTTAATTACTCCTCTTTTATCTTTGAATGATTTTCTTCCCAAGCCAACATTTTAAACGCTTCCTCTAATGCAACTACGAATACTTTTCGAGCCACTGCATCTTCTCATCTCGTTGTTTCCATTTTGAAATATGCCAGGTTCTTCGTGTAATCCGACTGAGGCCGGACGTTAGTAGTTACTCTCGACCACGTAAATGTACTCCAATATCTGCAATTTATTAATCTTCGAGGGGTTTTTGATATAGTTATACAATTTTTGAGACAGATGGGGCAAATACATATTGGTAACGACTTTCTTTGTGAGGCTGATAATCTGCCGTCCAGGATGCCATCCGTCGTATTATATTATATTTCTTGGTTCCATTGGGTCAAGTTGATGTTCGCATATAAACACAGATACATAAACTTATGGGTAAATATATACATTATGAACACATTTATGCATACCTAAATATACACATGTAGCCCTATGCATACACATCGTAAAGCCGAAATTTGCCTATCTACATATTTACACAATTTCTCGCAATCGACGACAGAGGTTTCTCGTTTACTCAACTGAGTGAGAAAAAAATCTTGGCAACGGAGGAATCGAACAGAAAGAAATAAAATCAAGCACCTTCACATGATGTTAAGTAAGCTTCGTATCAAGTTATGCGGCCGTGGGAGCCCATCCAAATGAGATGACGACCTCCTCGTCCCCCTTTGCAGAATCTAGGTTGCTATGTTTTACTGGCAAGAATTAGCTCCGAGACAAAACTTGACTCAAAATGTCAGATGAACATGGATAACTATATTTAGCAGCAAGATTGCCAATAATTACGTATGTAGCCCATGAAGACACGATTCGCGTAAATATTTCCACTATTCAGTACATCATGAAAATTTTATCTTGAGTAAATATAAAGTCAACAATGTGTTCGGATAGGAACACACAGGATGGAAAACCTAAATTTCAGCAAAACGATAAAATAGAAATTTTATTTTTAATGGCCAGGCATTTCATTTATTGATATTTCCGTTTTTCCATCTAGGTGAAACTAATTGTACTAGTTTCAGCCGAGCTGTCCTTCAAAATACTTCATGTTGAGCAAGAGCACAAAACCGGAAAAATTAAAATCCAACAAATTTAGAAGTTTTACACTTCCTAATCGATTAAAATTTCATAAGCACTATTAAGTAACACAACACAGTTTAATGTAATGAATAGCTAGGTAGAAGGCCTGCTGAAGCTCCTAAATACCTACATTAAAAAAATTATTGGTAATTTAAATAATATTAAGGAGTGAGAAAAAGTAAAATACTGAAGCAATATCGATATAATTTTGAACTACAAATTTCAATGCGATACATATATTCTCCTGCAATACATCACAGCAATCCAACTTCGGGTGTGAATTAACGCAGCATAGCTAAAAGATATTTGCGAATTCGATATGGGAAAACAAAATGAAGACGAATTTACGTCTAAAAATTACCATAAATGTTCAAGGCGGGAAGAAATTTGTCTTAAGGACGAATGAATTTTTATAGCACAATAAATTTTATTATTTTTGTGAAAACTTGTACAGCGTGCTGAATTTCAATTTCTTTGTCTATGACTAAAAGCGAGAACTAAAAATGAGACTATATTTATACTATAACTCAGCGTTTCCCAACCGGTGGTGCGCGTACCCCTAGGGGTTCGCGAAATATCTGCGATTTTCGCGAGAAAAATTTGGCAATGTTGTCTTTTTCACTTTCTTGGTTCTACAATTCTTATCAATATTTTAATTTCTTTCAAATTAGTTGCATGGTTTTATTTTCAATTTTTTCTTATGCTTCAAGAATTATATTTGAATGTTACAGGGTACTAACTAGAAATGGATGGCAATATCAGAGATTCTGATTTTATTGTAAACGTTTACATACTGTGTGCTATATAAACTTTTCACTTTTCATGAATTAAACTCGTTCAAAAAGATGTTTTAAAAAATGTACTCTCTATTATAAGGGGTTCACCTTCGAAACTGTTAGAACTCAAGGGGTTCGCGAAAAGAAAAGGTTAATTCAAGGGGTTCGCGACGAGAAATAGGTTAGCACAAGAGGTTCGCGAAGTGAAAAAGGTTGGGAACCGCTGCTATAACTTAAGGATTTCAAGTATGGGGTTACAGGTTACCAACTACTATCGTTATTAACAGGCCCGGAAAATGTGGTCCTAATCTTGGAGCCACTTCCAAAATCTAAGGTAGATTAAAATGCGATGCAATTTGCATTAAGGGTTATTTAAACCCGTTTATATTAAATGTACACCATACATACGGCGAAAAAAATATTACCTACTTAGAAACTACTGAAACTATAAAATATAACAAACATATAGCCGCTATAATGCAATTTTTAGCCGCCAATGGAGAACAGACGTCCGAGTATGTTCAACCCTGGTTATATATATTAACGGAATAAAACGTAAATAGAGTATATCGATAACATTGTTGAAGAAACAATTCGAATTAAACGGAATCCCAGCATATACGACTGAACTCTCAAGCAAATAACGACAAAAAAAACGCTAAAATTTACGAAATATGTAGCAAAAGTGCAACCGTGTAGTATAATGTATGCTTTGCGAGCATATTTATACCGATTGAGAAACAAAAACAGGATAATATTCCCGAACAGCGAATTAATTTTCCATTAAACAAGTCAACATGTTAAACATATGAATACTTAAAGCTTCTCAATAGAATATGTTCGGCAACAAAAATTTCTTATACAATGCCTATTTAATTTTGATCTATTATACAGCTTCTTTAAGCATCTAATTTTAACATATTTAAAGCCATTACTTCCACGTTTTGTTTCATTTCCAAACACTGCATAATCTAAAAGAGTCAACCGGCAATCAGATTATTAATCAAATAAACACGTTCATAACAAATACATTCATTTGTATATATCTCCAGCAGCGGCAAATATGATATACAATGGGGCCTCTTTTTTATTTTACATTAAAGACTTGGCACGCTGAGTACGTCAGCATTTTATAAGGTATCGTGGGATCACTACAAGCTGGTACCAGATAAAGATTTTAATAAATTTTCGAATGTAAGTAAGAAAAAGAGACGAAAGTCACACACGACGTAAACTGACACACTTATCTTTGAAATAGATGACAGAGGCAAGTTCATATAATTCCACGGGCATAGAAGTTTCTGTTAATCATTTAGTAAGAATGTATCCAATAAAATAAAATTAACACTTTCCTTAAACGTAAAAATCCTACAGCGGCGTGATAATGCGGAGATTCCCTCCGTTGCCACTAAAAAGCGGAACAAATTTTTAAATGCGTTCCATTCAAGTAATGTACGGCATTCATTAAAAACCTTCATTATAAACCGACAGTTACAATCGAATATAAATGAACCATACACAGAACCTATAAAACATTGCATGTATTGACGGTTGTTGAAGCAATACGCTAGAAGAAGACTAAATTACCTCATTATGAACACATCTGGGGAAAATACCGGGAATCATTCTCAGCTAGACGGATTTCTGCTGTCCATTTCCCGTGACGCAAACGCTTGCATTTAAACTAGCTATACTAACACGCCCCGAAAGATTTCGCAATTGCTGATTCATACCGAACCACCTTCATGAAGTCTGAATTCCGAGGCTAGTGCAGTGACGAAATCCGGATCCAAGCGAATACGCATTTTGAATGCCGACGAAACGACCATCAGGATAGACTTAAATAAATAAAAAAAGATTCCACCAAAACTGATCTCGAACGATTAAAACCTACGAGTCGTACATTTACCGCACACGGACCGTTTCGAATGAACAAAATAAAATAACACTAAGTTATTCGTGGCGATCCGCATTACAGCCTCGTGAGCCAACAATGGGCACGGCGAGCCACATTCCCCTTCACACATCTGCCAGACACCGCGATTCTGAGGGGAGCTGCGAAGGAGGAGTGTCGCAATCACGGCACAAGAAGCGACCTCAACAGGTGCTGCTGACGACTGCTCGACGGCTAAATTCCTTCGAGCGGTCAGCAAGAGAAAGAGAGAGGGAGAGAGAAAGAGAGAGAGCTACGAAAACCCGCCTCGCCCTTCGCAGACGCTAGCCCGCCATCCCACTCATCTCGCGGCAACGGCCCAAAGCAAGTGACCAACCGAATTCCTATCGCTCTCCTGACGAGAATTCGACGGAATAAGAAGAGCGAAGGGTCCAAGAAAAATAACCGCCGCCATTTAGACACAAAATTGGTCGACATTAGATCGCTTTCCTCGCAATTATCCGGCACTTGAAAATTGGCAATGCATTTTTGAAAGGTTCTTTAGATTAGGGGTCGGCAACCTGCGGATAGTGAGCACTTACGTGCGGATCCCTAAAACCAACTTTCTACCGTATAAAGTTGTTCGCGGCTTCAATTACCGAGAGTATATGTATATTTATAAGAATGTTTTGTAATATGAATCGACTTTTTTCTGTGTGTACGATATAATTCAACTAAAATTATAATAGGGTGAGGTTTTATACGGAATTAGAAATGAGCTCCTTTTGCTGATTCGGTTTAGACCATGATATAACATTATCCATTATCTTATATGCACGTCAAGTGAGGTCGTGCGAACGTTTTACAAACAATTATAATTAAACACTTGAAATATCGCGCGTGCATTAGTTTTTATTATTTTGAAATCACTCGCTAATTTACGGTAGCGGTTTCAATTATTATTTTTGTTGTTAATATCGACTTGAGAATGCTTTCCGAAACTAATAAGGACTTTAAAAAAATCTTTATTCAAACATTTGGACCAATATTGGTTTCTGGCGTAGCGCATGGGGAAATCAGTTTTGAGAAATGAGCCGCATTTCAGTGATGTGGAAACCAGCGAAGCTATTAGGGCGTCGTCCTTTTCAGTTATATTTTCTGCATAATGTAGTAAATAAGTAAAGATGGAGACAACGGCGAAATTGATGTTAAATAGAAATTAACTCCTAAACCGTAAAATTCAAAATTAGAGACACAATGAAAAGTGAGAGGAAAGGCAGGAAAAGGCAAAAGACAAAAATTATAAACTTACAGGTTTAGGGGTTGTTACTCCACGCCAGGGACCTGATGTCACTCACACATTCACTCACTCAATCGCACAAGCACTAATCCTAAAGGTGGAAAGGAAACGGGACCGGGTTTGCGAGAAATTACTCTGCGCCAAGGACCCAAAAAATCACACCGTTGCTAGAAGGTTTGTGAGTACGACCGCGACAGGGACCTATTAAGCAACCACAGACACACGCACACGTACACGCCAAGAGGTAAGGGAAAAAATAAAGGGGGAAGGAAGGGGGAATACCACTAGGTTTACGGGAGATTAAACCACGCCAGGGACCTAGTATCGCACACAGCGGCCTGTAGGTTTATGTGCCTTCCGGCAACGGCAGGGACCTAACAGACGAAACAATCACGCACGCAAGCACTCGAATACACGCACACAAGATCTCTAAAGATGAGGTAAACGTACTAGCATAATGTAGTGCCATAAATTATAAAAAATAAATAAAATATTGTTAAGACTGAAATATTTAAAGAAATATTTTTTGCTGAACTGTCTTCCCTCACAAGACGAGCAAGTAAACTGGGAAGATAATTTCACAAAGTCGTTAATAATCATGATATGAGTAATTACGGACAATGCTTCCCGATGTAACATACGGAATGGCGATTTGCCGACTGCAATTGCAAAATCGCAAAATAAATTCGATGGTAGGGGATGACAGCCGCTACTTCGTAATCGAAGTTCTAAGGGTGATCTGACAGAACCAATAGAAACGCCGGCAAAACGAGCCACGTTATGTTCACAACATTTATTTCTTATATGCAGGGTGACCCAAAAGTCCTTTCACACTTGATAAACTAATTTATTTGGAATCTTATATATTAAAACGTTATGCAGATGTGATGAAGCATTCCGTGCTCGCAAAGTCCAGAAGAAGTAAATAATGTTTTTAATTGTTGCATATCGAACAATATTTATTTCAAAATATGGTTAGTACATTAGCCATAAAAATTTACACAAATAAGGAAAAGGCAATAATTGCTTTTTATATGACGTGCTTATTCTCCGCCGAGGCTGGCGGCGCGTGAAAACAGCGAGCACCGTGTTATGCTCAAAAGAATGAAACTTTTTTTGTTTGTCACAGGCATTTACAGAGGAATTTATAATTTATTTAACGTATATCTAAAAGATAGTTCCAATTAAACTGTCTCTGAAAATTTACTGCGATTTCTTTCCTGAATTTGATACGGATAATTGGAATTCAGATAATCGAAATTCCAACGAATAATTGAAAAGTTGGATAATATCAACGTTCCTTAGTACTGGAAAAGGATATTGTTACTTTTTTACATTATAAGCTTCTTTACGACAGGCCCTTGTCTTCTCTTGCAAATACCATTACGTCTATCCTCATTACGTTACTATTGATTTCACCGTTTCTTCTTATGCAGAATTCTCTAATAGAAGATCTTCCTAGAAATTCCACTCCCTTTCTAAAGCGTCCTAATAATTTCCAATCTTACTTTACTGCCTAAGTTAATGTCCTCTATTTAGCAACTATTTTTGTCGCAACGAGGTTTTCTTGAGTTATTCATATCCTTAATTAAATATTTAACCAATCTAGTTCCGTCATTTCGAGTAGTCACGTCATGGCGTGAGAGAATCAAGGAAGTTTAGACAAGTCACCAGAGTGCATGCAAAATGTATTAAGAATACAGGGCAAAATACAATGAGCAAAAGTGCGAATATAATGGTTTCAAAAAATCCTGATCAATTTACTTGAAACGTAGCGTATTAGATTAAATAATTAGTTTAGATGAATACAGCCCCGCTTTGCAGTAAGCACATTAAGATAATTGAAACTAAAGCTTACCGTACACTTATAGGATAGCGTAAGATTGCTATTACAAAATAAAAGCTTCATTTATGATACAATACGAAAACGAAGGATTTATTGGATCAATATTGGGGCAGGCAAATGAAGAAAGTCGTTAATGGCTCATCCAAAAGCCGGCTCCGAACGTTTCAGAAGAAAGGGTTTCAGATTTCTCAAGAGGGTTAAACATGTAGGGTACACGGGTTTCCCGTGGTACAAAAGTGCTTTTCGTCAAATTCGCCGCAGTATAATCGTATACTAATATATCTGCATTGAAACCAGAAAATTGCATCAGGAGTTTATTATATTATTTACCAAAACAAAATTTTACAGATTGGAGATGTCTAAATTATTCTGTTGCAATTTATTTTCTTTCTACAAGATATATGACATTGCATAATATTAAACGAAAGATCAAAAAGCTATTTATTAGTAAACTTCACTGAAATTAAGTTTTCTAACATTAAAGGTTAACATATAATATAAAATTTTACTTTTCAAACTCTCGCTAATATTGGCTTATGATAGCTAAAGAGGCTCTTGTACAAACCAGACTCCTATCTCAACAGAAGCGAACAACGCATCGATCGCGGTTACATGTATAAAGAAATATTATTTTACCTTTTATTGTGGTAGCTCTGCTTTTTAGATCCGCTCTAAACATATCCATTTCGTTTTGCCATTCTATACACACGAAATTTATTTGAAATCAGTTCAGCCAATACCTTCCAAATTTAGAAAATTTATAACCATGATATTGTGGTAACTCGGTTTAGTCGACCCGGTTGAAATATGCTATTTTGGCTATTTATTTATATGAAGATTATATATACCATAATTGGTTTAAATTTATGCAGTCAGTTCTCTAGAAATACGTGTAAAAGAAATATTATTTTACCTTTTATTGTGGTAGTCCTGCTCTTTAGTTCCGCTTTAAACATCTTGTTTTCATTATCGTATGTTGTCCAAATCTTACATACGAAATTTAGTTGAAATCTTTTTGGCCAATTCCTTCCAAGTCCATAATTACTGAAAGTTTTAATTGTAATCATGACACCCCTGATCCGGTTCAAATATGCTATTATGGTTTTGTATATACGTGTACATTATAAATATTAAATTTGGTTAAAATTGATGAGGAGAGTTCAACACATACGTGAAAAAAGAAATTTTATTTTTCCTTGTATTGTGGCAGCTCTGCTTTCTTTATCTACACTAAACATCTAGATTTTGTTATTTTATGTTGCACACCTCCTTCATAGAAAATTTCGTTGAAATCGGTTAGGCCAATTTCTCCCAAATTCATAATTACCGAAAACTTTGATTTACGTGGAGATTTTATGTACCAAATTTGGTTGAAATCGATTCAGCCAATTCTTCCCTGACATATGCGTACGGACGGACATCACGAAGATAATAGTGCTTCTCAGCAGTGACGAAAGGCACTAAAAACGACACGCGAGCGTCGCAGACCCTGCCAAATTGAGACCGCGAATAACATAACATCAGACGGGATAAGCTATTTAAAAAGTTGTATGATTTGGGAAAACATTACGAAAATTCTACGTCTTAGTTTGGGGATCATCAAAAAGATACGAGAAACCGTCACGACAAGATCAGCAAACGACGAAATTTCAAACCCGGGAAAAACAAATCGAATTTTATCCAAACTAGTATTAAGAATTTTTTAAGAAGGCAAGCCTATCTATTTAGTACCTATTTCCCCCAAATTCTTATTTTCCTTAAATTGAGGATAATTACGACAGGGAAGAGAATAAGGAGTTTAGTTTCGGGGGTACCCACGTGTACCCTTTGAACGAATTGGCAGACGTCACTGCCGAGTACTGGGCAAAAAGATACTGCATGTTTATACAACTACATTACATTTTTCTGTAGGCCAAATTGCGAAAATATTGTATTTAATTTAAAAAACACAGATCAAGTTCCTCAATTTATTACACATAAAGTGATATATAATAAAAACGCGATATCATTCAATGACGAGAAATGATGTGAATTTACCACAGCTGTCAACTCTCAAAGAACAAATGAATAGATATGAAAGGCCCATTGTAAGAATGAGCGGGATTAGTTATCTTCGTCCCAGCCACCCATTCAGATCCTTTCCCCCACCATAGATTGCCACATTCCTCTACCCTCACTTCCTTAAGCGACCACCCCCAATTCCAACAATTCCTCGTGACGCTGTTCCCTTGCATTGATTATTTCCCAAGAGTCTCAAAACCGACTTCATCTCAAATGCTACAAAAAAATACTCTCCATTTATTCACACTTAGCTACACAAATTTCATGCATTCTACATTATAACACAAATTAACGTGCAGAATCGAGCATCCGGTAAAAATCAATGCCCATAGATAAACGTCAATTTTGATTAATTTAGAGAATTGAAAAAGTATTGAGATAGCATTACGTATTCAAGAACAGCTTCACAATACAAGTTGAAAAACTGGGGTGCCAATCCATAACAATGAAAGCTCGAATGATACATTTCACGCGGAATCAAGAATAATAAATGCATAATTAACACACCATCGCGCAAATAAAGATTCGCTATTACGCATATTTAGAATTATTGGAATCGATTTCGCGTAAAATACTATTATAGTCGAGATTACGCCTACAGTAACGAGCTGATCTTTAAGAAAATCTAATAGGTAAAAATGGGCGTTTCCACTGCTTTCTCACTTCTATGGGTAGTAATTATTAGACATTTTAAAGGCAAAACACGTTTTAAAAATACATCGATTCCATAAGAATATAGAAGCATTAATATCAGCTAAGAATAAATTAAACAATGCATCAAACCAGTTGTTTTCGGAAGGCAGCTATTTGAGTAGAATACGAACATTGATATTATTATTGGCAAAATATTATGGCACAATAAAGGAAAAATCAATCAAGTGCATAATTCACAGAAGCATGTTATGAGAGGGCTTCGGACTTGGAGGGGCTTCCCGCATCCACCAACTCCGGCAAGGCTTTCGCCAACACTCAACATTATACGGGCGCCTTATTAGAAAAATATTTTAGATTTAACAAACTGAAAATGATGGCAGAGAAAGTCCATAATGTTTTGTTCTAAAGGCAAAATATGTAGAGGAATATTGCTAGGTGAGCTTAACTAAGGAATGAGAACAAAATATGCCAAGCCTGGTCTCAGATTCATGCTTATCCAGGCAACTATCACGTAAGACTTTACCAAAAGTAAAGATTTCAGTCCACGTGAAACAATACCAGTCAAATAAATGAAAAGGAGGTAATAAAAACTTGAATGTCGATAAAATAAAATGGAAACACGAAAGAAGGAAAACAGCAATGAAACGTGCTTCATGCACCATGTCTCAAATTGGCCCATCAAAATCATTACAAAAGTGTATTGTCTAATAGATGACAAAAGTTCTAACTACAAATTTGAAGGCGGTTTCGTTTGAAAAGTATGCGAGAGCTTCAAAAAGATATCATACCCTTGCTAGAATATTAAAAACACTATTTCAAAATATCTACTTTTCGGGGGATTCCCAACGAAGAATAAAAACATTTTAATCATGCAGGAATTCCCTCCACATGGGAAATGATAAACGAACGAACTTAGGACGATTCCAAGCCTTAAAAGAACCACACCAATAGCGCAGTATGATTAGCACAAATTACTGATGCACTCAATGCGGAATTTTGCGGGAGATTCGACGGATAATTACCGCTAATAATTAAAACAAAAAATCGCGACTCAAACGCCTGTCAAAATTTTCCAGTTACATAAAAAAGATATTCTATGCCTTTAAATTACAACACACATTCATTGACGTTAACACTCTAATTTAAGGTGCTATTATCATCAAATTTTGACAATATTCAATCAAACGGCAAGGAATAAACATTTCACGAGACACTTCCACTCATGACGATTTAACCTACAAGATACAGGTACTATAAACAAGACACTACGAAACAAAACATATGAAGTGCACCGTTGGCTTACCTGATGCGACTGTCTTCAAAACTACAGGATTTCCATTTCTGCAGCAGTGATTCAACCAAGCTACAACGTCTCGTTGTGTATAACCAGCAACCTTTTGGCCCTGAATCTCAAGAAGTACGTCCTCCTCTTGTAACTTTCCACTCACGTACTTAACCTTGTTTTGAAATATATCACAAACGTATGCAAATTCACCGTTATCTGATCCACCACGAATTGACAAGTTTAAACTCCCGTCAGGGCCAGTAGTAATAACAGTTTCACGGACACCCTGCCGCCAATGCGCCGCAGCGTCGTGTGAACTAATATCAGACTTTGACTTGTTTGGGGTAGTAGGCCTCTTCTGGCCAGATTTCAGCATTATGACATATTATTACGCACCAAGTTTGTTGTTTCACACACAGAAAATGGTACTTGGCGAGTCCCGTCCACTCATTTCGACAGATATACAATTTAAAAACACGGACGGGCCATCACCTAGAGGCCATGTTGATTGTATTTCACGTCCGTTACCGTTGCCAATAGTGAGGTGTCAGGTTCCTTCGATTTTCCAATGCATTTTTTGTCACTTTGCCACTCACATCACTTTCAACACTTGTACAGTCTTCTATTCCGACGGCCATCGTACAAATACATCCAATTAATACACCCACTCCTTCACAGCTGGGCTAAAATCTACGTTAACACCTGTCAAACATTTACTTTTGAAAATCGGCCTAGTTACTATTACGAACGCGCATGCGCAGATCAGAATCAAAGACGACTTGCCAGCGTCAATGGCTGTCGCGCATTTCAACAGTTCGCTGTCGGGGAAGTAGGGAACTTAAGCGAAAGATGCCGTTAATTACAGACGCGGCGGTTCCTCTACTTCGTGCAATTATCTTACTTTACTACGAGCCTTTTATTATTAACTAGCCAAACTACCCGGCTTCGCAGTCTAAACCGTCTATTTATTTTAAACATAAATAATTAAACTACCGCGCAACCTGTCACTAAGTGATGGTAAGAACCGAGGTTGAACATTTTCTCTGCCTTTGTCATGTTTAAATAACATTGTAGGTAATTATGTATTAACTCGCCCTTGAAAATCCGTCCTGCGCATGAAGATTGAAAAATTTACATCCGCCTTATTCAACCTCGGAAATTTATTGGAAATACATGTTTACGTTTACTCGCGATTAGCTCCACACTTACTATATCTGGCTACCAGCCTCACGTTTTTTTACTTTTGAAATAGAAGTTTCGGAAAATTCGTATTGAAATATGCAGCAACAAGCAAGTGGCGGAGTGCTGTGTACCAGTAAACCAGTAGTTCTGGTGGTGTGAATGAAGCCCAACGAACAAGCATAAAATTTATGAAAATACGAGATCTCAACATCGGATTTTAACTTGCTCATTATTGAGTCACCGACCAAGTCATGCCAATAGAATTGTTTTCACTAAACTTGTGAAAGACACTGCATTTTAACACTATTGTTATCATGTTCTTAATATATTATCCAAGTTGCGGCATTATTTTAGCCAATTTTGAACATAAGAAGCAGCTCTTTCTAATAGATAATTCTAACAAATCGGTGAAGGTAGCCTTTTCAACTATAATTCATTATAACATCTATAGTTCTAAGACAGCCTCTCAAATGAAATTAAATGGGAAAATGCTCTAACTGGGTATTTTTATTTAAAATGTTATGTGAATAAATTCACAAAATGATAACAACGAATCATACAGTAACACCTTTATTCCATCAAAGCATGAGTTTGATTTAAAAAAGACGACTGGATTCCTGCTTTTAATGCCAACAAGACCAGTCTTCTGCTTGTGGGTCCCCTTACAGTAAACTGTAATAGCTTACACATATGAGATTAAGCAAATAAGACATTTGTACGTATTGGAGTCCAGATGTCTTACACTTTGCAAAACAATACAAATAACATAATAATGTATCAACCTTAATATGTAAAAATTAATGCAAGTCCTATTGAATAAATCCAGGAGACTCCTCCAGCCACAAAATGACTAATAACCCATACATAAGTATGGGTTGGGTATAAGTATGGCCCTTTTCATGGTGACAGAAGTTACTAATACCATCTATTGCAGAGATCAGCAAACCATGGGCCGCAGACTGCACATGACCCTCAATAGTACTGTATTAGTCCGAATATAAGGCAACCTTGGAAATAATGCAACCGCAATATTTTGGAAGGATTTTCAATGAAAAACTATAAACCCACAATAAATCAGAAACTTGTACTATATTGGGGCAATGTATACACCAGGGGTCCTCAAACTATGGGCTGCAGGCCACATCTGGCCCACATTACCTCTTATATTCCTTCAAGTTTTGTATATTTACTAGCAGGAGTTTTCATTAGATAACATTTATGATATCTAAATGATATTTTCCGAGTACTTGGATGCAATATAATGTTAATATAGTCGAATGACATATTACAGAGTCGAAGAAATCCTCAAAACTTGCTCTGAAATTTTCACACAGCTCGATCAGTCAAGTGAAAGCTCTTATGTGGCCCACACAGTGGGTCTTGAGGCTTCATGTGGCCCTTTCGTAAAACATTTGCTGACCCCTGGTATACTCGGTTTCATAAAGGTACATCAACATAAGGGGGTTATTTGGAAAAAGCCTAACAAATGAACATTAATTTGGACAACTTTTCAGCGACCCCTCTTATTAAAATCACTAGTCCTCGAACATAACGCAAGTTTATTTACAAATGCAATATCAGGATAAAAACATTGCATTATATTTGGACTAATAGGATATTTTATGCAGCTTGTAGTGAAAAATTGATACATACTGAGTCCTGGCATAGATAACTACCACCAGAGACCAAATGACAAAATCAACACAAATCACAACACAAGGAAAGTGCCACCTAAGGCAGTCATTCACCTATCAACCTCGCCTCACACTATGACACTGGATATGTTAAATTTAACACACAATTTTGTTTGTTATTTAAACTTAAGGTCAAATAACCTTGTACACTGAAATTATCACACTAAAAGTTTTGTTTTCATGAATACGACACAAAGAATATCTTAGTAACACCCATTGTACACTCTTAAGCAGCCTGCCTGACCATTCATAACTACCAAAAGTTGCTGACCTCTGCTCTATTGAATGAAAGCCATAAGGTAAACTTGAGAATTCCTTTTGAAGTCCTATTAATATCTAAAAGTTATTACGATTACATGCCATTAGGGAAAATGGTACCCTATCAGGAAGGACAGGAAGCATACAAATCAACTATTTTTTAGAGAAAAAGTAAATTATGACAAATTTATTTTACATCATACAGCACCAAATAAAAATGCTGTATATTCCACTAAACAAATCTGATAAATTGGTTCAAGTCAAATAACTTCTTTCCCTCATTATAAACTGCTTTAAATTAAGTAAACCGAATACAAAGTATGGATTTTATAAGCTCTATAAACTGCTTTAAAATAAGTAAACCAAATACAAAGTATGGATTTTATAAGCTGTAAAATTAGGTTGATACTTATATATAAAAAGATGTCTGAACATTTTTATGAATAATAGCCAGTAGCATACTAGACACCACACAGCTTCTACATGGGGAAGGGAGACATGGCCAAAGGGAGCCCAGTATTGTGAAATATTAAGCCATAGCAAGGGGCCCAGAACATTTCCAATACATCATTGTTAATAGCCTAAGTATAACCAAAGTCTGCTTGTTCGCCACAATGCAATAAACACTGCCAATCTTGTGGATATTAATAGTTAGATAAAGTTAATGAGCAGTCATACCATTCTTACATACCGTCATAAAAAATCATACAAACAGTACATAAGTTCTAAAAATAAATAACTGGGCATCAACTCTGTAAATATTTCATACAAATTCATTAGATGGCCAATAAAGTAACAAAATTAAACCAATATCAATCAATAAAAGTCACTGATTTTTATGGTCATGAAATATAAATTACATACAAAATTGTTCAGTAGCATACGTTGATCAGTTATCTGCCCAACAATAACAAAATGGACCCTTTTATATCACTGACTCTATTTACATGAAATGACATGATATCATGCACTGTTTAAATACAGAACACAGCAACTCTGGAGGAGGACATTTTAGCACCTATTCATCAGAACACCTAACGATTGTGAAAAAATAGCAATTTTAAAAATCTATATTTCTTCTATGGTACATTCCCATCATGGCTTCTACGAAGGTGACATGGAGTCCCTGAGCATTATGTCCCTCACCTGGCCGCAGATCACTTAGGCACATTGCTATTTGATATTTCACTATTGCTTTTAGAGTTACTCTTTTTTTCATCCGGTTTGTAATCAGATTTCTCTCTTTGGAAAAAAATTCTTGCACTGCTCAAACTATAGTACAGCAAATCAAATTCCTGAAATGATTAATTTAAATAAGTCACGACCAGATTACATAATCATAGTACATTTTATAATTCATAATGTAACTTTGCATTCTTTTAAATGCAAAATATCTAATTAACAAGAAGAAGAAATAATAAATGATTCTCAATCCTTAGATTGGTTTAATTAATTAGAGAACATACACACATGGTGTGATGATTTTCCATTGCCTTCCATACAGAACACAAAAGGGAGGGAAACCAGGTGCCGGCATTAGCCTACTCTTACGAAGAGCACCAAGGGGGCCAACTGTTTTCCATCCCTTCTGAAGGATGAAATGCTGTGCGTGTTCTCCTCATTTTCTCATATTCCTAGTTTGTACAATCAAATAAGGGGCCAGGCTACCTCAGAAAAAATCCTATTTTCACAGGATTCATGCTACTGCCACTTAGAGCAGTAGATGAGCAGTAGGCCAGCACTCTAACCACTACACCACTGACACACTCTAACTTGAATACCACAGACATTTATTCCAAATTTTCTTTAAAAAACACATTGTGTCTTATACAAGGATTTTAAACCAAAACATTTTTTAATTTAAGAAGACAACTACCATTATGCAAATGCAAATGGCAAGTATGAGGCAAATAATATCAAAGAGATTATATAAGAAATAATGAAAGAATTAAATCTATTATAAATGATCTGATCAAATGGAAGATTTAATAAATTTTTCCATCTGGCTACATAAAAAACAAAGTGCATGTCTTATTCAAGGGCTGGAAGTATTAAAATAAGCATGGTAATGCTAATTAAATTAAACAGATGCCCAAATATTTTCAGTTTAATAGGCACTTCACTCACAAATTATCAGAAAATAGGAAAATTTTAAAAAGATTCCGAGCAGTGATGGGACATTCATATCACCATAAACAAGATTATGTTATTTCACCCAACTTACTTGCTGATACAAATCCAGTCTTTTGGCAGTTAATGTCATTGTTTGCTGAAGTTTCTCATCATCTTTTGATGGATCATTCTGTTTGGACAGACAAGCCTTGTCTCTTGCATACTTATCTCTCACTGATTGGAACCAGTGCAAGGAATCAAATTCTGCATTCAAGTCGATAAGTTTTAATATATATGCAACACCTGTATAATAAAAGAATAAAAACTCATGATAACAACAGAAATGTCTTTCTGAAGTTGTAATTCGGATTTCTCAATAATTAAACAATTTTAGGAACTTCTTGATGAATCTAACTTATGTTAGTGGAAAAGTAGATAACTAGTTAGTTTACCCATTGCAAAGCCATCATCAGTGAAGGAAGCACCAACTTTATTCTTCTTGCTCATTTTTTCTTTACAAGTAATGGAATACTCCACAAAATTTATGGTCAATGCAGGAATAATGACGTGGAAGTTTCTAAGATGAATGTTTTTTGGATCTCTAAACACAGGAGTAAACACATCCACCAGCAACTACAAAATAATATTCAGTTAAAATTTTATAAGATATAGTTTCAAAAGTAGACACATTCTCTGATGCATTAATCATACCAAAATATAAATATCTCCTAAGAAACAGTCATAAAAAATATAACATCTTAGAACAGTTCTTTATATGTACAACTATACATGATACAATAAGATGTAAATGGTAACAATATGCCAATAAAGAAAAATCTCCCCATCAAATTAAGGGCTACTAAGTACTGTACAATTCATTGAGAGCCAAAAAACTACCGGTTACATTGATGAAATCAAATTATTTATTCTCTGACCCAAATGCAGCACAAAGTAAAAGCATATAAATCATAAGATATAAATTGATTCAATTTTGCTATGTCATATATATTATGGGACAAAAATATCAGGAATATTTTTCTTAGAAGAAAATTTGGCCTCACAGAAGAGGTCTCTAATTTAGAGACCACTTATGTGATCTAGCATCTAGGAAATGAATTAAAACAAATTTTAAAAACCATGCAATATTCAGTATTTCTCAGTACATAAGATGCACCCCGGTTTTTTAGAAGATTTTTCAGGAAAAAGGTATTTTGGTATACCAAGGCTGTTAGAAAGGGCCACATCATGTATCATTTCCAGCCGTGATTAAACCCAAATCTAGCAACATTTACAGATAATATTATAGTGTGATAACAGTTAAATATAATGTTTTAGATAAAATTCATTCATAAAAAAATAGGGATGATCTAAAACATAAATAATTGCTTTGAGACTTGTACAGTTAAATGTGTCCTGCATGAACTCGGCAGCCATATTAATTAGGCTGTCAGAGTGTGCAGCACATGTCGCACATATAGATACCCTTTACCGATAGTACTTACTTAAACTTAAGTGCAAGGCACTATTTTAATTACTAATAAATTGAATGCATATCAATACTGACGAGTACATGTTTCAAATCTACTGCTCACTTGCGGATGCATGTCTGTGATCATTCGATAGATGACACTAGTCTTTGGCAATAGAATTTATAACAGATGTTTACAATTATCCACACAAGGTAATACAAAAAATTGCTTCTTCATAACTGTTGTTTCTTAATTGACTTACTTGATTTCTGTGCATTTTTGCGCATTGAATCACCTGAAGCTTATAACTAATAGCGTACCTAGGTGTATCTTTTCACTTTTGCAGTCATTGAAATCTCAATATATGTAACGGTATTTATCCTAGGTATTTACAAACTTTTTATCACATCTACTGCAATAATAATGTTCCGTGGCATTAATCGCATTATTCAACAGGCCCATTAGGAACTAAAACATATGATTAACATCAAAAGAGCACTGGAATTGTAATTACTGCAAGTGGACATATAATAAAGCACAATAATGAAAATACATAGTTGGAATTCATGTTGCATAAGGTATTACTGTATATATTAACAAAATTTTCATCATTAATATTAATAATGTATATTTAAATGTTTTTGCAAAGAATTACTTTTAATTATTCCATTTGGGGATGTGTTCATTAATGATAGTATTGAGAACAGTAATAATCTTACCTTTGGTGTATAAGACATAGGCTGATTTTGGGGAAAATTTTTCTGGAGAAAAAGTGCATCTCATATGCAGAGAAATACGGTATAATGCTTGGATCACATGAAGAATCTCCCCCCAATGGTAGTGCTGAGGGGGAGATTCTTCAGAAGGGGCAGGCTGGGGGGAGATTATTCAACAAATCCAGTCCAAATCGGTAGGCCTGGGATCATCTTGGAAATTGATGAATCTTGCTTCTCTCATAAGCCAAAGCATCATCGTAGATGAGGACAGCACACCACTATTTGGGTTTTCAGTATTGTTGACACAAGTGTGAAACCAGCAACTGGCTCATGGAAATTGTCCCTTTGAGAGAAGTTGCCACCGTTCTTCCTGTTTGTGTTGGAGGTTTACTACTTAGTTAGCCCTTCTTCACCATAAATACCCCAATTCGAAAAAGGAGAATCAGGCTGGCTTGAAAGCTTAGTTGGTTCAAGCACCTATCCGGCAAGTGGGGAGACCCAGATTCCATTCCTGGTCAAGTTCAGAATTTTTCTTCTTCTACAATCTCAAAATTTAGTTTCAGCTTTATGTGAACATGCATAATATGTAATTTCAACACCTTTGTAATTTGTTAGTTGTAAAATATTTTACTGCAGTTAGTCTCGTAACAATGTTGCTGCTGCTGGGGTGGAAAGATCTGGACACAAAATCTGATATGCTATAAAGTCACTGGATGCTATATAGTTATTTTTAATAGACCTATTATGCAACATTGTCAATAACCTCAAGCTCTACAAGCAAATAAATTTTAATCAACATCATTGGAATCAATTTTTAGTGAATGGACATTTTGTGGAAACCAAGAAGAATAAACTACCCACAATTTTTGCATTATATGATTTATTTCCACAAGGCTTCTATTCTGGGTAATGCGCTACATAAATACAAGAGTTTGTCAAATTCTTCTACACCATTTAGCTCCTGAAGATGACTGACAAATGATGGATAAAATTCCAAAAAACACTTTTTTGGAATCAGAGGCACATAAAACGTACACATCCATCGAAATCTGGAAATCAACACTTTTCTCAATGTATTTCATATGAAAAGTAAAAAAATGTTAACCCATGGCAAAAAAAAGCAATGACAATTAATAGCCATTACCCAAACACTTTCTACATTTTGGAAATAATTCTGCAAATGCAACTATTACCAAAGAAAAATTCCTCTAAATAGTCTTTGAGTTAAAACAAATATCCACATGCACAACTCTCAATGAAGAAATACCAAGAGAATATATTATGGCCTCATTATAAATTCAACAATGGAATGAAAGTTTATTAAATGGTAGTTTCCAAAACTTATGAAAAACCATTCCAACAACTGAAAAAATATCGTGTATAGCATAAGTATTGTAAGATGGACTCTCTGAATCTTTAATTTATATGTATTTTAAGTCAAAGGCATTAGAAAAACCAATTAACAACATAAGTCGACACATTATGTAATTCCATGTTAATACATTTACCTTTTGAGAAAGAAAGTAATTTCTAAATTAACTAGTAATTCTCAATACCTTGAAATATTCTGTTCCTTCAGCAAAGTTTCTTGTCCAATTAGCAATAGTCTGGTCCAAATAGCAAGCAGCATCAATACAGCTTTTGGACAATCCTTCCTCGACACAAAGCTCCTCAAAATTCACAATGTCATCAAGATCAGGGATGAAGCATATAGCATTTGAACAGCAATGTAATCCTCCAGATCTAATCATTCTAACATAGCCCATTGCATTACCTGAAATGATATAAATTATTTCGAATATAGTAAACCAATAAACTTTCACCATTTAAGATATATGAGAAAGAGAATGTTTAACACAGATAACCAACATCCTGCTATAATAATATTCTCCAAGACTTGTCCTTGTGAGGCTACATTTATAAAAATACCATGCATGAAGTAAAATTTTCACAAAATTTTTTAATAATTTTGGATATAGCCCTACTTAAAAATAAATATTTATCTTCAAAATGAGAATGGAGCTAGCCATAAAGATTAATTTGCTGTAATAAAAAAAGACATTGAGAAAAACTACAGAAAATTATTAGTGGAAATAACTTGACCAGTCTATGTAAATTTGTTCACGGGCTAAAAATTAACAATAACCCCATGGAAGATATTTCTGGTGCATTACTAGGTGAATTAAAAGTAAAATTTAATGGAAAGGGTTTTTCATAATATCAATGTAATACACTTAAAACTGAGTTTTGTCACTACTTTCTCAGAAGAGTTCAAAATTAGAACTGAAAAATATATTCTACCTTTCTCCATCTTGAGAATATTATAGAGAGTCGTTAAAAAAGTGTGCCAAAGTCACAAATTAAAGTAATTTCATTGCTATCGAGTACAAAGACAGCATAATTAAAAATGACCAAAAAATTTTGATTAGACTAATTGATGATAAATATTTATCCCATTCAAGTTTTAGAAATAAACTTGGCAATATTATTTTATGATCAGCACAGTCTAACAATTTTTTCTAATACTCATAATCAGGTGCAAAGGCTTCTCTTTCAGTGTGCCCTATTGTAAACTACAGTCTGAAACAGTGAAGCCATTATGTGCACCTTTCAAAATTAGCATGACCAAGAGTTTTTGATATATTCGTCAGTAAATTGATGGAATAAAGCGATCCGAAGATCCTATGCAGGCAGGCATAAGCTGTAAAGTTGGGAATAATTTTGAAACGAGAAAAAAGTCTGCTATGACCGGGAATCGAACCCGGGACTTCTACTTGCTGGGTGGATATTATACCACTGAACTATCGTAGCAGATCAATTTTCTCGTTTCTGAACGTGGATGTTTTCTTGGTTGGGACGGAACTAGACAAGCTAGTATCAAACTGCCCCAATGGATGTCCTCGAAGAGATACATCGAAGAAAACTCCTCCCTCTCAAATGGGGAGATTGCCAAGCAAGAAATTGATGGAATAAAGTGATCTGAAGATCCTATGCAGACAGGCATAAGCTGTAATGTTGGGAATAATTTTGAAATGAGAAAAAGTCTGATCTTCATCACCCCAATTATCTCATAATGAAGGGTGTCCAAACCATACAACAATGTGCTATGGTAGAATTACTAAAGCTATAAATTATAGAGGTATACAGGAAAACACATTCTAGATGGTACATTTCCTCAAAAGGATACAGATACAGAATAACAAAATTAATTTTGTCTAGATTTTTTTCAGTATCTATTTATATATTTTATGAAAATTGTATTGCATAAGAAATCATTGAAATAAAACCATGGTTAACAGCTTAACTGAAAGACAAATTTGGTTACCTATGTGACTGATGAGGTTTCTAAATTGATCCAAGTAGCTGAGTCCATCTTCAGTAATTCCAAGTTTCCGAATTCCACGATTGAACTTTTCAGCACGTTCATAGGAGTACTTTTGATCCAAATTAATTTTATTCTCTCGGAAAAACCTAAGGTCTTTGATAAGCCTGGATTTGATGTGCTCATCATACATGAATTGTGAGAAAATAAAAAATTTTTTCCTCAGGAATTGATAAGTGAAGTTTACCTGTTATGAAAAGATCTGCTTAATGCAAGCGAAACAAAATTTGTCTGATAAACATACAAAATAAATAATTACTCACTGTAGTATTCATTATTCCTGTTCCATGTGTTCTGATAGAGTTTGCTATATGTCTAATATTAATAGTGTTGAGATGCTTATTGTTACTAGATTTTTCAACAAAAAACTGATTATTTAGGTTATATAGATATTTGGACACAAATATATGTATATTCCTCATTATCTCCAGAACATCTAGTCCCTGAAAAATAAAATGACCATTATAAAAAAATAATATAATTGTTTGTTCTGACATTCAAAGTGATTCAAAATAAAAGTACCTGATCTAGAGTTTGGCTAGGTAAATAATCATCAACTGTGGCCAACTCAAATTTGTGCTTTGCTAAACTTTTCATTTTTCCATATGTTTTCCAGTCATGGAGAGCAACCGTGGTGAGATTGTAAAACATTTGATTCAAATAGTGCTCAACGTATGCTAAAAGTTCAAAATATACCAATCAATTTAAAACTTCAAATTATTATACTGGCTTATACATCTAAAACAATGAAAGGTTCACAATCTCATAACTAACACTCAAAACTATTTTTTATTTATTTGTGTTCAATTCCAATGAAACTAATATTTTCTTATTACTTATTTTTGTAAAAAAATAACACGTATCATACATAACAACACAAGTTTGTCATAAAGGTCCACAATTAGCTACACAAAACAAAAATTAAAGTATACAATCAGAAAATTGTGATAAAATTCCAAAAATTTGAAAAAATCTGAGATTATAATATCAATTAAAATAAGGAGAAGTTGCACATAAAAAGAATAGCAACAAACCTTTTATGCTGATGTACCTGTCAAAGAATCTTAAAGGTTTAAGTCTTAACATGGGCACAAAATTGTGAATTCCAACCCTAAAAGGATTTCTATCATCTAGTTGAAGATGTGAATGCACATGTAATCTCAGGTCTGTTTCAATATCATTACAAAATGGAATTAATATCTGAAAACAAATAAAATTACTCATTATACAACACTGAATTCAATATTCTTGGGCAAAAAATTCAGGCATACAATTACACCAAATATGCACATATAGGCATGTAAAATGCGATCATACAGAGGTATATTTTGATAATATTTTTTCAATGTTTCTTCCCCCTAAAACACAGAAGCATGCATACCATCATTATTTTTTCTATAAAATGCTTTTTATTTGAACATCTTATTACCAATAGTCCGTAATATACATGATTTTTCCATAAAAACAAAAATATCCCAAAATAAATCTGGCGGTCAAAGGTTAAATAACAGAATAAAAACTTTAAGATCTAAGATTTCACCCTGTATTGTATGGTGGACACAGACTATCATGCTTCAAATGATAACAAAGTTTAAAATTTATTGTATGAGATTAACAAGTCAAGCCGACAGAGCTTATAGTTGGTTTTTTAAGGTGCAAATATAGTTAATTTCAAAAGTTACCTTTGACTCAAGTAGCTGATAAACATCCTTTTCTAGGGAATGTTTTAACTCATCTGGAGAGGGTAGATGCTTAATAGCATTCATTGCTACCACACTGTCTTGTAGTGCACAACATATATACTAAAGAGTTTATTAGAAAGAAAAATCATTAAGACCAATTCGGCCACTGAATTCTTCACATTGATGTGGCATAAAGATACTATTTGAAGAAATGACTTACCGACACACGATGAAAATCTGCATGGCTTTCGTAAATATTGGCGAAATATATAGGCAATATTGCTCTGTGCCAATACAAAAAGGAACAATCGCATGCGGATGCTAGTTTATCCTGCAGATCACAGATGGAGTCAAATCGAAACAAGATGGAGTTTAAAAGATTAATATCTTCTTCTCTAAACGTCTTCATCTGGTTGGCAGTGGATAAAGCGAGATGCATCACCAGTCTCCTTTCCTTTGTCCCTGGTCCATTCAATGCACTCTCAGCAAGGAGCAACGAAGAAAGGATATCCAGTCTCTTCTCACTGTACTTCTTGTCTTGGATAATACCTTTCTGATAAAGTTAAAATGCAAAACTATGAAAAAATTCACAAAGAATTATATAAAATAGAATATTCCAATGGTTCCCAAACTTTTTGTAGGTGCAGCACCATTTCAAAGTTAAACAGAATTTCGTGGCACCCCTACCTTAGATCAAAGTTTTATATTTATACATACAGGTATCATAACATTTGTAGGTATCCATTTCTAGGTACTACACCATAAGCAATTTATTGGAGGAAATATTATCCCTCTAATGGCCTATCAACATTCCCAAATCATTGATTTATTTCTGAAAAGGCTGGAGAAAAATTGTCCTGACGGGGAATTGAACCCGTTCTCCACTTGCCGGGCGGATATTCTAACCACTTAACTACCGAGGCAGATTAATTCTCCCACTTCAGAATCAGATATTCTTAGCTTATTCAGAAATCTCCATATCTCAGAAACTAGTTTGCTAAGGAATGACATGTTCAAATCATCATTCATTACCAATACAATTATTCTAAAAATGAGGTTCTCAATATTTTATGTTCATGGGCCATCCATAAACATCATATTTCTTTATTTGGGATCTACAGTAGAACTCCAATTATCTGGACTAATTGGAACCAAGGATGGTTCAGATAATAAAAATACAAATAATTGGACAAAATTTAAAATTGTAAATATAGGCAGTCCTTGATTAACGGTATTTTGAATAACGTCATTTTGGAGTTATGCCATTAAAAATTACACATATTTCTTGAATAACGCTTTTATAATTTTGAAGTTACATAGTTTCCAGTGGAGATGGAGCAGTGTCATGCAGCATTGCCACATTAATCTGACTTGATATATAACTAGAATATTGGATGTTTGGTGCAAAAAGGTACTAGGGCAATTGTGTCCCAGACAATTGCGTGCCAGACAATTGCATCCCGGATATTTGCCTCCCCGGACATTTGCATCCTTGGACAATTGCATCCCAGACAACAAACTTTTTTATTTATCGTTAAGAATAAATAATAAAGAAAATTAAAATGTTTTATTGAACCACATGATACAACAATGACTATATTAGAAAGATACCAACATTAAAATCTATGCATACTGTGAGCGATTCCTCTTAAAAAGTTATGTTGACATGCAATTGAATTTTGAATGGCATTATGCTATCCCTCTAAACTATTGTTAGATCTTGGCAAGTCATGGATTGTCCTTACATGAACATTCCAAGATTGAATGGCAAAATGAGGAGTAAGCCTTCTTTGATTTCCTCTTCTTCCCCTTTCCTGGCTAATGTAAGTTGTTTCAAAGTAGAAGACAAACTCAGCAGGTAAATCATCATCATCACTCAGTTCTAGAAATCCCTCAATTACATCATCTACTGGAAGATGATGTAATAGCTAGGCTAATGCAGAGAAGCAACGAATCTTTAGATTGAAATCTTCATTTTCCTGATACTTACTGTCTAAAACCAAGGTCACATATATTTTTGAAGATTGATTTTGTTAAATGAAAAAGGCATGAGGCTGTTTTTGCATTAGGAAATTTCTCTGTGAAACTCATGCTCGCTCCTTTTTCAGTCTATCAACAATGATTGAGGATTGAACTGAGGTCAAATCTGCAACAATCTACTGAAGAAGCAGTCATATGTTTCCTTTTCTTATTAGGCAAAAGGGCAAAAACACGAGGAATGCTGAACACACCTTCTTGGATATGAAGGCAATACAATTGATAATAAATTTCTGGGCAAACTTTAAAAGTCCCATCCCCTGCCAAATTTTGAAAGGGAGTCAAGTCATCCAAGCCCTGCTCGGTGGCAAAGATGAGCATTCTTTCTTCATCATCGATGCCACTATCACTTGCAAGGAATCTTTCACCATTGGAGGGAGTACAGTATTCCTCCGGTATTTCAAAGCCATTTCTTTGCATTGGTATGGGAGGAGCTTGTTCTGCTTTTTGCCTCCAACGATAAACGTTCCTTCCAATTGCAGAGGTGTAAGGCATTTCTGCCATGGAATGTTCATTAAGTTCTGATATAGATGCTGCAATGAGAACTCTAGATGGTTTTTGTGATAATAAGGCAGATTCTTCCAGATCTGAAACAGCTTTTTGTGCTATAACTAGAGCATTAGAAGAACCATGGGTATGTTCATTGACCTGGTTTGTTATTTCATTATTCTTATCTGCATGAACTCTTGGTTTGCATGATCACATGGCACATCTTCAATAAGTTTTCATACCATCTTCATTTCTCTTGTGATAGTGATAAATAAAATTTTCATCATCTACAAGTTTCTTTCCACCTCTGGCAGATTTCAAGAAATGTGGCATGGTTGAAATTTCTAAAAAATTAATTTTTTTCAAATAGGTTTTGAAAGTGAATTAATTTTAATTCAAAAGAGTTGACAATAAATATACAATATTAAAATTTAATGGGAGTACATCTACATAGTACCCTGCAAGCCACCACTTGGGTGTGTGGTAGGGGATGTATCCACACCAGGCATGCACTATGCACAACATGGACAGTGACATAACCATCAATAAGCAATGTAAAAAAATTGCAAAGTAGCAATCATCAATTTTGTAAAGTGATCTACTATTAAAAAGTTACTTTGACTTCAATGAGGACACATTCAAATACTAAAATTAGTTATATACATTATTATTATTATATTATAATATTTCGCTGTGCTTTAGAAGGCAGTGACAGAAGAACATTGTGAAGCCATCCTATGCTAGTGAATTCAAGCTATAGCCTTGGACACTAGAGAAACGAAAGGGAAATAAAATGTATAATGAATGTAGGATGACTTAGATTAGAATTTTAGACGTCTCTAGAATTCAGAAAACAAGTGATTCAAGGACAAAGAATGCCAAGGGAGTAAACAAGAGATGCAGCTATAGCTGTAATGGAGGGAAAGTGATGGTTACACCGCGGGAGGTGAATCACCACTCAGAAGCAAACAATCGAGGGGGCAGAAGATGAAGGGAGCTCTGATGGGGGTTCATAAGCAGAAATTTATCTAAAGAATTGTCAGAACCTTACAATTAACCCAAAGAAGGATGGAATGCCTTGAAGTGCAGGCTGGTTAGAGAATGGGTTGAACAATACCAATTATTTAAACAGGGATTTGAGAGAAAACAGTATTAAGAGGTAAAAGAAAAAAAACACTATGTAATAGTTCTTTGGGAATCAATATAGATATAGTTACTCAACAATAAAAGTAGTACAGTGTTTCCTTACGCGATTAATAATGAATAATTATTGATAATTAGCACTGCCAATGTACAATTAA
The DNA here is from genome assembly GCA_028673005.1 of Tanypteryx hageni. Taxonomy (NCBI): domain Eukaryota; kingdom Metazoa; phylum Arthropoda; class Insecta; order Odonata; family Petaluridae; genus Tanypteryx; species Tanypteryx hageni. Next base: position 62,572,602 of record CM054120.1, on the reverse strand, counting down.
TAGACGTAGCAAATAGAGAGTTAAAAAGATATGATACATTGATATAGTCAAATTTACATATACGCTGCTATCCATCGTGGGACAATTTATGCCTAGATTACATGCACTCCAGCCAAAACCTTGCAACAATTATGTGCGACAATGCATGCACTAATCACTAATGGTGGAACCCTTCACTTTGCGATGCTGGATTCGGTGTTACACCATCCTCCCTATATATACCAAAATAGGAGAAAAATGGGGGAGGGGATGAGGAAAGGGAGGGGTAAGGAACAAATGTGATAGGTGAATGAAAGGGGGAGGAGGAGGACCTAGGAGCAGTTAAAAGGCATGTTGGAGGTGGGGGACGAAATTAGAAGAATGGTTATGGTTCAGTAAGTGTGTAGCAAAGTGTGAAGAATTTGAAGCAATTTAACCAGGGACACAATTGTCTGGGACGCAATTGTCCAGGGATGCATTTGACCAGGGACACAAATGTCCGGTACGCAAATGTCCAGGATGCAATTGTCTGGGGCGCAACTGTCCTGGCACCATGCAAAAATACATTGCTTGTGTATGGAAGCCAAATTTAAAAATCATGAGAAATAATTTTGCTGAAAAATTTAATGATGAAAAATTGAGACTGATGAAAATTCATTTTCTTCAAATTTTATAAATTAGATGTTTATGCATATCAATCAATTCAAAGTGACTTCAACCAAGCCTATGCATAGCCTACGTATGCTGCACATGCAGATATTTGCTGTCAAATTGTCTTGGTGTCTCACTGTATTTAGCACTTTTTTCTAAAGAAATCGCCTTCATATTAGGATTGTCTGTCTGTCAATCTCTATGAACAATATCTCTAAAATTCTGCATACTGGAGAAGGCAAATACGTATTTAAAATTGGTTACTCTATACAAGAGCTAGACATACTAAAAATTTGGTGGATGTAGAATCAATTGCTGGAGAGTAATTCGAAATATCTCAAAAGTACATGCTGCTACAAATGTAGGCAACCAGCAATACATCACATCTGTGATTCTTTACTCTAATGAAAAGATAGCAGTAAGTGAAAAAAAACACCTTATGTAATTTGCTCTGCAATTCTTCCCTCACTAGTTTTCAATTTTCCCTGAAATCTATTTACAATGACTGACAAAAGAAAGAGTAATGCCTCTACAACTTCTAAATTAAAAACATAAAGAACATCTGCTGCTCCTTCATCTACTACTCAATTGATTAGAAATAGGAGCACTTTAATGATAAATATGAAAAGGTTTCTGAGTGAATGGGTGGAGAGACAGCACCAACATCAATGCCTTTAAGAATGCTTTTAACTATGGAAAAACCAAAGAATTTATTTGAAACTTTAAAATTCAGCAATGAAATCTTTTGTAGCAAGCTGTGGGGTTTGAAAGTGTTAAGAAAAGAGTAGGACTGTGTGGGGGTGCTGGTGGTGTAGTGGTTAGGATGCTGGCTGCTACTCGCCTGCTGCTTGAAAGGGCAGCAGGTATGAATCCTGCAAAAGTAGGATTTTTCCAAGGTCACCCAGCCCCCTATTTGTGTGGTTTGAGGAGACTGCGCAAATTCAGCGTTCCATCCTTCAGAAGGGATGTTAAGCCATTGGCCCCCTTGGTGCTGTTTGTTAAGAGTAAGCTAATGTCGGCACTAGGTTTCACTCCTCCCTTGTGATTGTGTTCAGTGTGGACAGAGTAATGGCTATAATAATCCAAAAGGTTGATTAGCCCAAAATACACACACAGGACTGCATAATGTTAAACATAGTGGAGAAGTTGAAAGTGCAGATGTAGATGCAATTTAAGCATTTCCTCATTTGTTCTAGCAATTATTGAATAGAGAAATTATTCTGCTCAGCAAGTTTTCAGTTTTGATGAAACTACACTGCATTGAGAAAAAATGCCAGAAAAAACATTTATTTCCCAAGAGGAGAGTAGTATGCCACGTTTTAAACCTCATAAAGATAGCCTGATGCTGCTACTTGGGCTTAACACTGCAGGGCTGAAACCCTAAATCGTTTTTCATTATGAGAACCCATGGGTTTTAAAAGGGCTCTAAATATTTATTACCAATCATTTGTAGGACAAACAAGATAACCATAACCAAGACAATTTTGGAAGATTAATTTACAAATTATTTTTGCCCAGCTGTTGAGCAAAACAGGCATTGCTTGTCCATGACAAGGCTCTAGGACACCACACAACCCTTGATGATGTGTCATAAAATGTGAAGGCAGTTTTCCTGTCACCAAACATACAGTTCTTGATTACAACCCATGTATCAAGGTATAATAGCAAACTTCAAGGCCTTCTAACTATGCAGAACTTTTGCTCAAGCTCTTAAGGCAACACATGGTGCAAGTTGTCACACTGAAGGAATTCTGGCACTGCTTCAATATCTGAAACACTATCAAAATCATCTTCTATATCTATAAAGCAAAGGTTTGGTCTGTTTGTATGTCTGCTAGTGATGGGCATTGTCGTTCTTTTTATGGATTCGTTCCTTTTCATATCGTTCCGCAGCTGGAATGATACAGAGGATTCGTTCCTTTTGTTCCATTGGCGTACATGTGAACTTGATTAAATGTAGGATTTCCTGTGATGAATGCTGGAAAACTGTTTGTTGTTACGATTTTTGACTCCTCATTTTGTTCATAATAATTTTATTAAGAACAAATTTGTTAATGGCAATACTAAATGACATGGGTGTAGAGTAAAATGTTTTGAACATTTATTTTACAGTAAATAAACTTCAAACTTCCTTCTCCAAAACAGAAAGAAAATTAAGAATTGAGTCAATTTCAAACTAATCACTGAACCTTATGAAATTTCTCCATTTCAGAAGTAAAAATGAGACAAATAACTTTGTAACAAATTGAACTTCATAAAAGAATACACATTAATATAATCTAGATTTCACTACATTGCAACATCCTCAGGAACTAAGTTATTTGTCTCAATTTTACTTGTCACAATTTTTTATGTACGATATTTTTGAAGTTCTGACACCATATTTCTCAGCTAACTCTTCTCCTGATAACATCAAATTTGTCATTTAGCAAAAGAGCCACTTTTGTGTTTGGTAGACATTTTCCCCTCAAATTTCCTTTAAAAAATAAACAATTTTAATTTTTAAGGTAACAAAAAGTAAAGTCGCCTGTGAAAAAGACAAGGCCAGGTTAACTGGGGTACTGTTGTCAGTGTGACTTCCCTATAGTTAAGATAGGCAACACTGTTTCGAGCATAGATGTCTGGATGAGATGATATTTCGAGACATGACACATTCAGCAACTTTTTCTGATACATACAAGTCTTTTTTTGTCATTAGAATAGTCGGTACATATTATTTTAATCAGAAGAGTTACACAGCCGACTTTATTGTATTACATGCATCATCTTTTGATGAGACAAAAATTGGTTGCTAAAATCAAGAAACTTGATCCAGATAATTGAACATCTGGATAATTGGCACTCTTAATGCATTTTATTTTCAAGATATTAACCAATTTGGAACACTGACACAGTCCCACCTTCACCGCTACTGCTTCTACCTTTTAATTTGGTTTTCTAATTGTTAACTTGGACTGCCTATAGCGACTCTGTGGACCTTGAGAACCCCTGCTCTAAAATAATGATTAATCAAAAATACTTACTGCATAACATACCTGTTTCAATCTAATTTCAAAATATCTAATTTAGAAAAATAATTACCGTATATACTAATGTTTAACGCGCAGTTTGAAGACCAAATTTTTAGATCGTAAAGTTGGGTTGCGCGCTATACAGGAGTAACACTTGTTTGCAGTTAAAATAACAAAAATGAAGTCTACTTGCACCAGATTCTCACTTTTTGGGTTAATCGAGGGGAAACCACGCTAATTATCGATAATCCAGCTAATACATATAGTAATTAAACGAATCAAACACCTAATAACTACCTTACAATTGCCTTTTCATCCTCTCCAAATATTCCATAACTCATTAGCTAATCAGCTGATTGCTGAGGTCTCCTGCAAAATCGCCAGTTAGACTTTCCGCAAAACCCGTCTCGAAAACAAAAAACATAGTATATACGCAAATTGAAATATTTTTTTCAGTAAATGAATATATTATAAATAATTAATGATGTAAGTCATTTAAAACCCATAGAATTCATCTTTCTAATCATCTTCAGCACCAAATAACTAGGCGAAGAAGGCGACCGCGATACGCAATGAAATGTAAGATTTCGTATTAAATACCGTCATTACGTCTCTAATCATTCAGTATTTCGTAAATAAGTGTTACGTATAGTTTGGTATATTTAAAATAAATTTACTTGTTTAAACCTCATTCAACATTTGACCTTTAGGCCTGAAGCATTTCGTCTTGTAAGCAAATATCCGCAACTCGGAATTTTCGGATAAAAAAAATTAATTTTCGGAGGTTTTTACGTAAAGACGGAGTTGCGTAAGTCAAGTCCTGTGTTACCCAGGGCGGGTCTGTATTTATTTATCTATGATACTCTAGTTAATGCCTAAGACAATATAATTCTAAAATTTTGTTCTTATACCCCTCAAAATCAAGGGTGCGCGTTATATACATGGTACCTATACGAAAAAGTTGGGATCACATTATCACCATATAAATTAACTAAATTTATTATTTAAGAATATAAAATAGCATAAATATACAAAACCTCAGGTTTTGTATAGAGCACCCCTATGTATTCATTGTATGCATATATAGTATATTGACTTATTCAACTGTTTTTAGTGAATCTTGGGTAAAAAGTATTTTCGATGAGACAAATAACTATGCCATGTTGAGACTTGTAATGCCAAGCTGGAAAGACATCATCAATAAAAAAGCCAAAATTGAAGAAACGGGAGATATTAGCCTATAGGGATGAAAACATGTTTCTCGCTTGGAGAGACAAGAGAAAAGTTACAATGTTAAGCACCTGGGACACTTCAGAGACTCAAGTTGCAGAGAGGAGAGTGCAAGGTGATGGGACTGATACTGTTATTAAGCCTTATGTTGTAGTAAATTACACAAAGTATATGGGTGGTGTTACATGGCCAACCATTAAACTAGTGTGTACTGTTCTATGATCAAGACATTGAAATGGTGGCATAAACTGGGGTCTTAAGGTCAGTGTGGTGAATTCCTATATGTATCCGTGAATTGATAAAATAGGAGAAAAATCTGCAGGTGGCAGATAAAGAGAAAGTCATTGTAAACTTGATCCTAAATAGGCACTACTAGAGGAGGAAGTGAAAAATAGATATGTAACAGAGGAAGTTAGGTACTGCTAAACGATATTATATGCAGATGACACTAATGTGATTCTCACTTCTGATAGTTTTGACAGTCTCATTGACAATTTAAAACTCATATCTCAAAGTCTAAGTAAATAGTATTAAATTAATTTTTTAACTTTGAATGTTGCTAAATTTCAATCTATTTTTCTAACAAAACCAAACAATGTAAAATGTGTATGTACCTCTAAATGGTGAGAACATTCCACAGGTTAATAGTGCTAAATTCCTGCTTTTTTCTTATTAATGTTACATTTCCTCTGTGTATCTCCTAGGGTAATCCCCACCCAGAGATCCGATTGGGGGACTATTTGACATCTGGGAAATTTTACCCCAGAGATCCATAGAGGTATTTGCAGCTTTTCAGCCTATCATGGGAAATATAATGAGGTAGTTTCCCCTTGCTTTCCTCATCGCAGTTTCACAAGATTGATTACCTATCTGTAGCTGTACATGATCACCACCTACAGAAGTGCTGTGCAAGCTGCTGCCCTTGAACAGGAGGATGTAAAACCCCCAAGACTGCTTCTTAGTCTGACTCTTCCCCTCAGACCTTTCCGGCTTGGATGGTCCTACCAGGAGAATTATCTCCCACTGGCATAGCTCTTTGGTTCATAAGAGTACACAAACCTTCCCACCTCTGTAAGGTTATGCAGTCCTAAGGGAGGGGAATCTGATTATGTATATTTTAATTTTCTAAAAATTCAGAAAAAATAATAAAGTAAAAATGTAGACATGGTAAGATTTTCATAAATCTTTAAACATAAGGGCAAATTTTTTGTCATGCCTCTTGAAAAATGTTTTATAACAATTATATACATGCTAAATATAGAATATTAATCATACGCCTTTAAAAAATTTAATGACATTTTTTTGCTAAAATGTTTTCTTAGGACATGAAAAAGTTGGTCTGAGGATACATTGAGCAAATAAAATGTGCAAAAATGTTGAAATTTATTTTTGGAAAATCTCAGGATACGGATATTTGTACATAAGCATGGTAGAGTGCCAAGAAATAGAACAGCGGCTGAGACACTACACCAGATCAAGATGATATTATCACATTGTAACTCCCAATCTTTTTTAAGGCTGTCTAAAACCTATCAACATATTTCATGGTACCCACCACCAAAAGTAGAAAAATTAAAATGAGAAGCATTCACCATAAATAAATTTCCATGCTTTCTAATTAAATAAGGCCGAATCTTAGTAATAATAATAACACTGGCCTGCATTGATTTTGATGTTTTCAAACTTGCAGCCGTTTTCAACCCATTTTTGATGCCGATTGCAAAAATTTTAACCATTTCTGTTGCAAACAGCCTTTGTCTGTTTTTTTAAATTTATGCCAAGGTATGTCTTGTAGTTGGCAATCCTGCTTTGAGGTGACCGCTTGATCTTGAGTAGACTATGCAGGATCTCTTCCCAACTGGCAAGTTGTCCGTTCAGTTGCATTCTTGGTGCAGTAGTGCCCACAAGTTGCTGCTGGGTGATTCATGTGATACTTATTGTGACTGTAAACATGGCATCACTCGGGTGTGTGAACAATCCTGGCATTTTTGTTACATATGTGGTAGTTCTGTTGTACAGAAGCAAAGACAGAACATCATGGACTTTGTGAAAAAAGCATACTTTGCATACTTCGGAATGAAAATAGGAGATCAAGACAAGTCATGTGCGGCACATAAAATATGCTGTACATGTGTTGAAGGTTTGTGACTGTGGATGAAGTGTAAGAAGAAAGTCATGCCATTTGCAATTCCTATGGTATGGAGGGAACCTCAAAATCATGGAGAAGACTGTTATTTTTGCTTGATAAGAATAGATGGATATAGTGCAAAAACCAAACAAGGTATCGTTTATCCCAATATTTAATCTGTAATTGGACCAGTGCCACATGGACCCAAACTGCAGGTACCCTCCCCCAAGATGTTTTGGAGAATCTGCCATCGGACCATGAACCTGAAATTTCTGGTTCCAAGGAGGAAACTGAATGTTACCAACCAGAAAATTGTGATTGTGCACCAAAATTGTTCACACATTATGAGTTTAATGATTTGGTCAGGGATTTAAACCTAGCAGAAGATTTGGCAGAGCTTCTGGGATCTAGACTAAAAGCCAAGAATCTGCTTTCTGTAAGTACAGTTTTTTCATGGTACAGGCATCGTGAACAAGAATTAGTTCCCTATTTTTCTGAAGTTGTCTCAATGGTGTATTTCAATAACATCTGTGCCTTAATGAACTACTTTGGAATTGTCTATCAAGCAAGCGAATGGCGGTTGTTTATCGACTCTTCAAAGAGAAGCCTCAAAGGGATTCCCCTTCATAATGGTAATGTGTATGCATCGATTCCTGTGGCCCACTCAGTGTATTTGAAAGAAAGTTATGAAAAACTTCAACTTCTCTTGGAGAAAGTGCAATACAAAGATCAGTCGGTTTCTGTGTGGAGATTTCAAAGTGATTGGTTTATTGCTTGGTCAACAGTCTGGATACACAAAAATGCCATGCTTTTTGTGTGAGTGGGCTAGTCGAGCAAGACATGAACACTGGGAAAGAAGACTATGGCTGCCTTGGAAAATTATTGCATCTGGTTCAAAATAAATAAAACACAAGTCATTGACTGATCCTAGAAAGGTGCTGTTACTCCCTTCCATATTTAATTGGGTTTGATGAAAAAAATTGTAAAAACAAGAAGGAATTTTTGTAGGCCCTCAAATCTGAAAGTTATTCCAGGACAAGGAATTCAAAAAAACTATGGACAAAAGTGAAAAACAAGCATGGAATGTCTTCAGAAATGTTGTCCATAACTTCTTGGGAAACTACAAGGATCCAAATTACAATATGATCGTGCTGGAGAACTTTCGAAAACTGGGTTGTAATATGAGTCCCATAAGCTCTGCCAAATCTTCGGCTAGGTTTAAATCCCTGACCAAATCATTAAACTCATAATCTGTGAACAATTTTGGTGCACAATCACGATTTTCTGGTTGGTAACATTCAGTTTCCTCCTTGGAACCAGAAATTTCAGGTTCATGGTCCGATGGCAGATTCTCCAAAACATCTTGGGGGAGGGTACCTGCAGTTTGGGTCCATGTGGCACTGGTCCAATTACAGATTAAATATTGGGATAAACAATACCTTGTTTGGTTTTTGCACTATATCCATCTATTCTTATCAAGCAAAAATAACAGTCTTCTCCATGATTTCGAGGTTCCCTCCATACCATAGGAATTGCAAATGGCATGACTTTCTTCTTACACTTCATCCACAGTCACAAACCTTCAACACATGTACAGCATATTTTATGTGGTGCACATGACTTGTCTTGATCTCCTATTTTCATTCTGAAGTATGCATACTTTTTGCACTCTCATTTGGACTATTTTCCTGAAACCTACAAGAGTTAGTGAAGAAAAGAGTGAAAGATTTCACCACAATATCAAAGAAATGGAGAAGAGTTACCAAGGATAGTGGAATGCGTTCCTGCGAAGAGAGTTCTGGAAGGAAGTCAAATGGAAATTTAATCCTATGAACACCTAAAAATAGGCATAAATATGACAAATTGTGGTATTAATTTCCTTTGTTTTCTACTTTAACACAATTCCATATGTAAAATTACTGTTGAAATTGTATTGTATACCATTGTTGTGTAATGTAAATTAAAGAGCCATATTACAATTATAAAAAATATTTCCTATAGTTTTTTTAACTTGTCAAAAATTCTGACATGATAGAGCAAAAAGGATGTCATTTTTGAAATCAGCATGTGAAAACGATTTAGAAACATCTGCCATATTCAAAATATTGAATTTTTTTCAAAAACGCAGATGTGTAATTTCATTAGAAAAATAATTAAAGGTTTCCATCTACCCATACGTTTCTGGTCGCTCTTCGATTGTTTTAATAAAACATAAGTATTCGTAAATTAACGTATAAAATGTAAGATTGTAATACAAAGCCTATTTACAAAGCATTAGGTATATTTTGATTAATTAATTAATTTAAAATCAATGACTAAATAAAAACCATCAGATTAAAGGGAAAATCAGTATTCGAATCTGGGACAAAATCAAAAAGTCTTTCTGACAAAAAGATTACTTAAGACCTGGTTTAGGTATTATAAAATTTATTTAATTGTTTTAGCTTTTTCTTGTGAGAAAATTCCCTTGCTTAATGAATTTTCATGTTTTTAAGAATGCAGCTATGACTTTAACCAAGGAATACTTATGTATACTTCATATATAAGGGCAGCTAAAAATATAATGCTTCACAATGCTGGTTTTTGGATCCCTTTACCTTACTCTCAAAAGCAGTTACGAAGCCTTGAAGAAATGAAACGGAACATTAATAACAAACATACCTTCAAGCTCTGCGTCAATAAAGAAAGAGGCTTCACCAGAAGTAAACACAGACTCAAATTTGTTTGAAAGTCCTTACTAAGGAGGGTTCATGACCCTGTAATAAATAGACGAGAGGTTTGCACTGAGATGTTTTTAGGGTAGGGAGGTGGTTAATAGGTCCCAGCTTTTTGGTTCTTCAGTAAAACACGTTTCATGAAGGGAAAGGATGGAATTTTCTGACAGTACACGTTCCGAAGATTTTTCCCAAGGGAGAAGGACCCAATGTTTGACATAATGAAATGGTCTTGTATGAGAGTTCAAAGCTAGTGGTTGTTTGATGTGTCATGGCCTTTGACATACTCCACTATGGAAGAAGTGTATTCAATGAGTAAGTAGAGTGATTCATAAAGGTAATATCATTCTTTTAACAGTAAATTATTCTGAATTTTTTTTATTAATTTAAAATAATAATGCCGCAAATGGCTCACAAAAATGCTATGCTTAATTTTTTACCTAATATCAGTGGTATGCTGTAGTGGGCTCGCAAGAGCCCATTGTTAATTTTTTTTAAAATTTGCAAGCCCATTGGTAAAATGATCGTTTATTAGGCATTCTTTACTAGTGAACTGGTATTAGCAGAACACCTTATGGGCACGTCTGGTCCACCTGTCAGTCATAACTTGCATCTCCTAAACTACTGGACAGATTTTAATTAAATTAAGTATGAGTGATCCTTATTAAAATTTATCACCCAATTGTGGTTTTGAACTGAATCCATCAATTAGAACTTCCATTTTAGATAATTACTTTAATAAACTTATACTCATATCTCGTTAAATGGCATCCGTCAAGCAACAATGAAATACCAAATTTTCTCTCTCTAGGTCTTATATGATCAGTAAGGTATAGATTAAAAACTTGATTCAGATAGAGAACAGCATTTACTAAAAGAAAGTCTGTGAGACCACATACATACGAGTTATAGTTTTGGAGATAGAAATTCTATAAAATCCCGTGCAAAACAATGCGTATTTTGTTTACATCTATTAAATTGTGTGGTAGTGTTAAAGTTGATTCATTACATCTCATAATGAGCAAATTCCACAAGGTTGAGCCTGACTTTATTAATGATATTGCATATTTTGTTTACATTGATCTCTCAGCAAACAACAATTAAAAATCCATATATTTCTCTCCCATGCTCTTATATGATCTGTGAGGTATAGATTAAAAACTTTATTTGGATAGAGAACAACATTTATTACAAGATAGTCCCCGAGACCAGATACGATAGTTACAACTTATAGTTTCAGAGATAAAAATTCGAGAATCACCCAATTTTTCGATATCTTTTCATATGTATTTCCCAGTAAGAACTCCTTTGAAATCTCTGTGTATTCCATTTATGGAGTATACTTTTCCATCTTGTTAGGTGCATTTTGCTTTCAGCATAAGCGCCTATTAGCGTCGGTTTGTCCGTCCGTCTGCATGTTTGTTCTCGGCTTCTACCAAATGGTATTAATGACTGACAGTCAAAGACAATAAGAAAATCACAAAAATAAATCATGTAAGCCAATCAGGGGTACCACTTTAGTGGTGACAAAAATGAACTTTCCATTATATCTCGTAAATTTTTGGTCAAATTAAAATAGTTTTTAAATAAACTTGTAGAACTAGTAACGTAGAGTATTTTATTTCCTCTAATATTTTAATTTGACCAAAAATTTACGAGATATAACGGGAAGTTCATTTTTTATCACAATCAAGTGGTACCTCTGATTTGCTTATGTGATTTATTTTTGTGATTTTCTTATTGTCTTTGACTGTCAGTCCTTAATATCAAATTTCATAAAAATCCGTTTTGTAGAAGCCAAGAATGAACATGCAGACAGATGGAAGAACGGATGGTCAAACCGATGCTAATGGGCGCTTACGCTGAAAGCGAAATACGCCTAAAAAAGGGGGGAGGGTCGAAAAAAATGTGAACCCATTGTTAAAATATTCATAGCTCATCACTGCCTAATATAGTTAGGAGATAGGATTAACCAATAATTATGATAAAACATGTACATTTATTGGCAACCAGTGATCTACATTAAATTATAAGTTTTATTTTTTCAAACATTTAACACAGGATGCATAAGCGCTGGTTCTAATGCAGAGGAAATTTGGCAGTGGTGCACGCCATAAAGTGTAATACTGTCTTCTAAAGGTGGAATCGACTATATAATGCCGTCCCTGAGGCAGTCGCCTCACTAACTCACTCCACATGATGGCCCTTTTCCTGACAACAAAAAAATCCTGCACAGAGGAGAATGGCCTCATATAGCTACTCGGCTACATCCAAAATTCAGATTACAAATGCAGCATTGTTACGATCAATGGCGGATGACCCAGAGATGCAGCACTTATTTACTCAGATGGAAAATGTGTGCAGCCACCTAGAACTGTTTAAATTGGATACATTGGCTGTGTTTTTTCCCATCCAAATTCTAATGTTAAAAAATACTTGTGTGGTCATAGCCTAAGGAATGCTGGAGTAACCGCCAAGTTGCATTATATCGAGGTAAGTTTTTAATGAAAAGGTCGAAAATTTATTACACTAAATTTGGGTAAAACACTAAATCGAGGAATATTGATTTGAATTCCTTAAATGGAGTGTTTGGCAGGAGTGCAAAAAATAAACACTAAATGTGGGTAACCACTAAATGCTCGACTCTTAAATCAGGGTATCACTGTATTTTGTATAAGATGTGCCAAAAAATGAAGAATGGAAATCCTATTTCTCATGTCAACTTTATTAGGAAACGTTGTTCAATGTTGCCGATTTCCAGGTTGGTGTGACTAATGTGCGAGGAAGATCATCATCAACAGATCGAGAACAGGGTTTAAATGGAAAACTGCATATAATAATACCACATCCCACAAGAAAGCATAAAGACTGTATAGTTTTTCTAATAGGAATGTGCCAGATGGAAAAAAAAAGAAAAAAAATTATGTGAAATGTGCGAACATAAACCTGGGCTTCATATAGGTGAATGTTTAAAAAACCATCATACAATGAAAAAATATAGGGATTAAAATAAAGGACAACGTGTATATATTACTTTGTAAGGGTAAATGAAATGAAATAAAAGAAGTTTCTTTGGAATTTTATTTGAGTTGTTTCCCAGAGCATGGGTCTTTAAAAACCAAGGATACTTAAAAATTAAATCCAACAGGAAAGGAAAAAAATCTGATTGCAAAAGGTTAAAACTTTAATATTCTTAAATATTGGCCTTACAAGCAAAAAATATTATGAATCACCTTAAGAATTACGAATTACAAATATTAACTATTATCCTAGGAATTTGCACATTGAACACAGTCATCGGTGATAAATAGGTTTATGATATTCACGAACTCACCTACCTTAGCTGCTGATATAATTTTTAGGGCTTGATATGATAGATGCTGCACAATATGACTTAGTGATTCTGCCACAGTCATGCAGTGGCGATGATACATATACTGAATGCCTTTCAGAAGCTCAATAAGTCGACAAACAGCTAAAACAGCACTTTTTGTCATTGGTTTGGCTAAAGATACATGAAGATTTGTTACTGTCTTTAAAAGTCTGCTGATTCCACAAGCATACTGCAATCCCTAAAAATTAAATTTTTACATGTTATTATTTCAACAATAAATTCAATCAACATTCCAACATAGCTATATTCTTACCTGAAGAAATAAACTGCACCTATTGTTTAAATCTTCAAATTTCCACTGATCTGAGAACTGCTTAAGATTGGTCTCCATATGTATCATCCATGAACATGTCTGCAAATATCCCAGAAAAATGGTTCATATATGTACACCATACAGACAAGCATAAAAATGCAACATCCCTTAGTTTTGACTACAACACCATTAGATTGTGTTCTATATTTATAACAGTATTGGCAGGTTTCTGTGCAAATTTAAATATCTCGAACACCAATAATTTACAGTATTTTATGGCTAATAAGATGCATTTCTCTATTAAAAGACACCAAAAATTGACCTAAATCTTATCAGCCTAAGGTACCCAGGAATACCCATTGTTAAATAAATGCAAGAATAGTTAGACTGATCAAGTGCCCACACTGGTAGGTAGTATAATGCCAAGTTACTTCCCTGATGCAAATGATTCAAATGGATTTTATAAAGAGCACATAGAAATGATAATATATGCCGAAGAAGCCAATTAATCACAATATTCCATCAATAAGAGGAAAAGAGAATACAAGCCGATGTTTATCGTCAAAATCTATCATGCAAAAATCACCCCTCGGCTTAAATGCGAGTCCGAGAAAAAATTTGGGGTTAGGGTTGTCTCGTAGTCGCCCATAGCTGCCAGCACGTCTCTCATTGCTGTCACGTTCAAATGATAGTACTATATTTTCGTCAAGTAAATATTTGACCTACGATGAATATTAATGAATAAATAATAAAGCTAGAATATTGAATTTATCAGTAACTGTGTTTTGTTACCATTGTTACATGTTCTTTCGTTTCTAAATGCTATTGGATATTTTCTTTCATTTCTCAGGGCTATGCATATGTATCATTAAGAATAGTTAGCAATTTGTATTATTTTTCATTAGTCATTAAAAGAAGTTCTTATTAGTTTTACTTGGCTATTGTAGTTATTGATATAGTCATTGTAATGTTTGTATGTATGTTAAAACCTCATTCATTGAATCTATTAAAATTGCCTACATTGACTATGAGGTTAAAAAAGGAATTGGAGACTACGGTGTACGGATTGGAATTAAAATTTAAAACTCCTGAACCGTAAATTAACCCAGAGGGCACTCACACGTCAATGAGAAATAAGGAAAATTAAATTATGCTTACAAGTTTGCAGGACGATGATGGCCTACAGGGACCTGTTGTCTAAAACTAGCCTAAAAAGAAGAAAAAGAAAAACACACACGCACAAGCACTCTGGAAATCTCTAGATACGTATTTCGGGAGCTATGCTCCCATCTTCAGTAGCTGAAGTCGTATGAATTGTTTGTGTTTGGTCTTGTGTATTTATGTGTTCCGGGTAAAAGTGAAAGGAGGGCAGAGGGGTGGGGGAATTCTTAACGGTTAGCAAGTAGAGGGGTGAGTAAGGGATAGGTCCGCGGTCATTATTCATAACCGTCTCTTTGAATTTGTTTATGAAAATACTCTCGTAAGCGTCTAGTTTCCAGTCGGTTTGTGTTGATTTTAAGAGAGACATGTTTTCGATTTTAATCGGGTGATTGTTTTCCTGTATGTGTATTGCGACGCTAGACCTGTTAAATCTATTGTGTCTGAAGTGTGCAAGGTGTTCTTTGAACCTGGTTTCTAGCTTCCGTTTAGTTTGCCCTATGTAGACTTTCTCGCAGTCTGTGCAAGCGATTTTGTATATGCCGGATCTTTGTAGAGTCGGGATCGTGTCTTTTGGATTGTGTAGTAAGTTGGAGAGTTTGTTTTCATTCACAGGTACTGCTTTAAGGTTCTGTTTTGAGAAGATGTTTGATAAGCCGTTTGTGATGCCAGGGACAAAGGGGATTTTTACGTATTTTGGTTTTTTGGGGGGCGTGCTTGTGAGAGTAATCTGTTTTTTCAAAGAAAGACTGCGCTTGTGTTTGTGTAAAATATTCTCTATCATCTGAGGGTCGTAACCATTGATTTTGGAGCATTTTTTGATATATTTTAATTCTGTGAGGAAATCAACTTCAGAAAGAGGAACCTGTAAGAGTCTATGTACCATTGAGTGGAATGGTGCTATTTTATGTGAAATATGGTGGTTGGAATCAGAGGGAATGTACGTGTCTGTGTGTGTGGGTTTGCGGTAAATCCCGAACTTGATTTGGTTGTTTTCTCTTTTTACGAGAAGGTCAAGAAATGGCAATGTATTTTGTTTTTCAACTTCATGTGTAAATTTAATGGAAGGATATTGATCGTTTAGTTGCTGTAGAAAATCAGTTATGTTATTATTGGTGGTATCGAAAATCGCGAAAATATCGTCAACGTATCTTAGCCATAAGCGTGGGAAGTATTTGAAAGTGTTTTTGCATTGTTTCTCGAAGTTAACCATGAATAGGTTGGCTAAGAAAGGTGAAAGGGAGTTTCCCATTGTTGTACCGTGGTTTTGTTGGTAGAACTTGTAGTTAACTTGAAAGAAATTTTGGTTCATGCATAAGCATGTTAGTCTTACTAATTCATCTACAGTTTTTAATGGTAAGTTATGATCGGTGAGCCATTCTTCAAGGAATTGTAATGTTTCACTGATGGGAACGCTAGGAAAGAGAGAAGAAACATCAAAAGAAACTAAAATTTCACTGTCCTGTAGTATTATGTCTTTAACTTCGTTAATGAAATGAGGACTGTTTTTTATATTTGAATCATGTTTGATAGGAAATTGTTTAAATTGGTCATTAAGCCAACGTGAAATTTTATATGTCGGGCTGTTGATAGACGAAACAATGGGTCTGAGGGGAATGCAGTCTTTGTGGATTTTGGGTAAGCAATACATCCTAGGAACCCTGGGGTTTGAGGTGTGAAGTTGGAGGCTGAGTTGTTTCGTGATGAGTGTGGTGCATGTTTTAACAATTTTGGTGGTTTCTGATATCATTTTATCGATTGGATTTTTTAGTATGTTTGTGTACGGTCCTTCATTTAGCATTTGCTCAACTTTGTCGAAGTATTGGTCTTTTTGCATTATGACTACAGTGTTCCCTTTGTCTGCCTTTAGATAAAAACAATTTTTATTATTAAGAGACTTGATTGTGTTGTGTTCGGAATGTTTATGTTGTTTTTTATTCGTTTTTTGGCAATGTTTTCTGTAATCTGCGATAATGCTACTGAAGATGGGAGCATAGCTCCCGAAATACGTATCTAGAGATTTCCAGAGTGCTTGTGCGTGTGTTTTTCTTTTTCTTCTTTTTAGGCTAGTTTTAGACAACAGGTCCCTGTAGGCCATCATCGTCCTGCAAACTTGTAAGCATAATTTAATTTTCCTTATTTCTCATTGACGTGTGAGTGCTCTCTGGGTTAATTTACGGTTCAGGAGTTTTAAATTTTAATTCCATTGACTATGAGGACAATTACGCAAAGTGCGATGATGGCTTTTGATGCTCAACTGTTTGAATTTCGGTAAAACTTTAAATGGAACATGTATAATTATAAAAATGCAATTTCTTAAGGCAATGTAAATACTAATTTCATTGGAAATAGACTTGGACTAAAAATTATCTTGGCAAGGTCGTTATTTG
The DNA here is from genome assembly GCA_028673005.1 of Tanypteryx hageni. NCBI lineage: Eukaryota > Metazoa > Arthropoda > Insecta > Odonata > Petaluridae > Tanypteryx > Tanypteryx hageni. Next base: position 62,555,694 of record CM054120.1, on the reverse strand, counting down.
ACCTTTTGTGAAAATGAAGATGAATGAAATTAACGTCACTGAATGTGGAACATTATTCAACAATGCAAAATTACTAATTGGAGTAATATTTCAAAATGTCAACAACTAAACCATTTCCCGCTCTTTTCTTCGATCTCAAATAATGTAGTCTAGGCCGTGCATGCATGCCCGGCACACTTCAACATAAAATCTACGAAAGTTACTTTGTCAAAAAATGGTGGAAATTTTGGGGGGGGGGGGTCGGCTTCTATTTTCTTGCTGATAATAAATATTGTTTGACTTACTTCAATCATTATAAAACAATACAAACCAACATAATAGTACAGTAAAATGTTGGTGTAACGAATGTCAGAGTAACAAAATATTCAGTAAAATGAAATTATTTTTCGTCCCCTGCCAATTTGCTATGTAACATTATGTAAAAATGTTTCATTTTAATGAATATTGTTGTAACGAAAATATCGGTTTAGCACAATAAAAATTCATACTTGTACAAAAAAATACGATAATTATAATGAAGTTTGTAAAAAGAAATTCCTTAAACAATATGATCTTTACTGGGTTTGGTTTTTAGCATCTGGCAATGCTGTAATGGTTTAAACTGTGAAATCTCAGTCCAGGCAAGTGTATTGGGCCTGACTACCTGACTAGTAGAGATTGTAAATTCTCGACTTTTTTCTGGTCTTGAGATTCAAGATTTCTCTTTTTGCCGTATTTTTTTCTTGAGAATTCAAGAATTTCTTTTGCTGTTCTCGAGAATTCTCGAGTATTAAGAAGAAAACTTTTTGTCATGTGTGAATTTTGATTTTAAAAATCTTTTGATCGTAGGCTAGAATTGGAGGGCAACTTTAATGTAAAAAAAATTTATATTGATTTCTTTCAATAATGAACAGAAATTGTCATCAATTATTTTGATTGGCTTCAGGCTTTGATGGCTGAAACTGCTTATCTAGATTCATACTGCAACAATTGTCCTGATCCACTGTCAAAATGTCTCCATCTTGTTCTTGATCATGGTCCAGTGTTGCAGAATTATTCTGCTCGTTGACATTATTGAAGTCTCACTATTATTTTAACTCTTTCAACTATTTCATTTTTTGAACTAATAACAAAAAATCGTCTTCCTCACCGAACTGAATGCAATTGGGGTCTTTAAGAAATTTTATCAGAGAAATCAGTGATGCATCTCTTCTTTTAGCCCTTTGTTTTTATTAGTCCATTGAGAAGTTAAGTACTAATTTCTGTATTGTTCTCTCTGAGAGCATTAAATAAAAATTTGAGGACTCCCTCACCAGTTAATAAGTAAGCATCTTGGTGGCTCAATGCTTCTATCGCTATTCTGACCAGTGTCAAAGTTTTCAATGTATCTGATGCAATTGCCTCATCATCTTCTGGCTTCCACAAGTGTCTTAACTTTAGATCATGCAATGAATTTACTATAGGAGTCTTGATTCTAAGAAATCGCTCTATCATAATGTGTATGGTGTTCCAACGGGTTTTGCAATCTAACAAATTCATCTTTCGCTCTAGCTTTTATATGACTTTGTAATACAGTATTCCGTACTGGTGAGTTTTTAAAAAATAATTTTACAATTTTATGAATTTTTTAAAAAGTTTTATAAAAACCATATTCAAACAAACAATTTCTGTGGCAAATTCACTTTCGTTTTCTGCAACATATTCATATTCCGGTTCTGAGGCATCATCATTTGAATCTTAACTTGTTTCCTGATTTTTTTTTCATAAATAACATCCATAACCGCTAAATGAAGTTGGTTATAAGACAGCTGTTGGTAAGGAGGGGACAATTTTACCATGACTAGTGGTACCTGCAAAAAATTTTGCGAAATCTGTCAGAAATCTGCATGTTTAAAATCATCGTTAAAAATGCCCACAGCCCACACGTAGTTTACTGAATAATAATAATCTTCAATTATTAACGTTGCAATGTTAATTCAATCAGAGGCAACATTGCGGGTTGCCTTGGCAACCCCTGGAAAGACTGAAAAAGTCATAAAATTTCTAAAACAAATGCGTGTTTCTGACAAATTCTTCCGTGTATCGTCTAAACATTGCAAGAATAAGATATTTTATAGTTTTAGCCATCGAATAAAGTAAAAACTGAGAAATTTAGTCCCTATTTACGTATTTTAATGAATGAAGAAAATAAACCTTGCACCTTGAAAAATCAAAACTCCTGAGTAAACATATGGGAAAAGGTTATCGTCTCCCAGAGTCGAATCCGGGACACTTATGTAAACAAAAATAGTTTTCCTGGGGTCTCCTAGTTGGCAGACACAAAATGGCATTTACAGCATTTCTCTATGACAAACTGTAGAAGAGATAAAAGGGGAGACGGATGGACAGACATTGAGTATTAATATACAAGGGCAAATCAAAAAGTTAAGGCAATTTATTTTTTATTAAATCTAGAAAGGTAAAAGGTACAAACTTTTAGTATCATTTTTCAATGTAGTCCCCTTACTTTTACAAGCACTTGTTAAATTGGTCAACAAGCTTCTTAATGGCGTCTGAGAATAACATTGTCTGTTGTTCCTGCAGCCAAGTATGCACTGCTTCTTTGACTTTGTCATCATCTGAAAATTGACTTCCACACAATGCTTTTTTCAGAGGACCATAAAGGTGATAATCACTTGGGGATAGGTTTTCACTGTAGGGTGGGTGAGGAAGAATTTCAGATTTAAGCTTTATTTGTTTTAATGGTTGCAGTGGCTGGATGAGGTCGAGCATTGTCACGATGCAAAAGAACACCTTTTGACAGCAATCCTCTGCATTTACTGTGAATACCACAAACTGCGATATTTCAGGTCGTTGTGCACGATTGAATACGCAGATCCATAGCTGATGTCTAACATTTCAGCAACAGCAGTAATCTGTCTGTTTTCTCGTATGAGAGCATTAACTCGATCAACATTGTTTGCTGTTCTTGAACTTGTCGGATGGTCTTTGTCAAGCAAACTTGTTCTGTCACTTTTGAACCTTTCCACCCATTCGTACACTTTTCTTTGACTTATACACTTTTCACCATATGTACTAAAATTCTCCCATAAATCTTCTGACTACAAAAATCTGCCGACAGCATGTTGTTCACCAACTGCAATCGGAAAGCAGTGCTGACATGTTTAGCCCTCAACTGGACAAGATACAATGAGCACTGGCAACTGGGAAGACACATTTAGTCTTGTTTGACTCTATAGTAAGTATGATGACGTAGAGAGTGCATTCTGACATTGTATATTATTCTCGCATGCAAATTGCCTTTACTTTTTGATTTTCACTCGTATAAAAATACTGGCACCGTAACTTGTGGTAGAAACAATGTCTTTGTCAAAATTAAGCCCGAAAGATTTGTTTTGATTTGACCAATTCGATGTGGTGTTGCAAATGACTATGGCCAAATATGGAAACTACGTCCTACAGTAATGTGTTCTCGTATGAATAAGCCGTGTTTGTACATTGAAAAACTTTTCCTTTTTATTCCAATAAAACCTTCTGTTAAGATGGATTTGGGTTGGGTTGTAGTAGTTGCATCTTCACTTAATATCAATATATTACTTGTACTATTTCTAAATTTTTATGAGTTCCTTTTCCTACTATGATTACAATGACAATTTAAGCAATACACAGTTCTCAGAGTTACCATTTCTGACACTAGTGTCATTGCGATTTCTCTGAGTTTCTAAATTGTGGTTCATTGTAACGAAATTTCATTGTAACGAATATATTTTTGTGGTCCTAATGACTTCATTATACTAACATTTCACTGTATATTGACCAGAGCTGAGTCAAGTGTGAGGATGCGGTCTTGGAAATAACAGGCAAAAAAGCACAAATCAATGGTAATTGATTGATTGTAAGAAATTGTTTTGTTTTCAATTGTTTTAAATTGAAGTGTTAAAATTGTTTTTATCATTTAAAATATTATTCCTAGTTTTGAAAAGGTAACCCTATTTTCCCATAAGATGTCAATTCAAGTATCTTATTTTCAGGAACCTAACTGTTGCTTTACATAAGAGTCTACTGTACGTGTGATCTAACTAGATGATTTCCTCAAGTCTGAGAACAAAAGTTTTGTTTGTTTCATTTAATTTATTTCTTGGTGAAAATATTAGTTTTTTGTGATTTTATTTTAATTACCTTATTTGCAGGCCAATAAGATGCGCCAAGATATTAAAATGAAATTTTCAGACAAAATTTTAATATGTATTTATGCTTGTATCATTTACAGGGATGCTATGTAGCATACTAAAATAATCAATTAAACTGAATTCCTATATTAACATGAAAAAACTAACTAATGTATTAACAAGGCATCCATTAACATGATATCACACCACCAGTATGGGGAATTACCAGGCAGGCATTGCAGGCTATACATGCGAGGTGAATTGTTTACGTGTGTGATTCAGTTATGAAATTCTTTAAGTTACGTTTATGACTGCTAAGAGAATACCAAAATTGGTTTAGAGACTTGGCATTATGCATTGTGGCTACAAAGTGACCTTCTTGGACAATGGTTATTTTGGAAGTGAAATACACATACCGAATCTGTAGAAGATTAAAACAATAAAACTACATAGGCAATTACCTGAAAATAGTAGAGTTGAACCTCTTTTGTTAAAGTACCAGCTTTGGATTGTAAGTAGCTCTGTCTGTTCAACTGGACAGCTTGTTGTGTTTTTTTGTCAATTGTTTTACACAACTGAGGTAAACAAGATGATAGAAAATTTTCGGGGAACCAAAGAATATTTCCAAGAAGAGTGACAGCAGGAATCTGGGAATCAAAAATTTCCAACTCAATTGCTGAAAACATGCCATTCATCAATTGAATATAACTCATAATGCATTCCAAAGTATGTGTAATGATTAAATTTTATATTACCTTAACACTGAATAAAAATAAATTATTCTTGAAAAAATTAACTTTTCATTGGTCTATAATTAACAAAAACATAGTTACCTTTCTACTCAATTCCCATAATTGCCTGAAGATTCTTTTGTCCAGGGAACCAAAGAGGTTGAAATTTAGAACACATAAGGCACACCCTTTTATCCACAGGTGCAAGTTATCAGAATCCAACTGATCTTGAACCTTAAGTTCTAAATCAGACACTGAACTTTTTAGGTACAAAGTAAATTCATCAGATAAATTTACATTTTTGCTTATGGTACTTTTGCTATTGTCGAATGACTGCTCAACGCAATGCTAGAATAAAAAAGTAAATCATAATTCAGTTTAGGTACAGCAATTATTACTTTTGTAAATGTTCAGTTAAAACTTTTTATCAAAATATGATGTGCCCAGCACATGACTTGCTCCATACAGAGCAATGAGTATGAATGCAATAGTAATGAGAAGCTGCTCTTGATATCAATGTCCTCAACAATAATTATTTGCAATTACACTCGCGAATAATTTTCATACACTTGGAATAATTTTCACAGTGAAAAATACTTGGAATTGCTTCACACATTGAAAAAACAATAAGTAAACAAAATTGTTATTTGTTGCTATGGATACCAAAATATCGGTAAATTAAAATTACTGGTGACCGCACTGGGATCGGTCAATATTTACAAGAAAATTTGTTCACAAAATATGATACTAGATAACATTGGGATAGTTTTCCTCTTACTTAAAATTACTCTTGGCAGCATAGGATTGCTGTCAACAATTAGAAAATGTTATCATAGCAACAAAAGCAAAGGTATCACTTAGCTATGCACATAAATAATTCAGACAAATAATCGAAATATCTATTAAACAATCCATTTTATGAAAAAATGTTTCAAACAAAATTTGCAGAAAATTATATTTTCTACAACTTTGATAATAAAAAAATATTTACATTAATTAAGTCCTAAAGAAGATATTTGAAAAAATAGCGAAATTTACTCAGGGGACCTTAAAACACATATATTTCCATTGAAATTTTGAATTTGATGTTTTTGCAAAACTAATATTTTCTCCTATACTGCATATGGAGAAAGCAAAAATGTTTAACCCCTTGCATCCTAACAACGAGTCGGACTCATAGTGGTAGCGCAATACCAAACAACAATGCTACGAGCCACACTCATAGCTATGTTCAAGGATAAGCTGACTACATAGTTCATGTTGTGCTACATAGATGGCAACACCATCCAGTGCAGGATGCCTTCAGCTATCTTTTCATGACTTTGTGCCAGATAATGCTATATGGCGACAAAGCCTGCACAGTGCTGTGTAAAGTAGGATGCAAGGGGTTAACATGAACATGGTTCTGCCTGCACTTAGAACCAGGCCCCACGATTTTCCTAGCCAGTTTTGACTGTGAAGCAGGCTATCCATAATATAGTTCAATTCCTTTCCACTAGAGTCAGGGCTGCTGTTTCTCGGCAACCAATCAAAACGCTCAGCTCGGCCCTGCAGCAGCATGCATTAGGGGCCATCCACATATTATGTCATACTCTAGGGAGTGGGGCAGGGGTTGACAATTTTGTGATGGACCACAGCAAGGGAAGAAGAGGGTTTGTTGATAACACGACATTTTAGGTTTGATGACATGGCATGTTTCTTAATGTAATAATCACTTAGCTACCAACCATTAGCACTGGACATTTTATTGAATTACAACATAAAAGATTATAATGATCATTTTGAATGTTCAAATTTCATAAATTTAAAATTCCCGATCAATTAAAACTTAGTGATTTTCCCGTTGCATTACAATCAGCAAAAGCACTAGAGAATAAATTTATCTTAAAAATTCTGATGCCATGCCAATTTTAAAATACTACAAAGAACAATTAATTGTCTTATTATAAGTGAAATGTTTTATAGAATATCAATTTAATGTGACAGCGAACAAGGCTGGCTTGACGTCAGTGCCAACGGAGCAACTGCCCTGGCTTGCTCTTACTGAGGCCCTGCACACATTAAAAATATTTGTTGTACATGCATTTAAAAAGTGGGAAAAATATTGAACACTGTCGTAGTGAGACAGGATGCTTTATTTATTTGAATTTACTATTAAAATTTTTTGACAAGTGAACCGGTCTGTAGTGTAGTGTGTCAGAGGCTCTGCAATCATAATAATGTAGTTAAAATCCTTGCCACTAGAGGCAGGGCTGTCACTTCTCAGCAACCAATTAAAATGCTCAGGGTGGCCATACAGCAGCAGCAGATGTTAGGGTAATATAATGTAAATAATAGAAATATCTTTTAAACAATCCGTTTTATGAAACATGTTTCAAACAAAAGATGCAGAGAATTACCGTATTTACTCGAATCCAATACGAGTTTTTTCCAAATTTCAGCTTGCAAAAATCGGGGGTCGTCTTAAATTTGAGTACGAAGTCATACACCATGAATACATCATGGTCAATTGATCGCGCGTCAATTCACCGGGCTTCAATTCGTGGTGAATCAATTCGTCACATGATAAACTTGTCGCACATCAATACATCACTCAACAAACTCATTGCGCATGAATTCAATGCTCGACAAATTCATCGTGTGACAATTTCGTTGCAAGACAAATTCGTCGTGAGATATTCTACAAAAGGCCTTCATCGCGAGACAAATTGGAAGGCGAGACACCATAATGAATTCATCGATAGATGAACTGACGCACAATGAGTTTGTTGTGTGATGTATTGACATGCGACGAACTAACCACAACGAATTGATGCACGACGAGTTGTCATAGAACTGTAAGAAGTATTGTTATGCGTTTAATCGATTTTTTTTAAACAAATGAAACAAGATAATATAATTGTATTTTTCATTGCAAACTTACGATCCAGAATTCAATTAATCAAGTCTTAATTTTAAAAATACATTTAAAAAATTCTTTTTATTCCAATCGGATGGGGAAGCGTAATATTTTGCAAGTTTCAAAGTTCCATAATACAGTAAAACCTAGTTAATTCAAAATTCAGGGGACCAAAGAAAAAGTATTTCCAATTAAGTAGAACCTCTATAATTCGAAACTTAAAAAAAGCATGATTTATCAAATTTAAAAAATGCAAATATAAATTACAGAAAAATAAAAGACTATATGACACGATATTAAAATACCGAAAACAAAATCATGTAGTACGCATACATTCCTCAAAATATGTTGATTAATAAAATCCAAATTTACGATTGCACATTTAAATATTAAAACATTTATGAGCATTAATTAAAATCAACTAAATAGTTCAAATTTTGTCAGTCAATTATTTCAACTTAAAAGTAAATAAGCGAAAGGCTGCAACAAAAGATTCAACTTATTTAAAAAGTCACTAATTTTCCCGTTTCAATTTCAGGGCACTCCCTAGCACAATGTGTTGCGTAATGGCATCAACTTTTTCACATATATCTATCGGCATGTCTGGCATCCCTGACACGTATCTTTGAAGGGTATCCAAAGTTTTAAAAACATCCTCCTTAGATGGAAATGGCACATCCAGCCTATCATCGACATTGTCCTCATTGTCTTCTTCGTCGCCATCACTCGCAATGGTTTTCGATTAATCAAGCATGGAATCATACAGAACCGACGTAGCCAAGTCATTGTTGAAAGTCTCCGAAACTGACAGGCCCAAATATATTGCTGTCAATTACTTCCTCCACTTTTTTACCTTTGAACACTTCCGCTGGCTGCAAAGATAGCCCACTTTTCTTAAAACAATTGGCGATGGTCCAAGGAGCCACCAATTGCCACGCCGATGACAAGACCCAGCACGTGTCTACAATCGTCCATTTTCAAAAATCATCCTGTGAAAACCCATTTGTAATTTGAACCAAGCATGATGACAATATTTTTTTTCTGCAATGACTATTTAAATTTTAAATGATACCCTGGTTGTGTGGCTGGAGAACACTGGTTGTGTTCGGTGGCAAATACAGCAACTCAACATTGGGCATATTTATCTGAGCCACATAGTGAGCAGAATAGTTGTCTAGTGTCAAACAATGTTACGATTTTGCAGCGCCATATGCCTTTGCATTCTTATTAGAAACTTTTGAATATGTCTCTAGTCATCCATGCCTTTTTGTTATGATCGTAAATTATTGGCAAATGATCACAATTAATACCTTTGGAGCAGATAGGCTTTGCGTATTTTCCAATAATTACAAGTTTTTCTTTATCTGACCCATCCATATTGGTACAGAGCACGGTGGTAAGACGCTCCTTACTACATTTGTCGCCGTGACAATTTTTGCCTTGGAGAGCCAAAGTACAATCAGACAACATGTTGAAAAAAATGCGTTTCAACAATATTATAAATGCCCTTGGATGCATACTTCTCCAAAACATTTTTATTACTTTGCAGCCAGGTCATCACTTCCTCTTCATTAATTTTTTGGGCATCGCCACAAACTGCGAGGCAAACAATATTGTAGCTTTTTTAAAACCATGAAACCACCCATTGGACGCTTAAAAATTCCTCAATGTTCAAAGCTTTTTCAATAAGCATTGGGCTCTCAGGAATATTTGCAGCTCGTACTTGTAAAAAAAAACTCAAAAAATTTTTCTTCGAGGTCTTCGTTTTTTGCAGGTCGTTAATGCTGACGTGTATCACTCCCTTTAAATTTATTAAAACTTTCTTCAATCTTCGCCCGATTTTAAATTGCAGATAAATACGAGATCGGAGTCTCATACTTTGATGCCAGTTTTACTTTCGATTAAGACTTCTTGTCTTGCAGCAAAGACTTTTTCAGCAAGAGTAAGTCTTACATGTACCACGTACCGGAGCCATTGGAGGATAAATAAAAAATCTTCTAACAATAAAATTAAATATAGTCCCTCACACAATTTTTAAACTAACAATGTCACTTAAACTAGTAACAAAGGGATGATGGAAAATACAATTGAATACAAAAACAAGCAATAAAGCAAAGGAATATTAGAATGCATTTTCTGCACAAAATTCGCAAAACAGTAGATAAATTGAGACAACCACACAAGGCAGATGCCCAAGGGAAACTGATAAGGTACAGGCAAGAGTAGACAGAAACAAACGCGTGTGGGGGATGAACCTAGGATAGGCGAACCGAGGGAGGGGAAGGAGGGATGGACCAAATCCGGCGACAATATCCAATGCCCCACCGGCATGCTCATGATCACACAATGTTTGTAATGGCACCGGACATATTTTCATATATTTGATTTAGTTTCTTTTTTCTAAGTTTTATTTCGAATTATATCGACAAAAATGCATTGATACTCTGAGAATCAGGCTAAAAATTATTTTGAATTACGAATTATAGAGTTTTTCGAATTATCAAAACAAATTTGTATGGAATTGGTTTTTTCAATCTTTTGTGTGTTAAAAAATTTCGAAATATGTCGAATTTCGAAAAATGGAGGTTCGAATTAATCAAGTTTTACTATATGTAGGTATGAGTACGTAGTACAATATCTCGGTGAGGGTAAATGTGAACGTGGAAGGATACGAAAGATAAACAAAGTGATGCTAGCACCGCCGACGTTACAATAAAGAATATTACGTCACCCCTTACATTACAAACCTCAAAATCTTATATTTACGTTTTTCTTCAGTTTTTCCGCTTTCTCGGCATCGCCATGTTTACTTTTGCCCCAGTTATGTGCACAGTGCCATAATTTTTATACCACTAATACTTCGGCGATACTGATTTAATCTGTGGCGCTTATAGGTAGGCGTTGCCTTTCCGCAAATCACAGATGAGGTGTTTGTATTTACATGTTACAGAACAAAATGTCACCATGCAAATAATGCAAATTTAATAAAAATATGTCAATCCAAAATACATTTCACACTCAAATAATGCGATCCACTGCAACAGATGCGCGCGAGAATCATCAATGCAATATTTTTTTTCGTCCTTCATTTAAGCGCTGAGTCAGGACAATGTTAAGTCGAATCATTGAAGATGTTAATTTGAATATGGATAGTAATTTTTGAACGACGTTAAGCCAAATCAATGTTAAATCGATTTGTTAGTTTTGTAAATGGTCGCTATAGTATTATTTTTTAAATTTAACTCATAATGTATAAAAGCCAAGTAATGCAAGGCCACAGCATTTGGGATGCATTAACAGCCCAGGGTCCGAGCCCACAAGAAAATTCAGAATTCATACTTTTGTCATTATAAAAACTTTAACAACTATAGGAGTACAGTATATCCTTGATTTAATGGACTAAATGGAGGGATAGAGTGTCCGTTATTGCCGAAAGACCGTTTAATCCGAAAGTTCGTCATATGACGAAGCAAAATGCACCTAAATGGCCACATCTTATAATGTCAAATGCAGTACATTAGGAACAATGTTAAACAAGAATAATATGTTTATCTAATGTGGTAAAACTGTTAATTCGAAATCAAAGAGCATGTATAATTACAACTTTGAAATTTCCATGAGCATGCCATCCACAGTCTCCCACTCTCGCCGCTCCACTTCCGACTGATGTAGTTTTTTCTATTTAGGTAAATATTCTATAAACATCACCGTTTTTTATCAACCTAAAAGTGCAAAAAACTAATAGATTGGAACAGTTGGCAGTCTGAAGATTTGGAACATAAATATCACTGCAGCAAGTATGAACTCCTGCAGGAAATCCTGCGGTCCCGAGAATCAAACCAACGAATCCTTAAGTGCAGCATAACCAATTAATTCGTATTTCTACTGCCTCACTCTGCCTCTTTTTAATTTCATCGCTCGGTGCTCGACACCTTCACAAAGCATACACTTTCCCCTAAAAATTTCGTCAACGGTCGGGGCAGGAAGTTCAAAAGTGGCGAAAATGTTATGGCGAAAACTGAAAAGTATAGAAAACAATCAGACAGGAACCAAACGTCAGGCAATAATGCTCTTTGCGAACGGACTGCCCTCGGCATTAACGGACGGTGAATGGTCTGAAATCACGGACAAAGTGCCGATAGGAAGTGAATTCTCAGTGACCGGATGGCCATCGGCCATGAAATCCAAAGTCCGTTAAATCGAGGGTTTACTGTACTTAGAAATACTGGTACATTTCTATTATATTCAGAAAAAATCCACTGTCTGCAAATGTGTTAAAATGCAGGTGCATCTCATCAGACAATAAGCTGAAAGAATTAGGCAAATATTTCAATGTAAGCATTGTATCTGAACATCATGTAGTCCATGAACATCTCGGATTCAGTCAAGTGTGTGCAAGATGGGTCTCTCATCACATGATACATGAACTGTAACAAGTTAATGCATGATGTCTCATTAGGAAGATGAAAGAAATGATTTCCTAAGCAGCATGGTGATTGAAGATGAGTCATGGGCACATTAATTTTAGTATTAAAGTAAGTGAGCCAGTACAGAATGAAACCATCCAATCTCTTCCAAACCTAAAGGTGCATTGATATAGTATAAGTGTACTTGGCCTAGTCAAGTGGAGGTGAGTGAACTCTTATGTGAGTGCTGTTGACACTACTTGGTTGTTAGTACAAGTAAAGATGGCAGAGATTGTGTGCCGATACTGGGTGTTGTTGCTGAAATACTTATTCAGGAGCTGGAAAACTTGCATCAGAAGAAAAAAACTATTATTATCATTATTTTTATAGTCCTCATGTTGAAAGTTCCACAAGCATTCAGCTCCCTCATACAATTCAACAAACTTCACTGTATCATACACACTCCACTTCTCAGATGATGCCATTTTTATTAACAACTCGCATGGGTAAATGTTGGAAGGCAACCAACTTACTAGCATGAACCGAGATGGCTAGTATGCTACTCGCACCTGTCCATTTACACAGTAAAAGTAACATGCGAGTGGCTGTGTGCAAATAATTTCACTTGACTTGGACGAGCACACTTGTACTGTCTATGCACCTTAAGAAATTTAGAGGAAGGGTAAGAAGCAAATTTTGGGAAAGAATGGAGCTATTTTGGAGATATATATGAAGAAGAGGACTATGGTAAACCGCTTCATACTGTACTGTATTTATGATCCATCTGAAGCTTTCAATTTTAACCAAACATTAAGGTTTGGTCTCAAAAGATGTTTGTTTAGAACACTATTTCCCAACCAATGGTTCACGAAACCCTAGGGATGCCATTTTCATTTTCTTGGTTCTGCAATTCTCACCAAAATTTTTATTTCCTTCTAATTATTCGTAGTTGAATGATTTGGTTTTCAATATTTTTATTGTTTCAAGAATTATATTTTAACTTTACTAGGTACTAACTAGAAATTGATGATAATATCAGAGATTCTGACTTTATTGTAAATGTGTTACATACTGTGTGTTGCATAAACTTTTTATTTTTAATAAATTAAGTGCGCTCAAGAAGATTTCTTTGTACAAAATTTATTCACTGTTCACAAAGACATAAGGTTGACCCAAGGGGTTCACGAAGAGAAAATGGTCTACTCAAGGCATTCACAAAGCGATAAAGGTAGGGAAACACTGGTTTAAAGCATGACAATGTCTATCCTCACAGAGACTGTGCAATTCTCAACACTGCTAAGATCTGCATTTTGAAGTGGTACCACATTTCCCACATTTTTTGACTTATCATTTATTTACTATTTTATTACTTTGGAACACTCAAGAAGGCATTTCCATTCTGAAAAGGGGTTTCCAATAGCAATGGAGAAGGCAAGAGTAGGACATAATTTAGGCTTCAGTTTTCTAATGATAGAAGTGTATTGAAATAGCAGCATACTAAATTGAAAAGAAATGTTTTAAATAAATAATTTAACTTTTACCATTGTATAAAAAACGTTTTCTATTCTGATTTTTTAAGAGTACCAAGCGGATTTTGGACAACATAAACGGATTTGGGATGCAAGCCAAATGAGCTAGCACCTAGAGACACCCCTGGTAACAGCAGGCAACATGTTAACATTAAATAATTTCTCGAGTAAAATATATTAGGCTCTAATGCATAAATTTATAACATGAATGATGAAACATTTCCTATTACTATGTGCAAAATGCATAAAAATGCTTTCAAACCTGGAAGATTGTTCCTTTGAGGAGTTTTTCTTCAAGTTCATGAATTATTCTTTCAAACAATTTCAATTTACTTCCTTCTAACCCAAATTTTGAAGGGTCATGATGCACTGACTTGACAGTTCGCTTATACAAAAGCCAATGTTCAATTATAACATGATGACTTGAAATTATTTCATCCAATGTTATTAGTATAACCAACACATCACCAAGACGCTCAAATACTACCTGAAAATAAAAAATCTCATTAATTAAGAGAAATTATTTCAATTTCACATCAAGCACAGTTAAAGGAAAATGTATCAACAAGTACTAATGTTGATCAATCACGCAACATTAATTAAAGCAAATAATAATGTAATGGAAAAGTTCTCCAGGCAGAAGCAAATTGGCAACATAATAAATTGATTTTAAGATTTGAAATAGTGGAAAAAATTGCCAAAATTAATTTTCATCTTTAAGGAAGAAATTATCCCAGTACCACCCAACCTGTTATGTCCACATAAGAACAGGTGTCACCATTGGTATGAGAAATAGTGAGTAGCCTTTGATCTAAGTAGGTATCAAAACAGAAAACCTCATTCTCAAAGCAAATGATTCAACTGGATTTTTTTGCCAATATATACACTGTACCTACACACACACATGTGTATGTATGTATGCATGCATGCATGTATATGTGTGTGTGTGATAATGAAGAAGCTGACACTTCACTGAATTCCATGAATATGGGAAAAAGAAATGAAGGAACTCTTAAACAAATATTTAAATTGCTTTGCAGAAGTAAGGATTTGTATTCAAGTGACAAAATAACTGTCAGCATGGTGAAGGAAGAAGATGGTCTCATTGTAAATGAGTTATTGATTGGTAATTTTAACAAGCAATTTTGAAATTTTGATAGGAGTTCTAAGCATAACTTAAAAATTTCACACCCAAATGTCAAATGTTAGCATTGCAAGGTGGGTGAATTGCTGGCTAGATGATTTTCCCTACTGATGGTGCAACATTATCGTGTGTTTTATTGGTGCGCCCTTAGTTCATACACTAATTTTTGATTTGAAGTGTTTTTTGGAGCCACTTTAGTTCTATGATGAATAAATTGTTTTACTAGGCTGTTCTGAATGCTATACTGCTGTTTTCATTCATGAAAATTATGTTTAATACCATATTTTCTGTTCTACAAGAAAAGCCAAGATTGTAAGAGATATTTTTCAGAAGAAATTTTCAATGTATTTGTATTGTTTATAGGACCAAAAACCCCTAAATCATATTAAAATAACCAATTAAAACAAAGTTTATTCATCATGGAAGTTGATGTTATTCCTAAATGCATGAAACAGCATATGACAGTATTAACTATGATACAAGCACCAACCAGGCATATGCAGATTTAGAGATATTCAATAAGGCCAAAGTAGGCCTTGGGGTGGCAAGTTTTCAGGGCAGCAAGTTTTTGGGAAGGTAATAAAATGGGATTACAGAGTGGGAATGAAAAAATTAATATCACGAAGACTTTTGATAAATTAGACTATTATGATCAGCAGACAGACAAACAGGAAAAAAGTAAAAAAGGGACGGATAAATAATTTGGCTCAGAGGAACGATTTTCCAAATCAGCCATTGCATGTGCATTACTATTTCAGGAAATCACCTGCCAAGACATACACCTGAGGTGAACTGATTAATTTTAAGCTTATAGTGGAAAAATCTTAATGTTACACTTTTAACTCCTTAGACCAGGGGTCTGCAACCTATGGCACGCATGCCAAAAGATGGCATGCAAAGAGCTTTTACATGGCATGATATTTTAAAGAAGAATTACAAAAAATAGTATTTAAAATGAATTCTCCTTTTATTTCAATTGCAATCCATATTGTAGTTATACTGCATTACATTCAGGATGTTTTATTATATAAAAAACACTTTTCGTAAGGGTTTCGGATCAACTGAATTTTAGGGTGACATACGCAGTGTCACAAATTGTGAATATTGATAGAGACAGAAAAAACGTTGCCAACCCCTGCCTTAAAAAAATGCCAAAATTTCTCTATAAAACAAGTGATATGTATCTCCATTACAAAGGTACCATCTTGTTCCTTTACCATATGTAAATGAAATACATGTAGTTAATTTTGTGAGATGACTTTGATGCTGGCTTATGAGTTTTTTCTTCTACTTTATTTCTGTTAATGGAGTACTACAAAGTAATGGCTTCTTTGGTATATCATGTTAAAGGTCAAACATCTCAGATCTGGCTAGTCAAAATCTGGAAATGTCCAAAAACCAGACACTTCCAAAAATACAGAAGTGTATTTAATTTAACCATCTTTGGTCCAAATTAAAATCCTCAAAATCTCGAGTTTTTAGTGTATTCTTTCTTGGAGGAGGTATTCTAATGTGCAGTATCTCTGCACATGAAAATGTCTAAATGAGATGTCACACTTGTACACCGTTGCCAGCTGTAAAATCAACCCCAAATGCCATAATTTCTTCCTCAAATTCACTGTTCAATATTTATAAATCACTAAAGCTCGTTATATCAACAAATTAATTGTATTTATTCTATTATTCATTTCTCATTCATCAAAGGAGTCCTCAGATAGGCTACGAGATTTTGTTTTCCAAAACCTGGAGAATTCAGAAATTATGTATGGCCTCAGAATGGAGGTTGTAGGTTTTGAGATTTTTGACCTATACTTCTATATGCTCTGCACAAAACCCAATTAGATCATTTGAATCAAGAAATAAATTTTGCATGCAATCTACAAAGGGCTAACACCACCATTTTTCCTAGTAGCAGTGACACTCATTGGACCAAGCCTTTTTCTGCGATCAGAGTACCTGGATACTTTAAGCCGATAGAACAAAGGTCAAATTTCCAAGACCTTTTCTCAGAAAAATGTGAATCTTATCAGTCAGAAAATACAGTACATACAAAGAAATATTTTGTCTGAATTTTCTGCAATAAAATTTTGCAGCAACTTATGAGTTAAAAAATACAGCAGATGATTTGTGTGTGTGAAAAATATTAG
Organism: Tanypteryx hageni; assembly: GCA_028673005.1. NCBI lineage: Eukaryota > Metazoa > Arthropoda > Insecta > Odonata > Petaluridae > Tanypteryx > Tanypteryx hageni. The sequence goes on along the minus strand of CM054120.1, from coordinate 62,538,690 downwards.
TTTGGTAGAGCAGGAAAAGTGTAAGATAAAAGGTTATTATGAATGAAAAATGACAATTAGATATAACAACTAAGAATATAAAAATATTAATGAGAATGAAAGCCCTTAATAAGTGTTGAAGAACATTCTTCAAGTTATGCTCACGTCCTTAGGGCAAACCATGGTTGACATTTTTGCTGAAATTAATTTATGGTCAAGTACTTCATCACTACAATTCAAATATCAATTGACACTGTTCATCAGGTGAGATTTTTTAAGTGGATTGCAAAACAATAATAATATAACTTCATCAAACGGAAATTTGTCGTCAATATATAAGGAAACAAATGCCCATACAGACAACTTATGAAGATGCTATGTTGTTATTTAACTAATTTCTAAGCCATTAACAAAATGATTTATATAGATATAGGTTCAATAAAGACTATGGCTTTGGATTTCAAATGGTTTTTCTCAGATTTGCTAAAATTTTACCTTCAAATTTTACAAGTCAAACAAATTCCTACCATTCAGGAACAATGTATGCAGATGATGTTAGTATAATCTTTAGTAACTCTGACATAAACCTTCTGGTAGATGCTAGTTTAAATATTGTGCATAAAATGCAGATGTGGTGCACAATGAATAAACAGGTTTTAAACTGTCAGAAGACTGAAATTATGCATTTCTCACCTGTCATGAAAAAATTATATTCCATTGTCTTAACTAATAATTATTCATTAGAATTTACTGATGAAATTAAGTTTTTGGGTGTTATTCTTGATCCCCAACTTAAGTGGAATGCTCATATTGAGCACTTATGTAATAAATTAACTAAAATTTTTTATCTTTTCTCTGTGCTGAGGCAAACTGTTAGTGTTGAAGTCTTAAAAATGCTTTACTTTGCACATTTTCAGTCTCATATCAACTATGGTATTGTACTCGGGGGTTCATCTTCACATTTAATTGTTATTTTTAGGCTACAAAAAGGATAATACATTCTTTATGTAATGCTCCCTTTAGAGCACATTGCAAACCACTTTTCAGGATGCTGAATATTTTGACTGTGCCCTGTGTATATATTTTCAAAGTTGCTTTGGATGTTAATACCAATTTATCAATGTTTCAAAAAAATAGTACGATTCACAATCATAATACTAGAGTTAGTGATAATCTACATGTTCAATACTTCCGGCTGAAAATGTGTACTGAGAGCTATAGATCTATGAGTGTTAAAATATACAACAAATTGCTAGCATGTATTAAGGATATGAAGGGCCATGCACAGTTTAAGAGGGCTGTATTCAACTTCTTAATTGATAAATGTTTTTATTCTCTGAGTGAGTTTATGCAGTCCTGACGATACTGGCATTTTTTTAATTATTATTATATTATTATTTTATAGCTGTACCCTTGTTCTAATGTTTTTTTATTTGTGCACTATGTACTGTTACCCTGAAAATTTGAATGTTCATCTCTTCCATCTTCATTGTAATGCTTTTATGAATATTTTATTGCTATATGCATATGACATGACATGCCTTATATTATGTATCATTTGGTATTACGATCCACGGGCAAATAAAATTATTATTATAAGACTTAAAAAATAATTGTCTCAGATATCTCCAATAGCCACAACAAGGTTGTAAAAAATCAGATGGGAATTTCAGCTACACAGCAGCTGTCTTCAGTGGTACTTCACTGAAAATAGATTCTAAAAGAACGTGTTCTAGTACTTCCGTTGCTTGTATATGGAAGAGGCAGGGATTTTGTCGGTGGTTGTCCATTGACATTGCATGGGGGGAAGGGTGGGTTTCTAGGTCATGCAAATTTGAAAGGGAAAGTATTTGAGATAAAGGGAACAGAAGGCTTATTGCCAGCGGAGGGTTGAACCCCCAAGAGTTTTTCTAAAAAATTAATGTCAAATGTTTTGCAAAGAAATATCGTGGAGAGCGTGCAATAGTTCTAGGATGCTGTTAATGGACACGGTTTCCATTTTGAAAATATGTAAGCATGCGTTAAGTTCTCAATTTGGACAAACTAAAAAGTACAAATATCACATGGATATATGTACATTTGTACAAATTTTTTAATGCTACATCTCCGAGATTTTAATAAGATTAAAATAGTTTTAAGGTCACAACCTGAAAGTGTACATCGGATGCACTGATGAACCCAGGAGTATTCTTGGAGGAATCGTGAACTGCAGATAACTGCTTTACTATTTGGCACACCACTTGCTCACACCGGACTACGAAGCAGAACATTTCTTGTAGGATTGGTATAAAGTGGCTGATAGACATCTGGGCATGAAAATTATTACTTCCTCCAGCGCCTAAAAAAATATAAATATTTTAAAGAGATAATTCATATAATTATTGGAAGAAATTTTATATTAGAACATTTATTACCTCCTTCTCCATAAAATAATAGGGCACCATAATACTTAGTTCTTGCTTCTTTCTGGAGTTTTTCCACTTCAAAACAGAGGGCGGCTAGCGCGGTAAGGACTTTATTCAAAATTTTGTTGTCCGTATCTATTAACTTCACTAATGTTGTCTGCTCGTATGGCAAAAACTGAAAATATATATCTATATATAGCGCGTTTACCAATGTAAAGAGCTCAGTAGATTCGCAAGGAAACTGGCATATCATTAAAAACGACAAAAAAATAAAACTAATAATGCAGACAGATGACCACTAGACGTCTAGAAATTCACTGCAAAAATATTAAATTAAGTTATTAGCGCACCTTGAGAGATATTGGGTCACGAGTCACATCCCAAGCGTCGTTTATACTGTCATCCAGGGCTTCCTCGATTCCTTGTAATTGAGATGCATATTCATCCAAAAATTTTCGGTATGTACGCAACTGAACCTCACCAGCAATTTCTGCAAGGAAATCAGCCACAAAATCAAATAAGTTCTGAAGAAAAACGCCCAGTAAGTAAACTTAATTTCTTAAATTGAAAGAAACGCATTTTTGTACCATCACATTAATGACTTACTATGAGTTCCATCTTCTAGGTCGGCACAATCCCACTCCAAAATGCCAGACATTCTTTCTTATATCATTATGTTTGTAAAAATTTCTAACTAGGCTTCAATACGAGATACCGCGATAGGGGAAAACGAGCTATGGATTTCAGCCATCTGTTGGATAATCACGGAAACATTTAAGCGATATTCATTTCGTTTTCAACTCGTCAAGTTACTGAGTTACTGTGATTAACACTCTGACGGCCGAAATCCTTTTTAAAAAGTAAATGGCTAAAACCGGGTCAAAATTGACCCAAACATATTTTTTGAGTTTTATGTAACAAAGAATATTATTTTGCTTTACAATTTATTAATTTATCATATACAAGTAGTACAAGTCATTTTTGACCCGATTTACCTCTTAATAATAATAATAATAATAGTTTATTGGCCCAAAGATCAAAGTACATTGATGTAGGACAAGTCAGGACAGTACATAGTAAAATTACAATTGGTATATTATTACGCAGGTAATGGGTCCATCAAATAGTCACTGAGGCTATAATATAGTTTATTTTGCAGGAAAATCCTTAACTTATGCTTGAAAGCTGAAATTTCTCTCGTGATTTTTAAATAACACTCACCAATCAGACGACTTCAGGTTGGCGAGGCCCCGGGGATGTCGAAGCGACACACGTAAAAGAACACTAAAACACAAACATCACAAACGTAGAAGCTTTCGGAATTGTTACTTCATCAGCTACAGAGAGAGAACTATATACATATATATATATATATATATATATATATATTCCATTTCCCAGACCACCGATGCTCTCCTTCCACCGTCCCCCTAATCTGGCAAATATTCTATGGAAGAAAGAACCCCCAGCACCCACGCCTTTACACCCTGCCGGATCTTACCCCTGCGGTAGACCCCGATGTCTAACATGCCCAATAAACCCCCCTGCAACTCCTTCTCCAGTCCCACAACCAACATCACCTACCCCATAACTTCCACCACCAACTGCACCACCCACAATATCATTTACCTCCTGAGATGCACTCAATGTCCCGCCTTTTATGTTGGCCTCACCAGCAATCCCCTCAACATCTGAATGAACGGCCACCGCAACAGCGTCATTCTCAAACGACCGCTGCCGGTGGCCGTTCATGCGAACAAAAATAATTTAAAGTTTAACAACTGCTTCACAGTGAGAGTCATTCGCGCTCTCCCCGACAATGCTTCGGCTCCCCAACTCTGTCAGTGGGAGCTTTCGCATATCCATCTCCTAAACTCCTTCACTCCCCCTGTCCTCAACCTTCGATAGCTTTTCACTCCCTTTCTGTCTTCTCCCAACACCCTACCAATCCCCAACCCCCTCCGTATCCTCCAAGCCTCGACCTTTCTGCACTACCCTTCCACCCCCATGCCTCCACCCAGTGTCACCGCCATCAGTTCTCTCTCTGTAGCTGATGAAGGAGTAGTTCTGAAAGCTTTACGTTTGTGATGTTTCTGTGTTTTTGTGTTATTTTACGTGTGTCGCTTCGACATCCCCGGGGCCTCGCCAACCTGAAGTCGTCTGATTGGTGAGTGCTCACTGGGTTTCCTCATCCCAACACCTTGTTGACATCCATATATCCATTTTACCTTTCCTTTTCCGTAAGCTGTTTTATATATATATATCCTCGTAGAAAATTTATTTACTTATTTATGGGCATATACCCTCTTACAAAGATTGAAATACAAGCCGATTAATTATTTGACATTTAGATATGAATTGCTCATTAGAAAATCACAAAATAATTTCAAACAGAACCGGAAACTTTAAATTTACAATTAGATAATTGTTCATACCAATACTGATGTTTAAACAATCATGGAGTACGCGATATATGCAATGAGATCACAATTAATCCATTGAATGTATGGTAATTGACTTTAATTGAGAAGGTTTGCTGTTAAAGATATCAATATTATTGAGATACAAGTTGCCCAGTCGATGAATTCTAGAAATCTGGGTAATGCTGGCATAAGTTTGATTTCAATCGTTGCCGCATAACTTCACTTTAAATGAATAACTATAATTGAAAATTTTAATTTAAAAATGGTAAAACACATTGGAACTACAGTAAAACCTGCAAGAGGTGAAATATCAAGGGACCGGTCTATTGTTCATTCTTTTGTAGGTATTCCTTCTTAGGCAAGTTAAAATAATTGATGCAATTTTTCTTTTTGGTGGATGTAAATTAGAAAATAGATGTTTTTGCAAGTCAGCATAGAAATAATAGCTTTAACATCACAACAGCAATCAACATAGACAATAAATGAGAAAATAAACTTGAAGAAATTACATGCATGCACAATCCTGAATTTATTATAAATTAATAATCTTCTGTTGAAAATTCTACAAACTTACAAAAGCAGAAAAATTAAATGTCATACAGTTGCAAAAAAACTTCAAATACATTAAAATTCAAATACAAAATATTAGACAAATGTAAAATTTTCTATAAGAACGTATTTGAAAAACTATCCAATTTTAGTCACGCTGTTTTTATCTGAGATTTCCTCAAACTATTAAAATAAAAGTCTAATTCTACAACTTTGTTAAAGAATTCATTTTAGCACAATATTTAAAAGCTTTAAGATAATGTAAAACTTCTGATGTTGCTGGCATTTTCAGTTCTTCACAATCTTCCTTACTATGTTTATCTTCTGGATTGGGAATAATTTCATTGCTTCATGATTCTACCACAGTTTTCAAGTCAAGTTCATCAATCACTATGAAAATACTGTCATCAGTATTTATAATATTTATGACACATTGATATCCTCAACTTCATATATCCTATCACTCAAAATTTGAATTTCACAGAAACCATTATCACCACCTGTTTATTCACATTCATTAGTATCATTGAAAAAAAGTTTTTAAAACAATTTTTGATACATGCTTCTTGTACACACTTTAATGAGTGACTAAGAGGTGTAATTGCATCTAAAACATCAATTTTAAATGCCAAGTGTGATACTCTTACATTTGTTCATATATGCAATAAGGTGTTGCAGCATCAATTTTCTATAACTAATTTTGATTACATTCTGTGTTCTTGACCAAGTCCTTTTCATCACTCAGTATATATTTTTCAATAATTTTATCCTTTTGTTTTATGATGTTATAAATTTGTATTTTTCATATTTAGAATGAGCAATCACTTCCTTAAGACACTTACTGTCAACTGATCATTTTGATGACATTAATCTTTTCCTTTAAATTGAAATTTGTTATATTTCTATCCATCGGTATGAAATAATATTTTTCTATAAAATTCTGAAAAGTAAGCAGTTAAACTTGTTTTTTAATGTATTCCTTTTTCTATAGACCTTCAATTCAATTCAATACTTACAGTTGATTTCTCTCTATTGGAAACTTGAAGGAGTTACTGAGAAAGACTTGAATGATCACACCACACAAGTATAGTTTTTTAGACACCAATGCACAAACTTCCAGTATCAAACAGAGACTGAGATCACACTATAAATTACTCTGATTCCAATAATTCTTACCAAAGTTACATTTACCCTTGCACCCTGGTTTTCTCTAACTTCCTAGAATAGATACCTCAATCTAGTTAAGATTTAAATGTTAGCTAATGATATTCGTGGTAGTGAATTTGGTGAAAATCACTGCAGGTGGTATTTCTCAAACAGAAACTCTTGGAAGAAATTTTTCAACTGAGATCTTAGAAACAAAATGCAATGTAATGTATACTGGCAGAAATTAATAAATAATGACACAAACCAACTGCTAAGGAAGGATACACAAAGGGAAAATGAAACAACCAATCAAAGAGATGACCATGCACATCCACTCCGCCAGACTCGATGAGAGAATAAAAAATAGTTTTGATCTTTATTTCATATTTGAGAGTTGTAAATTGTGCACACTTAATAGACGACAATGAATCAGAATCTCTCTAGAAGACAATAATGTTCTTTGCTATTCACAAAACCAGATGAGAGTGTCAAAAGAAATTATTTATTGAAGGAGCGGAATCACTGTGTGGTGAGAACCGTGACTAGAGACTGTCAGATAGACTCTATCTCCTGGGTAACTATGGCATGGTTACTTCTCATTCCCAACCTAACCCTTCCTGTATGGGCAGTTTTATGTCATTGGAAAAGCAATGACAAACGGAGAGCTGTCTGAGTTCTGAGGTGCCAGCAGATAAAGAAATGAGATGACCCAGAGGGGCAGTCAATTGTCCCTTCACTTCCCCCAGCTGAAACTCATTATCCAAACTTCCCAGATGGGACAAAAGACCTTTCAAAACAAAAGAGGCATGATGCCCCATGAGGTGTGCAGAATGGCAAATAAATTGAAAATATTTAAGGCCCTCAAAACATACTTTAAAGGTTCAAATGTACCAAATAAGATCAAAATTACTAGAAAATATGATTTTTGTCTGCATCTCACAGGATCTGCCATACAGAGAGACATTCTTATAAAAAACGTTATCATTGGTATGATTTTATTTTTGATTTCTGCCTTTGGCAGATTTTACTGTAACTAGAAATTAGCAAAGGGCATGAAATTGTTTTACTTACATGCAATTTGCACTGTTATCATTATGGCAAATATTATGAGGATTAGATTGGGCCATTGAATGTTTGGGTATAATAATAACAATATTTTATTTATTTCTGTTGGTCATAGTGAAATATGTAAAGGTAGCTAATCAAAAAAATAAAAAAAAGAAGAGACGAAAAGAAAAAGAAATACAAGATCCTTGAGAATCATATTCACAAATGTGTTATGGAAACAACAAGCAAATGCATATAGCATACTCAAACCAACATATCATAATAATGTCTGTCTATGAGAAATCCATTCATACTAAAATAATTCACAAATGAGTCGTGGAAAATAGGCAAATATACCATACTTAAACTGATATATCACATTACAACTTGTCGATGAGAAATTCATTCACACTATAATAGCATTTACTTAGCAGTAATTTTTTCAGCCTATTCTTAAATAAACAAGGAGTAGAAAGTGATTTTATTTCCTTAGGTAATTTGTTGAAAATAACTAATGCAGGATGATGGGAGCCCTTTAGACAAAGAGTGTACAAATACTGTTTCCAATGAATATAATGTTTAACTCAGGTTTGGTAGTTGTGGTAATCAGAATTGGTGGGGAATTTACGAAAGAGGCACAGCTGAGGATATATAATGAAGGTAGAATTTGTGTGTTTAAAGAGGAGAAAAGGGATTTACCAGGTGTTCGGTAAGACACTCCAAGCATTGCCATTATTGCCCTCTTTTGCATAGAGAATGCATTTTTTAAGACAACTTCGAGTTACCCCAGAACAGCATGGCATTAGACAGAAGTGAGTGTATTTAAGTATAACAGAACAGAACAGAAACAATGGGTGCCAGGGACAATTTTACTTATCAGAGCATGGATGTGGCCAGACCAGTCAAGTTCTTCATTGATTTGTAATCTAGGGAAATTAGTTGAAGGTGCCTGTAATCAAGTGACGTTATTCATTTTCAGAAGTGGGCTGCTGGATGGAGCAGATTTTTTGGTATAGAATTGTAAGAAGGTTGCTTTGCTATAGTTGATAGCTAGGTTGTTAAGCTTGCACTATTCAGTTATTTGTCTTACAGATGTGTTAGCATACTCTATCAAGTCTGAGAAATTGTTTGCATGCACTAAGCAGGATGTGTCATCTGCATATAAAATAGAGATGGTTTTGTTGAAGGTATTGGGGAGATGGTTCATAAAGCCTTTACTGGTGGTATGTGCTGGAATAAATGTTTAGTTAATGGTAAGCAGAAAAATTCTGAGAAAAGAGTAGGTATGTGTAGATTATATTGTAAATCCACTTATCAGTTTAAGCAGCCAGATAACTTGGCCAGTAAACTGCTGTGCTAAATGTCAAAAGCTGGTTTTGGGAAAAAATTCTGATGATTGACCAATTGTTTACCCATAGAATTTTCTTGGGGGGACACATACATTTCACATAGTACATACATGCATTATATGTATGCAAATACTGATATGGGTTTAGGATAAATGTGAAAATGCATTGTTAAGTTTTTATTTTATTTTACAGGATGCTTATTCATCTAAATAGATTTGGCACTTACTAATTTAAATATTATATTATGACATGCATGAATGGGCTCTAGGGGGAGGATCGAGCCAGACTCCTCATTGTATGGATGTGGTTACCTCTTGCCATAGGGTCCCACCTCTACGGCAAACCTTGCTGCCTCACTTGCTCTATCCAGCTACCCTCTTCTTTCTCGAGTCCCTCCACCAACATCACTTCTAGAAGCATCACCCGTAACATCATTTACCTCCTCACCTGCACCCTATATCCCACGTTTTACGTATGCCTCACCAGCAACCTGTTAAACATCTGTATGAATGGTTACCAGAATAGCATTATCCTCCCTGTTGCATTAAATGCCAATGCCCACAATGTCCCCTTCAATAGTTGCTACAATGTAAGGGCCATTCGTGCCTTATCCAATGATGCTCCTGCCCCCCTTCTCCAACAATGGGAACTAGCCCATATACATCTTCTTGATTCTTTCTCCCCCCTCAACCTCCGCTAACCCTATTGGCCATCTTACAATGTCTCCTATAGTTCCATTGTAGCTATTTGCACTTTACCTTACCACACTCCCTCCTTATTGGCTATCCACCCTTCCCATTCCCTGTCTCCTCCAATCATCAACCTTCTCACATCACCCTGTCATTCCCCACCCAGTGTGTCACCTTCAGTTACTCTCTCACCATCGCTGTTGAAGGGCATATGCCCGAAAAGCTTTCGTGTTTTTGTGTGCGTGTTTTGTATGTGTCTCTTTGATGCCCCCAGCAGCCTGCCAACTTGATCCTCAACTTGGTAAGTGTCCACTGGGCTTCCTTCAACAACTTGTTGCCACCCTCATTACTACCTTTCCTTTTCCTTAAGTTGATATATATATATATATATATATATATATAATATATATATTATATATATATATATATTCATTCATTCATTCGTGTTCTGTCTTGCGACAGGTCCTACCAATTAATTAATTAATTGGTTTTGACTAGGGAATATACATACACGGTGTGGTGGTTTCCCATTGCCTTCCACACCGGACTCACACACAGAAGGGAGGAGGGGTAGCAGCCAGCGTCCTAACCACAACACCACTGGCACCCCTTATATATATATATATATATATATATATATATATATATATATATATATATATATATATATATATATATATCCACTGATGATGACAAGTTGCATATATATAATGGGCATCTGATTTATCAAACTTTTTATGTAAATTGTAGCTACCAAATTTATAATTCTCTTTCCTGGGAAAAAATAAATGTACAACCTAACTCCTCTGTCTATGCCTTGCCCGGCTGCAGTACTCTAATCACCCATGAGTACTACTAAGTTATTTTTAACTTTAATTTTATCATTACTTCCTTCTCAAACTATCCACATCCTCATAACTTGCTAGGCAGATATTCTACCACTGACCAATTCTTGGAGTGGAAGAACCGGGTTCATTTTCCAGTCAAGGATGAATATTCTCATACTTTACATAGACTTTTTCAGTCTACTGAAAGGAAGGACAAATCTATGTTTTTATAAAGAAAGAAGACAAATTTGGTTATAAATAGTCCTACCAAAATATACATCTCATTTCTTATTCATTCTAAATTTAACTATCTTATGTAACAGTTTATCTTCACTCGTGGACATTGTAACAGTTTTAATTATCTAAAATGATTATTCATCGTTTTTATAATTACCGTATTTTCCACTGTATAAGAAGCACTTTTTTATTGCAAAAAATGTCCTAAAATCATGCTGAGTCTTATACAACGAAGGTTTAAATGCGGATAAGATACTTCACCCAAAATTTAGATATACACACTTCAAATTCTCGCTACACTGAATTCGATATCGAGCAGGCTTGCCAAACTGGTGGCCCACAGGCCGCATGCGGCCCTTTCTGTATCTTACTGCCGCTCGAATGCTACTTTTTTGTCTTAACCAAATCGAGATTCGAGATTTTATTAAAATAATTTATTTTTGTGAAAAAGACGAGATTTATCACATCCATTGAAGTACAATAGAACGCGTTTTCTAAATTATTATTTTTAATTGCAAAAGAGACGTCCATTCTAATGGTCTACTTTTCCGGCTATATCCCTCATAAAACAATTTTTGTCCCAATGCGGCCCTTACACAGCATCCATCGTTTCAATGCGGCCCTGATTCCTCTCAGAGTTTGACATGGTTGGTATAGAGGGAGGTTTTCCATGCGGTATATACAACTTCAAACACCTGCGTTCATTCTGTAGAATTCTTATTGTTATTATTTATAATAATAGAGTTTTTCGGTGAATTATTTGTAACCGATCAGCAGTATATTCATTTCGCGGGATACAAAGGACAATATTAACAAAAAATCTCAGAATGCGCTGCTTTTTACCCAAATAAGTTACGGGTGGACAGCGACGCAAAAACCCCAACGACTCTCCGGTCCGAAAGAAAAACCGAAAATTTTCTCTCAATGGAATTATCGGAATATGAGATTAAACTGTGACGATGCCAGGGCTGCAAATCAAATTCACATTTAACATTATCACTGAAGCCAATGTTTCTACAGATAGTCTACACAACACTTATCCACATATTATTGAAATTACTCGCTCAACTCTAGTATTCGAACAAGATTAACGTAAGGCCGTTTAAATTTAAATCTACATTCGGAATAAATTCCGTAAAAAAAAACAAAAAAATCTATCGATTTTTATCGACTTCTATTTAATTTAGTCTATTAGCATTTTTTGTGTTAATTGTAAAGCCTTCAAGCCTCATGAAATTATCAATTGTCATCAATCGTTACGTTGAATATATCTTTTGAAAATTTTACATAAGTCTGTTACTAAAAGTAAAGAGAAAATTGGAATATGTTCTAAATGAAGGGCAAGTTTTTTTAAGAAGGGCAATGCCTGATAAAGAACTATCTTAGGCACAGCCGCAGCCGGGATGCTTGGCGCCAGAGACAAGACCGAAAAACTCCGCCTCCAAGCTCTCATATAATAAAAATGATGATTTAAATTGTTTGCATATTTTTCTGGCTAATCAGCCTCTTGGATTAATATAGACATACCTCCTTCCATACCGGACACACACAAATCGAAGCATTAGCGTACTCTTTACGAAGATCACCAAGGAGCCCAACCGTTTAAACGTCCCTTGCGTAAGACGGAATAACAGGCAACAGTCACAGGCGGCACTTTTCTAGGGACGGCACTGTAGCAGTGTCGCCGCATATCCGCACCTACATTTGTCATGAACTGGGACGACATTTGGTCTTTTTGCCTCAGGCTATTGCCCCCCGCTCGCTCCGGGCGGAAATTTTGAAGGATAGTTCACACTGGAGGGACAGTCGGAGGACGGTCGCGTCAGCTACAGAGAGAGAACTGTTCTCTCTCTGTAGCTGAAGAAGGAGTAGTTCCGAAAGCTTTACGTTTGTGATGTTTCTGTGTTTTTGTGTTATTTTACGTGTGTCGCTTCGACATCCCCGGGGCCTCGCCAACCTGAAGTCGTCTGATTGGTGAGTGCTCACTGGGTTTCCTCATCCCAACACCTTGTTGACATCCATATATCTATTTTACCTTTCCTTTTCCGTAATTTGTTATATATATATATATATATATATATATATATATATATATATATATATATTCTGGAAACACGTGGCGTGTGTACCTGAAGGTATGGAGATTTTTTTTCTTATTTTAAAATTTAAAGAGCCGTATTATATTCGCGGATTACGAAAATACTTCGCCTGGGTCTGTTTATACCTAGAGGTAGATTTTAAATTCGAATCAGCATCGTCGGGTTACGCAATAATGTACTTATTTTTGTTGGAATGATATATGGATTTCTGTCCTATAACAAGCAGTGTGACGATTAAGCTATGAGTGTAGCTTGGCGTTAGAAAAAAGCATTCCACCTTATGACTAATTATAAGTGAAGGTTTCTAGTACCGAGGTCGGCAACCGACGGCCCGCAAGACTGCCATGAAAAAGCGATCAGTAAAATTTAACACCCATGGTTGTACATTCTCTTATTAAAATTGTCATAAATGATTAAATTTAAATATTAACGCAAAAAATATACTTGATTTTACCTATAATGTGCAACAGAAAACTCCCAATGTAATCTTCCATCCTTCCAGCCAATGAATTGGCAACTTCGAAGCGTTCACAAGTTCCAATGTCGCCGACCATGTTGAAAGAACTACCGATCTCAGTTCTAGTAGTAGTATTTTATTTTTTGTGTTAATATACATTCTCTGAAGTAGAAGGTGAATTTTTAATGCATTACTTGTGTTTCATGTTTATTATAGTTAAGTATTTTAATATTTGTGACTTATAACGTATTAGAACAGTATCTTGTAACTGAGATTTTTATATTATAATAGTATTTTTTATTTTTGAATGTTTTCTATTAACGGAATGATTTGAAGTGTTAATTCTGTTTGTATATGTCATGTACATGTCATTAAATGGGTTCCATTTTTTTAGAGAGCGTGGGCCCTGTGTAGTCGCACCGCTGGTACATACATACCACCACCAAGCCGCCCCTAAGGGTAATATGTACTAAGCGGGTTCTGGGATGATGAAGGTTGGGAACCTGTGAATTTGGCCATTATCTCCATACGGAGCACTTGTTGCCACCTCTCTGAAGTATGGATATCGCGTTGGCTCCAATCACTATAATCCCTAACAAATGTCTCAAGGTCTTTGGAACACTCAATTCCATCTACTGCGTCAAGGTTGTTGCCCAAATAAGGGGTAATTCCTTAACACATTTATAAAAATATCGCGTCGACCAGCTGCAGGAGAAATTTACATCTCTCGAATTCTTCGCGAACAATGGATGATAGCATAATTAGGGAAATTTTATAAAATTAGGGTAGAAGAAGCAGGTTTCCGATAAAACACGACCTCGTTTACGTTTTGCGGTACCCATTAATGTCTAAGAAAAGTAATTTATCGCACGACACGGAGAAGATATATATCAAGATTATTTTGATACACTCGTATCTCATTAAAAAAAAACACTTAAAAAAACAACTTACTGAAAATAGCGATGACAAAATAAAAACAGAGACAGTTTGAGCTATTTAAAGCAATTTCATCTAATTGTTTTTCTACTGACAAACGTAAGTTATTTTAACAAGCAGTCCAATGGTTTAAGTGCCACAAAGTTGATCTAATTTTTCTTTCTGTATGTCGATACAATGAAGAGCATGAATAATGATAGAAATTTAAGTAGGAATTCAAAAAAATAAATTGTGAGCGGTCTAGAAATTTCAAAAACTAAATACGTTTTCAATTTGCAAATTTTTCTGACGTATCTTCAATAAGCATCTATTTTTTAAATGCATTTACTCATTTACACATATAACTCTTTTTATCTACTCCGAAATAAGTGTCTTGATTCTCAATGGATAAGAAATGTTCATTAATGGCATGGGGGAGGGGGGGCTGATTATAATTAACTTATTTTATTAATAATTTTATTTATAATTAAAAGTTAAATATCGCATCTGGGGGGCTTCTTTATGCCAACCCATGGGGTGTCAAAATAGGCCAAATGAAGCAAAAATTTCCGTCGGCAGCTATTTAAAATATCAAATGACTAAACTAAATTACTCTAAACATGTTGGTCTATGGGATGAAAGATTTGTGGGCTATCTTCTTAAAAATAACCCATCAACCCCCAGGGGCCCCACTGGGACTACAGTTCTGGGTTCCCGGCGGTATCTTTTCCCGGGAAAACGGGAGTTGGATTTTCAAATATTCCGGGAACCCGGGAATAAGAATGATTTCGCATTTTTTATATTTAATGCACCATTTTTCATTTAAACATGATATTTATTATTGATACAACGTAAATACATAAGTGTTTAATGAATCCAATGACATGTGAAACATGTATAGAGCAAGTTAGTAAAATATATAACACAGATTGACTTCATCATAAAATTAAACATAAAAACTCTATAAGAGGCAAGATACATAAACCTTGTAAATCTAGGAACTCCGATTAAGAATATCATTGATGAGACCAATCAATTGAGCGCATTAGTGAAAATTTTATACAATATTATCTGCACAATGCAAAAACAACAATGTATATATAATTCACGTGGTCAGAGTAGCTATTTCTTCGATTAGGGGCAGATGGAGGGGAGAAGGAAGAAGAATAGGAGGGGAAGGTAGTTCGCTTCAGCGTCTAGTTTCAGATTCATGCAACATGCAACCAGGACCACCGAGAGGGTGGGGATACAGGGACAAAATCCCCGGGGCAAGGAAGAGGATAGGAAATTTAAAAATATTAATAAATTAATTGGCCAAGTAGTAGAAATATAAGTGATAAACATAAATTTTATAGAGATCATTTTTGCTTCTGACCAACACCCACAGTGTTTAACGTAAATGCAAAAATGCAGTATGCATACACAGCGTCGTAACCATGGCGGGGCAAGCGGGGCATCAGCCCCGGGCGTAACTAATGAAGGGGCGCAAACATTGTTAAAGGCAAGTTGTGCGTGTCACAAGGACAGGAGAGATTTCACTACTATACTTATTCCAGATATTACGCATAGCAGAAACTATAAATTTCGATGATGCTATTGATGAGTTTGCTGCATTAAAATCACATAGAATAACTCTATAATATTAAAATATTTATACTTTCTGTGAAGGTTGGTGGCTTTGCTGACTTATGGCTCAATTCTAATCAATGTAACAAACTCCTTCAGCAAAAAGGAGTTTGTTACATTGATTATACTTTCTGTATTTAAATTATGTACGTGTGTAATTGTGTGTAATTATATTTATAATTATGTACATTTATACTAGGAAACTGTACCATTTATAGTTTATTTTTATTTATTAATTGTTCGCCCTATATCCATATAGGTATTAGAGAATTTTTTATGGAGGGGGCGCATATTTGGTAGTTTGCCCCGGGTGCTAAAATAGCTAGTTACAGCGCTGTGTATATAGTTAGTATGTAGAAACATTAATTATTACAGGGTGGCATACGCCAACCCTTCCCCAGGGCCCGTTTCAGCTCTTGGCGGCCCTGCATGCATCCATTACTTTTTTGGATTTTTTGTTTACTGCCGACATTCCCGGGCGCGATAAGAAGCCATTTTCACATTGTACAAGCGTTCCTTTAAAATTTAATTAATAGCGAGAAACACAACCTTAATCTCAAACTTCTAATACCTCAGTTACTAAATAGCATTCACTGAAATAATATTTAGTATTCATCAGAAATTCCATTGGTACAACGTATGAAAATAAAAAAATCAAAACTAATTTTGGTAGTTTAACATTTGGGGCTAAAATTCGGAGGAATATCTTAACAAAATTCAGTCATGAAGGCAATTCTGAAATTCTGGATTCGAAACAAAATTCAAACGAACAATTCCCGGGAATCAACCAAAATCGAGAATAAGAAATATCGAGTAAATACCCGAGAACCGGGAACGGGAATTCCCGGTTCCAAAACTATAACCAGGACCCAATCACCCCGGATAGGAACCTATTACAAACTCCGAAGGGAAATGTAACTTCTGTCATGTTATTTGCGACTCTTACGGGCGGCATCCGAAGGAAAAGCAAGGAGTTTTGATCAGAAGGTTTGTACTCCTATATTTAGTTAAAAGCGGAGTTTCTTTACGCTACCATTTTGGTAACCTGGCCTACGGGAAAATGCGCTTCGACTTAACAATGATTCGACGCTCTCTCCTATAGCGTAACCCAATCGTATGTACGATACGTCGAAGAATGCTTATGCTAGGTGGAACCCTTAGTGATGCTGTCAAAAAATTGGAGAAATTAGGAAACGATAAATAAATGGTGGGCAGAGGTAGTTATCCTTATTCATTTAGACTATAACTGGATTATTTTTCGAGGAAACGTTTTAAACTGCCTTTTCAAGGGACAACCATGGTAAGGATTCTTACAGTTTACTTTGCAAAATCTTTTCAAGCCGTCTCCTCTCAGTGTACACGCGATTAAATTCTCACCATTCTCAGCAGTAAATGTCGAATAAAATTATTTATACTAACAAATAAAATGGCAATGCTAAATAAAAACTAATAACGCTCAATTAACTTTCACTAAGATGTGGCACGCAAATAATCACAAGGTATGACAGGGTCTAATCTGACACTTATTTATAAATAAATGCTCTGAATTTGTTTATTTCTGCTATGAATTTTTAAAGCATCATCTGCAATGCCATAGAATGATATGAGAATGGGAAGTGGAGAATTTAACTTTAACTAGCAATTACAAAAATATATTTTGATGTAAAATTCGTTATTTCAGAAAAACCACTCTTTCTTTAAAAAACATTGCCGTTATATAATTAAATTTTGTTGATCCAATAATTTTTAAGGCATAATGTTGAAAGTAACTAAATTTATCATTAAAAATCAAATGCAACGCAAGAAAATTACTGTGTTGTTGCATAGCTAATTCGCCCCGAATAGCATATATTTATGTAGCTACTTTTCCAAAGGGAATGTCGCTTCCGATTAAGGCAATGACTCATAGAGAACTGAGAATACAGAGAAGGACATTTACCTGCGACTGCTCTCTATCGGCCAAACAAACAATTAAATATCCTTGAGATCAGATTTGACCCTGTCATACCAGTTAAAGGTCAAATAAATTTTATGTTCACTCGCCTAGGACTGCGTGGATGGGCTGAAAATTCAAATTCCCAAGCATGGTGACTCTTGCAGGAAAATTGTATTTCAAAATAGTTAAAATTTATATAGAAACTCGGGACTTGAGTGGATAACTGAAAAATAGTTTTATTTGGTTGTGGCATTAATAAAAACAATCCTAATTAGCCGTAAATCGGTTTTAAATAAAAGAAACGACGCTGAACAATCTTTTCAAAAATAAGAAATTTTAGGCTCCATGAATACCGCATATAAATACCACTAATGTTTACCTTATTATAAAAATCGATTTTTTTATCATCTGATGACAACACATGAAACCGTTGGGATATGTTGAGCAGTATACATGTAATCAGAATTGCAAGGAAAAAGTGCGATTTGAATCGAAACTAACTTTTGATTATGGTGTACGGTAATTAACTTAATTAATTAGACAGCGCATTAATTTATAAAATATTTAATGAAAGTAATAAAATTAGCGTTTTTGTGCAAGCAAGTTAGCCTAATTAGCATCGCAAAAGCAGTATACCTACGTCTTGAATGCGCTAACAATACATAGAAGAACTGTGACGAATTCTTATATTATAACTACTGTAGATCAAAATTAAATTACATTTAAAAATTAAATTAAATGAAGCGAGTAAACGCAGTATTTTAGTTGTTATTGAAGTCTTGCATAAAATTTGGTTACAAATTAAGAAATGAAATACTTTAAAAAAACGACCTATATCATTATATATAGACGTTTCTTACAGAGGAGGAGGAGGAGATAACATAACATATAGGAGGATACTAATGTTTAGGCACTTCCAGATGAGCTGGAGATTCGAAATTTTTTTCTTAGGTAGGATTTTGTGCAAAACCAACCAGAAAAACGAAAGTCATAAAAAAGTGCAACAATGCGGCCGCTCAAAATTCGCAATTGCTTAAACAAATTTTCAAGGTTTATGTATTTCCGCATGTGCTACGGAGTTGAAATTTTTTTTTATACGTAGAACTCTTAAAAAAAACGAAATAGGAATTATACAAATTTTGATAGTTTAATCTGTTTGGCAGTTAAAAATTCTTCAAGTTTAAACAGATAACTGTTTAGACATTATGGGATGAGCTAGAAAGCTGAAATTTTCAAGTTATGTACAGAGTAGTGCATTTGCACAAATAAACATTTGAATCTCTCCATAAAATTATTACGGCGGCCGTTAAAAATGTTTAAAATTTAAACAATTGGAAAAATATTATTTCACTTCTAGAAGTACTACAACTTTAAAATTTGGCAGAAATGTGTAGCATTAGTACCCCATAAAGGAGAAAGTATAAAATTCTTAAAACTGCAAAGTTTTGGGATTGTTTTAGTCTATTATTTTCACATAAGGGAAAAACGAAAATCGCTCCGGAGGTGAAATATTTAAAATTAAAAAAATATTTGTAATGATGAAATATGAAAAATGAATGTTTTTTATGTTGAGATGATATGCTTGCAGAATGCAAGCACCAACTACTAGTATGTATATATATATATATATATATATATATATATATATATATATATATATATATATATAAACTAAATGGTAGACACATTCAGAATGATAATCTGAAAAATGGCCATTTAAAAGTAGAATGGGATAAGAAATTTGTGTGATATACTTTGTAAAATTCCGGAAATTCAACGTCTGCATTATTTAGGTTAGCATTCTAAAATTCATTATCCAATTCTAGGAGTAAGCAATACAAATTATTCTTCTTAAAAATAGATTCTTTGCGTATTATTTATTTATCGTCCATAGAAGTATAGCAACCTCTCGTGTTGTGATCGTACACAGATTTTTACAGTATGATAATACACATGTCGTATTATTAAGCGAATATAATGCTATAATCGCCAAATATTAGACAAGTACGGACAATGGATACCGTGGATCAGTGGTTTTCAACCAATGTTTGTTGAAAATTTCGTTTTTCCATGATTTTGTTGGTGTTTTTTTAAAACCAACAGTAAAAATAGATAATAAATAAATAATATTCTGCACATGTCGAGTAACATCCATTCAGGTATGATACATTTTTACTTTCTCCATATACGAAGTATAGAGAAAGTATTGTTTTCATGAAAAAAATCGAATTTGAGATTTCAACGGAAATACATGTTTTAAGGTCCTGAACACGTTTTGACTATTTTCTCGATGATGTCTGCGTGTCTGTCTGTATGTGATAAATTTTTGTGGGTGCTCTAACTCAAAAACTATTAATCAGCTCAACGCAAAATTTCATATTTAACATTTTTATAAAAGTTATAAGATCTGATTAGTTTTTGGTAAAAATCGGTCGATCGGAAGTGGGTGTTTACTCTTGTCACTTATCCGTTATTTTGAAATATTTGCTTTAATATTTGATAAATGTAAAAATGTATTGGAATAAAAGTTGTAGGAAATTTTATTTTCTACAACCTTTGTTTGATACATTCTTCCATATAACGTATAGTTTAAGAGATATCTTATATTTTTAGTTGCCACCACCACGCCACCTACCGAAGACTATTGTTAACAATTGACTCTTAGTTACGTCTTAGTAACGCTCCTTTTTTTTCTGAATTGTCGACCGGAAGTAAATATTGACAACGATCCCAGAGCTAACAACATGTAATTTGCCATATAAATATGGAAAAAGTCATGTGTTGCCCACATCAGTTTATTTATTATTGTTTTTTATTTCATTTGTGCACGTGTATATATTACCGTTTTTCTGCGGAAGATTTGCGTTTGCAAAAGGGTTCCGCGTCCGAAAAAGGATGAAAAGCCCTGCCGTGGATCCAATGGATGCATGCATCCATGCGGTTTCTAAAATTCATCGCTTTTAAGAAAATGCTTACTAGTTGATATTCTCACCGCAGGAAATCTCGTGGGTCGAGCTTAAAGTGCGCACGACATTTTGTCCTTCCTCGCGTGGTAGGCGCAAGACTTCGTGCAAATGGGTTTCCTCGTAGAAGACGATCTTTCACGATAGGCAAAGGTTCCGGATAATCCTTGAGGAAAAGTCAAGCCCGCGAAGGAAAGCTATCGTAACTCTAACCATGTTTCCTTCGAATAAAGAATACCTTTCCTAGAGAGACGGCCACGCCCACGGCGTAAAGCACGTAATAAGAGGGTGTATACTTCAGGAAAAAAATGCCCGCGGGATCTTGCGACGCAAATTTTGTATCCTCTATGAGCAGGCCCTCTCAGAGGTCCAGAGAGGCTCGGGCCAATTCGAGATTTTGAGGACACTGGCCATAGGTGCCCGCTGGAACTTTTCCAGGAGGGTAAGGGGACAGACAAGCTCCCACAGTCGGTTGTTTTCCCTTGACACAGGCCTGATCCAGAAGGGGGAAATTGCCACCCTTGCCCCCCCCCCAGAAGACGCCCATGCCACTGGCCAAAATAACAATTAAAACATGAAAACGGAATAAGGCAATCGTTGGCTAAAAAATAGTGAATTCAATTTGTATATTTTATATTTGCAAAAGGCAATTCTACCCTTTATTCCATGCAACCGTACCAATTATTGAGGAAAAATGTAATTATTTTCGTACAATTTAGCAGTTGATATTAGGCATGTCGTGTAAATTCAATCGCGAGTTTGGGACCCCTTGAGCTTCAGGCTCACGCCAAATGGCCCTTCTGACTCACCCTCTGAAAATACACACAAAATGCAACATTTTAGTAATTTATCGAAGAAACAATATTCTCCGGCATTAGGTACTATACGCTCTGAGAACACATCAGCGATGTTCCTGTCAGGACGGACTATAGCTCAGTCAAGCTTTACTATCGATGAGAACCGCAGAAATATCTCCTTAAAAAGGTAAAAATTTATTCCAACCGAAAGAATGAAGAGCGACTCAGTGTAGATATGTTGGGAATAATTTTGAAACGAGAAAAAAGTCTGCTATGACCGGTAATCGAACCCGGGTCTTCCACTTGCCGGGCAGATATTCTACCATTGAACTATCGTAGCAGATCAAATTTCTCGTTTCTGAACGCGGATGTTTTCTTGGTTGGGACGGAACTAGTCAAGCTAGTATCAAACTGCCCCAACGGGTGCCCTCGAAGAGATACATTGAAGAAAACTACTCCCTCTCAAATGGTGAGATTTCCAAGCAAAAAATTGATGGATTGAAGCGATCCGAAGATCCCTTGCAGACAGGCATAAGCTGTAATATTGGTAAACGAGAAAATTGATCTGCTACGATAGTTCAATGGTAGAATATCTGCCCGGCAAGTGGAAGACACGGGTTCGATTCCCGGTCATAGCAGACTTTTTTCTCGTTTCAAAATTATTCCCAACATTACAGCTTATGCCCGTCTGCATAGGATCTTTCGATCGCTTTATTCCATCAGTGTAGATATGTGATTAATTGAATAAAATGTGGCGTATGCCGCGGATTCCAAAGCGCTTAATAATT
The DNA here is from genome assembly GCA_028673005.1 of Tanypteryx hageni. Classification (NCBI taxonomy): domain Eukaryota; kingdom Metazoa; phylum Arthropoda; class Insecta; order Odonata; family Petaluridae; genus Tanypteryx; species Tanypteryx hageni. The sequence continues at coordinate 62,516,458 of CM054120.1, read as the reverse complement.
CCTCTCAGGCAGGCAGAACGTGAGGCGTATACGCGTCCACAACAATGGGGTCGAAGCGAGGCAAGGGATAAAGCCGTTCGCACGCAGCCGCGACAGTACCTCAGCCTAAACCGAACGCAGAAAACAAATGAACTAATTTTCGCGAAAATCCTTGAACGATTCCCGGAATACCCATCGTAATTTTCTGGGAAATAACAGATTCGGAAGAGAAAAATGAGTCAGGAGAGGTCGTGAGGAACATACCGCGTTGCGAGCCGAGAGGCAAGCAGTGTAACATCTCTCGGTTAACCTTGACTTTAATGGAAGCTTGGCAGTGATAATGAGTAGGGACGAGTTCGTCCCATCGAGTTGCAATTGCAATAAAAATGTATTGTGGTGAGCGTCTGTCGAAAAAAATGAAGAAATAAAAAAATAAGGGAAAAACCGGATCCTTGAGGGAGAAATTGCGGAAATTCATAAATGGAATAGATCGATCTTTGGATGTCGAAGTGAGAGTTTTCGAATTAATAATGTCGCAATTAATTCTTTGGCTGGAACAGCGTAATAATGGACTTATTGCATAAGGGCTCTATTTTACGCAATTGCAATACAGCTAAATTGTTTGCTCTTGGAAACACATTACGATAATTAATATTTTCGACAGCATCAAACATCAAAATAACATTGCTTGGCCCCCTTCGTATCTCATCTCTTATGAACCAAGTCAATTAAAATCATGGAATTGATATACTATAATGTGAGATGGCGTGAGGTTGAAAAGCTCAAAATATAATCCTCGTGCAAAAAAAGCTACCATTCATGTGGAAACGCAAAAAATGCCGACGGATAATTAAAAGATAAAATCAATTCACATTAATTTTCGTAACATTTCAAGTGAAAATATAAACTTATCTTGGAGTAGAAAATATTTCTATGCATTATCACTAAACTCTTACAGCATTTGCGCCCAAAATGGTTCGCCACTTACCATTCCCAAGAGCATTAACAATACATTTACAAACATAAGATTCCTCGCTTAAAGATGAATATCCATCCAGGATTCGCCTATGAGGAAAAAAACATTCATTTTTAATCCTGCTCTACTTCAGGCGTTTAACTATTGATTCGAATGGGTGATGTACCGTGGCAGGGCTATGTATTTCTACGCCCAGGACGAATATTCCTGATTACGCCACCCCTAAATATGCTTCATTTTTTTAACGCTTTTTAAAACGAGTGTTACTACTAGAGAAATACATAGAGCCTCCATCACCACAGATATTGAACATTATATATATATATATATATATATATATATATATATATATATATATATATATATATATACAGGGCCGGATTAAGCTGTACGCAGAACACGCAAGAGCGTGGGGCCCAGAGGTCAGGGGGGCCCATAGCGGGCAGACTCTTTTAGGCATCCGATTAAAGTTTCTGATTTCAAAGTGCCGCCAAGAAGTGCAAAACTTGAAATCGCGAATTGCGGGACCACCGCAATGATAAGATGTGATTATAGGCGCTCAATTTGCTTTTCTCACAAAATGAAATGCAAAGGACTGCCGAGGAGGCGAATATTACAATGCCTATTTCTCTAGGGAAAAGTAAGAGTATCTAGAGGCTCATTCTTAACTTCAAGGAAAAAGAGGGAGAGAGGGTGACGTTGCTTGACCCATGGCCTTGCTGACACACAACGGGTCCGGATACGCATGTACTCAATTTACAAAGGCAGTAAAGACCCTTTTGTCAATCCCATCTTTGGTTCCCATTTGTCTCTTGCCTCATGGACCCTTTTCGCTTTCGTGAAGCCATTACTTCCTTTGCTTCTCCATATGGTTATTAACTCGTCCTAAAATTTTCGTGAGGTCTCAAAGTTTCTCTTGTTCAATATCCCGATGGGATGGTAACCGGAAGACTTCCCGCAATGAGCAAGAAGAATGTTACAGCAGGGCCTCTCTTGTTTCCGCGTGAAGAATAGAACAGGATGATCCTGGGCCCACATATGTCTAGTTTCCAGATGGAGAGGCCACTAGGGTGAAAAGATGCACCGAGTGCCTTCCTAGAATTCTTTTTCTTAGAATTGTTCCTGTCCTCGTTTGAAAAGGGTGAACAGTTATAAAATATTAGTTTTACTTAACTCACCGTGGAAGCTATAGCGATAGTGATAGCAAAGGTCTGACATGCGTGGGTCCCACGGGTCTCGCTTGCGTGGGGCCCACGGATCACTTGATCCGGCCCTGTATGTATGTATATATATATATTCCATACTCATGGCTTGTGAAGCCCTTTTCAGTGCTATGCCCGGGATAGGCGCTCCGATTGCTTCACCCTCGTAACAGCACTGGTGATATATACCAGTGGTTGTCAGAGTGCGGGTCATGACCCGGGGCTGGGTCGCAAGACAGGAAAATATAAGCACTCAACCAGCCGCAATCATACAAAATGACTGAGGAAGAGATGACCTCGTTATAAATTATGTTCTTTTATGGCCTACCGATTTTTGTTACGAATCTATGAATTTTCTGGTCAGTAGATTCTTTTATTTCCGTTGTATCTCCTTTCACAAACCCGCGAATCCAAAAGTCTAATAAATCACCGATGCTTGCAATCCTAAATCAATAATTATTTAATTCCAGTGGAACATTGCACCAACTACGCGACTTTTTATCTCAGTTGCGTAGATAAAACAAGCACAATTTCACCGTGGCTAAAAATTCCTTGTGATGGTTAAAGAAATGAATAAAATATTTTTAAAAACACAGAATCCTTGAACTAGACGGCTCTAGAAAAATAATACTTTTATGGTAAACTACGTCTCAAAGGAGGCACGTAAAATTGTAAGGCCCAACGTTATCCAGATCAAAATACTTGTTGAGCAATAAATATCGATGTTCAGCTCATTTCGCTATTTCACGTTTACGATTCGGCCTGGATATATCGTCGTGGGGAGGGTTGCGGACCACTCTCAACCCGGATACAGAGACCAGTTCATGACGATAAAGCCGAAGTCATCACACTACGCTGTTGGGTTTTCTTTGGCTCTATCTTGATGCTGTTTGGAGAAGGAATGCAATTATTGGTTCGATAAACATCCCTTCCACTCATCGAATAGAAATCGAAGAATACGATTTCGAATAAATATTCTTCCGACTGGAAAAGTGCTCAATTTTACAGGAGGCGTAACCACAAATATTGGGCCGAAAAAAACAGTAACTGGTATTAAATAAATAATTCATTTTAAAAAGATCTGCTTGTTTCTCATTCTGAAATGAAATGCGCCTTATTTAATTTTAAGATTGAAATTTTAAATCTATTTCCAAAAACGACATCTTAAAACCGTTAATATAACGGAATACGCAATAGCCCACAATTAAAAGTAACTAAGAGTTTATGTACGCAAATCTTTTTCCTTTACTGCTTCCACGTAGATAAAAAATTACAAATTCTATTGTATATACGTCTTCGGCAATTCAAACTTTTTTCGAAGTTTTTTCTCACTGTAGGCATTTATAAAGCGTAAAAAGTTTCTAGTCAAGCGATTGAAAGAAAAACACTAACTTCCAATACACTTTTATAGTACTGCCGAGGAAGGCGAGCTAATTTTAATTTGCAAACCAAGACGAGATTTTAATCTTTTCGAGGAACGTCAATTCGTAGAGGTCGAACCTTTGGCCTCGTACGAAATATCTACTCATACGATCGTGCCTTCTCCGCAATTTTTGAAGAAAAGGAACTAAATAATGTCCGTTTCGGGATTATACATGCAACCTCATTAACATTATCACGATGTTATGAAGGCAACTACTTTAATGTCTCCTTTTTCCCGTTTCCACGAACGATTTCGGAGAGCATTCTCAGAGCAAGTCGACGTTCATCAATGCGTGACCTGCGTAATTCGCGACAACGCCGACGAAATATCTTCCCGCTTGGGGCACAGTTGGTCTGCGGTAATCTTTGCGCCGTATCCGCATTCCTTACTCCCTTCTTGATAGGTGTTTTTGTAGTTCGCATTGCCTAAGGAGTAAAGTTTAACGCCCCCATAATGATAACTTATTATCTTAAGTGACGAAACCCTCAAAATGATTGGTATACACATAACAGCCCCCTTTAACCTCCTGTCATGTGCACGGTCCTTGTTACATCCTCAAGTCATCCATCTACGATAGACAACGTTGCAAAGAAAACCTTTTTATATTCTCCCGTGACATATCTAATGTGTTTGTAATTTTTTTTCCATGGAGCGATTCGAAAATGATATGATATGGACAATTTTTGGTATTTCATCCGAACAGTAAAATTTTAAATTGCGATCGATTCTGCTAGAATTTTTTTCTCGACTAATTCAGCATAGGTGAGAAGTTTTAGTCGGTAATAATTCAGCGTAAGTCGGTATTTTTGTGAGACGAATACTCGTTACTCTAGTCGATGTCTTTCGAGTTCTTCGACGGCCTGAAATGAGGGTTACAATAATTCACACCGGATAATCTGATACCTTATAACGACCATTGTAAAAATCTGCCTCGTAAAATAGAGAACGGCGACTTTCACCTCACGGATGAAATTATAAATGTAACCGGATGTTACCAAAACTTGAAACGCCCTCTCTCACTGCTTGTGAAAAAATCTAAATCCAATTTAAGCCAACGCTAACAAAGCATGACGTAAAAATTGCAAAATCTATTATTTTATGCTGACGGAGTGGGGTAATCCGAAGATTGAGTAAATTTAATTTATCCGGGGAAATTATTTTCTCGGAATTCAGTAATTTGAATCACATTCTGTAAATAGCAATTTAAGGTAGAAGACTTTAAACAACCATTTCCTAACACTTGCACCAGCTCATTGAGCACTAGAAAGGAATTAGATTCCTCGACGCGTTATATGTAGGCTGCCATATTCATCTCTTTCGTATCTATGTTGCCATGCAATTCGGCTATCTGGTGAGTATTTCTGCGCCACATTCACTCGCAAATTTGAATGTTTCTGCAAAATTGAAGGGATTTTAATTTTTTCACGCCACGATGGACGTCATCCGCCGAATGGAGACCAAAGATATTTAATTACGGTGCTGCTGGCTACAGTGCTCGAGAAATTGGTTCTAGAGGTAAATTTCGTTAATTGTTATCGTTCCGTTACGAATTTTGGGATCATTTCTCGTCTCTGGAAGCTATAATTTAGGAAAATAGAGCAGTAAATCGAGCGATTCTAAAGCTACCGCAATTAAAATCCACGGTTGCATTATTACCCTGCGAGCCGCCTAAGCCGCATAGCTAGACGACGGCGTGAACTCCTAGAGCAGGCATGTCCAACTCGAAGAGGCGTCCGGGCCGCATTAAAACGTTGAATGTTATAGGAGGGCCGCATTAAAGCGGTGGATGTTACAGAAGGACCGCAGTTGTTTCATGAGAGCAAAAGCTGGAACGATAAACTTTAGCTAGAAGATTGGACGCCTGCTTTTCAATTAAAAACAATAATTGAGATGCGTTCTATCGCAATTCGGTAACCGTGAAAAAATATCGTCTTCTTTTCGCTAAAATATAAAGCATCTATATGAAATCCCAAACGATTCCCTTGGGACAAAATTTACCTATCTGGCCGTAGTAAGGCACAGAAAGGACCGCCAGTTTTACATGCATGTTCTAGAGCATAGCAATCGAACATCTTTATTCTATGGCGAAAAAAACGCGATCCAAATAAAAAAAATTATAGCTACATAAAAAAGGTAACGTCTCAACTGAGCGCAATTAAAAAAACGTCCGATTTGCGGTTTGCCTCCGGCTCCTCACCCTCTCTTCTCGCATTCATTCCCCAAACCTCCATCTCTCCCCGTCGTGAGAATTTCCCGTTCGTAGTAATGAGACTGGGATTTCCAACTCTTTGTTCCGACAGATGACGATACGAGAGGAGCAGCACAAAAAATACCTGGAAGAGAGCACGGGGAAGGTGAGGGGAGGGGGGTGGGGGTCGGGTAGGCGCTGGTCGGGAGCGGAGGGAAGGGAGATGGGCTCCAAGGACGCCCTCTTCCCGGCAGAGGAGTACTCCGCCCTTCGACGACCCACGTCCGCACGCCCCACGCCTCCTCCCGCCCCTTCTGCTCGTCCTCCCCTTTCCCACAATGGTGGATGCACTAAGAGGAGACTAGATCCGTGGTGCCGAATGGTGGGAAGGGGGGGTCTGCCGAGGCGCGACGGAGGGGAAGGCGGGGTGGTTGGGTGGGTGTGAGGGGGGAGGTCGACACTGAGGAGTCTTTTATAAGACGATCGCGGCTCTCGACTTGTACGAGATCGCCGAGAACACGAAATGTCTTCGGATCGCAGATTATTCGCCGTTCTGTGCTTCGCCTCCGTCCTGGGAGTGGGACTATCTCAGAACTATGGTAAGCGAACTGCCCGACAGGCGTAGATCGTCTCAATTCTCCTAGGTTGCGCGTCGCGGAAGGGAATCTACCTCATGCGACTCCTCGGTGTTGTGGTTCGTATCGTGTCGAGGTAAACGAACGAGCGGATTTTTTAGGTGATCGATTGTTTCAGAAGTGAATGACTTAGTTATCGAGGTAAACTTAAGCCCGTGTAACGGTCGATGAAACCGGATGCGCGTTTTTCCTACCGAATAGCCGTCATCTGTGGTGATTCACGCATTGTCGGTCGTAAAAATACGATTGCCTCATCAGATCCGTGGCTGAAGGTGTTACCGTGACTACTCTTTAACTCTTCCTACGGAAATTTGACTCGGAAGCTATGGCAAGTGACGTTTTTTTTATACCGCCGCAAACATTTGCCTCAGCGGCGACAAAATCATAGCGTTCGGTAGAGAAAATTTGATCGCGAATGTTTCGGAAAGCGCAAGAAAGAGAAACCGCGCGTCTGTGGAGAAGCGGATTTGTTATTGATTGCTTCATAACCTCGCACCCGGATGTGAGTCGGGTGGAGTCATGCGAGTAGCCTCACTTATTTGCTCATCGTGTCCTTTAGTACCCTCGGCGCTTGGATACGTGCCGATTATCGTCCGAGCGGCTTCGTTTCTTTCTTTTTCGGAGCTCTAGGTGCCGCAAGAGAACGGAATTCCCATCGACGCATAAGACCCTTAGCGCACGGTGCCCGATAAATTGGAAGGACGAGGGATTTTTTTCTATGGCATGTGGTGATGTTCTCTGTTTCATATTGTGGTATACGTTCCTAATACTACAATCGGCTAATTTTATCTCGAGTTGCTTTTCCGTATACACCCTAAATTGACGAATGATAGGGATGTGTAAAAAAGAAAATAAAGGTATTAATAAATGCGCCGATGTGTTAACGCGTGCACTTAAGACTGTTAAACGAACGAACTAGGATCTTAATAAATAGTCGTGCGTGTCGGGTTAAAATCGAAACTTTTTTTCAGGGCCAATTCCTCGGCATCGGAACTTTTAGCGCGTTGTCACCCACTCTCCTCGAATTACGCAGTTCAATTTTTTGGCAGCCGACACGGAAAACGTATTCCACCGCGAATGAGTGGTTGAATTTTATTTTTTTAGATTATACGCGGAACCGGAAATTCTTAGCTATGACGATTCTCATTGCGCGGAAATATTTCTAGCTCTCTAAAACAGTTTGGAACTCGTTCTTGGAGAATTTTATTTTCGTGTATCACCTCGTAGGATTATTATGCGTTTATCGTAGGACCTAAAACAATAGTAAATATAATAGTTTCGAACATAACGAAATTGCCGACGCTTATTTTTTCGTGGCAAAGATGGTATCAAGAGATCGTTAAATCGAATTGAACATTGTATAATATTAACATCGCCTTTTGATTTCTTTAAATGGTTCGAAGTATAATATCGTAACATATTTTATGCTGGGCCGCAATTTTAAAATGTTAATTGCTGCTTTATAATTAGAAGCTGAAATGAAATTAATAAACAGTTAAGTTTTTAGATGTTAACACAACGGAAATTGCGTGAAGAACTAACTATTAATATTTTCTCACTATATAACTAACAATAACTATATTACTCCCGTTGAATGCGATTAAATATGATTCATTCACTACTCAATAAACTAAAATGTGGACTTGAAAAAAATCTTAAATTTCATAAAAAAGGCTATTTTATATGGCATGAAGTTATAAAAATCCGAAACGTGCCGCTTTAAAGAAAACCTTTTGTATTTTTTTTTCATTTTTCTTAAATTTAATCTACAAAACTAAAGTTTATTTGAAGTTACACTTCGAACAGTGAAAAGATATTTAATTTATAAGCAAATCTTTAAAAAAAATATCAAACATATTAGAACTCTTATACTATTTTAATCATCGCCCAATTTCATTCGTGCTTTCATATGCTAAGTACGGCATTTCTTAAAAAAAGGTAAACCACGATTTCATTGTCTTTTCGCTTAACAGTCGTAACGGAAGAATGTCTTGGCTGCATATGCGAAGCCATATCCGGCTGTAACCGCACGCTCACTTGCAGCGGCGATGTGTGCGGGCTCTTTCGCATCACGTGGGCGTATTGGGCTGACGCTGGTAAACCAGTTTTGGATGGAGACAACGCAGCCAGCAGCGGAGGTATGTCGCCCTATCCCACAAGAATATTCAACGTAATCGTGACTCGAATCGGAGAATTTCTCGTATTTTTTATCCTGTGGTCCATGCAATCTCGCCGACCATTTTATCGCGGGAGCTCAACTTACGGAGGTCATGTAACATATATGTACAGTCAGACCCCGATTTAGCGTCACCATTTTTCCATCGCTGACAGGGGCGCTGAAGCGGGGGTGGTGGTAAATCGAGGTATATGCTTGCTCTATGTCAGAGGTGCACAACTCAAAAGTTGACACGGGCCAAAATCGACCTTGATTCGACCCAGGCTTTGTGCATAAAAAATTCAAGTACACTATTGTAGATTCAGTAATTACCGTAACAACTTTTACATGCAATTTTTATGCGACAAAAATGAGGTGACAAACAAATATAATTTCCTCAGTGGGATATGTTGCACCGTTTTTCTCTCGCCATTCCACTAGTATCCGGAATTGTGCTGGTAGTTGATGTTCTTAGAATATCTCTTAAACTCTGATCTTTCAGGGCTGAACGTAATGGGGATTTGATTAATTCCATAAGAGAGAATTTTTGTTCAAACATGCGATAAATATCCATAACAAATTTTATTAGTATTTTTTAGGGAAAAGGGAAGCACCAGCAGAGTTAAATCTTGCCGGACCGCACAAAATGTGTTGGCGGGCCAAATTTGGCCCACGGGCCGTGTGTTGTGCATCCCTGCTCTATGTGATCACAAGATCGAAGTTCTGTTCACAACAATTCATGGGCGGTATGCGGGGGTGGCACTAAATACGGGAGCGCTAAATTGGGGTCAGACTGTACCTGCATATCTTCGTGAAACTCGGGATCGATGAATAATAACTAAGAAGCTTCTCCGATATGACAATTTTTTTAGAAATCTATTATTCTATAAAATTACTTTTAAACGCTAATCATGCCCGAGTTTTTGGAGAGAAATTTGTTTAACAATTGAGAGTGAAATTAATGGCCGCCTAGAGTTTAGCACATACTTAATTGGACTGTTTTATATTTTGGAAAATTTAGCTTACGCTCGCTGCGTGACGGAGCCCTACTGCGCTGCCAAAGCCGTCAGAGCATACATGGCTAAGTTCGCTCAGGTAAGTGGTGAAATAACTTAATAATTTATTAATTTTTATCCGGCTCCTATGAAGTCGAAAAACACTTTTTAGTTGACTTCAGCTAAACATGAAAAGTATTGGAGTTAATGGGAATTAAAAATAAAATTGATGGCTTATTTGGAGAATGAATTAGGCAACGGACGAAGGCTATACACCTCATCACTATTTCGGCAAAAATCGATGGGTCACAAGGTGATAATTTGAATGGCGTAATATAGTTTTGCGATAACAAATAAGAAGTTTTTAGGGGCGCAAAACTTCAACGCGACAATGAATTAGGTTCCGAATAAAAGCGTTTCCAGTTTTTAATTGAATTTCTTCATTTAAATTATTCGAGAACAAGCGCTTAAAACTGGAATTATTGAGAAAAGTACTTATCTCGGGTATCTGCAGTAGCCACAACCTTGGTTTTTCATAACCTTGTTGCATCTCTATTGGAGATACCTGAGATAAATACTTTTTTCAATTTTTTAATTTTAAATGCTTATTCTTGAATCTTTTTCAGCCATAAGACAAGCTCAATAATTCTCTGGCGAATTCATTCAATGCTAGTTAAATATATCACGTGCATCTCAATCCGAACGGTGCGCATATCAGAACGACTGATCAAATTACGGGAAGTAAACTGCTATCACGTGCATCTCATTCCGAACGGTACGCATATAAGAACGACTTGTCAAATTACGGGAAGTAAACTGAAGTTAGTGTGGAAAACAAATTCAATAGTAATTAAAACGATTTTTGCACTAGACACCTCCATAATTCATAAAGTTAAATATACCTCATATTATGTACACCCGGCTAAAACATCAAACCTAACTAAAATATATCTGATGCTGCCTAGGAAACCATACCTTATGTCGGAAAATGGATTTCCATTTTATTGCTGCAATGCATAGAACATAAAATTCAGAACAAAACAAAAAGCATCGAGCTTTTCAGGCCAAAAAATTGATTTTTGGTGATTTTGTTAAGTTTAAAAGTAAAACTATACCTTACGTTGATATTTTCCCATAGCGACAGGTATGATTTCAACGAAGCTGACTTGCTCACTTTTCACCAATATTTTCCTATTTTCTGACGAGATAACGCTAATTGTCACGATTGCAACTCGTAGTTGAAGACTTCTACTAACAGATGGCAGAAAAACCTCAAAAACGATAATGGAATAACTTGAGGATTGGTTAAACATTTAATATTTTTTTTATGCAGCTGACTCCTATCGCTATTTAAAGTTGCATTAAGAGAATTTTAGTCGAAACAGTTTCTATTTTTTAAAAAATTTACCCTTTCTGAAAAGATAAACGTTTAAGGTGTCAGGAGGCATTCAAAATATAGTTGGAAATTTTTCCATATTAAGATCGCAATTTTTCTTTTAATAAGGACGAAATGTGAGAAATGCTACCAAGTTTATACATATTTTTCCAAAGCTTGGAATTAAAAACAGAATATTATGTATGAAATGGAGCACTTATAACATTATTACGCGCAGAGGGTCTTATTATGTAAAATATTAAGCTATCCACTCTACTTTAAAACCGCAGATTAGCATCAAGACGAATGTCAAAATATTGTCGTGCTTCATTCTCAGCAGTGATATTCAAAATTCTTTACCATACCGTGAAAATATCTTTTCTCTGCGATTCCAAAGCCAATGGTCTTTTTTCTTTTGAGATGCAGAATGTTTTATTTATATTATAATACCGATTTTTTCGCAACTGGCTGAAGTGTAATTCGTATGAAGTACCAATTTGTATTAACTAACTTCGCATTAACGAAATTTTATCGCGCATATATTGCCAGTTGATAGTTCACTTTTAATGAATAATTTGTTAATTATGGAGGACTAAACATTGACTTACTTATTGCTTTTAAAATTTTGCACTGCGTATTAATTGGTATAACTTAATGAGCACATGTACAAATATTTAGCCATAGTGAAATTTTATGGCATTGCCATTTTTCTTAAGGAGGGAGAGTTACTGAATATTATGTTAAATAACTTTTTACTGCCAGGATAATAAAAAATTAGAATTTTGGTGCCCTAATTTATATATAATTATAGTTCTAAATTTATTACTATTTATAAAATATATTTTTAATTTTTAGCGTACACTTTCATTATAAGAGGTTTCCCTTGCATCTTTTCTACTATTGTTATTGAAGAGAAACTACTCTCTAATTATGCCAAAATAGATGTGTGGAGTTATGCAAGTAAATGGTTTGATGGAATAATATAATACAAAACTCTTCTTCATAGTAAATTGATAATTTTTGCATTGCAATGTTTTATTCAACAGTAAATGATAAACCACGTGTTAGCTCTTACATTCCGACTTATTTTTAATAAGATGCACCTTCCATAAAAAAGCTCGTGTTATAAGTTTATTTAGCCCATCAACCGTTGAATATTCTCAAATGAATTTGATTGCGGGAAAAGTTGGATTATGGGGCTTTTCACTATAAGAATTTTTCTTTCAGCTGTTATGTAAAACAAATTTTGTATTTGACAATTACGAGTATTCCTCAGGTATATCCACGGTGAACTCGATACGAAACAATTTTACGATAACTAGCTAGTGTTGCGCTTATAACTATATTGCACGCGCTCCTTGTTATGGAATTCCCCTACTTTTCAAAATTAAAGTAGCATCTTCGCCTGAAAAATATAAGTGAAGATATATACTACAAAGTATATTTTTTCCTATTATTGCAAAAAAAACGATTCCGCGGGGTAAGTGTTCTAGATTCCCGTCTCCTACTGCTCGATTACTACTCGCGTTTTGAATTGGAAATGACCGACTGCAGTCGGTAAAGGTGATTTTCTCACGACGGAATTGAGTAGTATACATGATTTTAATATTAATATTGTCTGTTTCTGTGCTTGGCGTTATTCAAATTTGTCACCATTTTAGAGCTTTGCTTTATATCGACTCACTTTTTAATTCGCTGAATCTCTAAGCCAAAAACTTATCTCTGGATTAACCGGATTTTCGATTAACGGGAATACCTCTCCATATTGTTTTCGTCGGTTAAACTAAAGTCCAATGTAGTGTTTTTCAACCTGTGGGACGCGCAATTTCGAAAATAATTATTGTAAAACTTTTTTCAACAAAATTTGTGCAATATTTAGTGTCCTTAAAATTTCCCACTAGTGCTTAATACATTACTAAAATACATTTAACGCCAAAATCCACATCTTGAAAAAGGTGTTTTGATTTTATCATGATTGTTTTTTTTACTTAATGGTTGGGGGGACCTAAGATGCAAAAGGTTGAGAATAGCTACTCGTCTCCAAAGATCTTTGAAACTTTGAAGACCGCATCGTAAGAAATGATATATTCGACTTACCTATCCCGCAATCTTTTGGACCGGATGTTCCTTTCAACTTAAAAAATCATCGCGTAGTTTGATTTTTGACATAATTTAGAGTTGCTTTTGAATGAGGGGAACTACTGATTGGCGAGAGTACGGCGTATTGAATAAATTGTCGACGTCATGAGTTTGTATATTCCTATTGGATTTATGCCGATGGTATTGCTTTTCCCTACCAGGACTGCAACGGTGACCGTGTTATTAATTGCAACGACTATGCGAGGATCCACCTTTTGGGTGGTTACGGATGCGGTGGCGGTCTCCCCCCCAACTACGAGGGAAGGTACAACAACTGCGTGTCGCAAGTACAACTTCTCTCCGGCAATCTTTAGACCATCAGTCCGCGGCCGATCACATCCACCGAGGGCACCACCAAATATTGAAGTCATTTGATGGAAACAAATGCATTTATAAGCGCCGGAAAGACATTATTTGACGAAGGGTGACGGAAAAGTGCTATAACGAAAAAAATTGTTGCGATTTTGTAATGCAAATGTATTTTTTTCGCCTGAAAAGTTTTACGACCATTCATCTATTTCTCTCTAGAAGGAGAACTCGAAGACCTAAAAATCATCAAGCAGACGGAAGAAGAGGCAACGATATTTTTTACGTGTCTCAATTTTTTAAAATTTTTTACTGATATCGTGAAGTTTTTTTGATATGCTGAGGAATAATGTACTGAAAAGGTGATATTTTTTCTATTTCATTCTTCAGATATTTTCACTGTTTACGATTTCTTTTGTATCATTAATGGTAACATATAATGGCCATAAACATCCCAACACTTTTCTAACTGAACCACGCTATTTTATGGTAATCAAAAAGTTCGTCTATTCTTTTCAATAAAGGTTTTAAAATTGAACAGCCGCCTTGTCATTATTGTTTTAACATTTATTTTCTTTAATAAAACTATACAGGAAATCAGGATTCTGATATAGTTAAGTTGAACTAATGTAAAAGGAGATGGTCGCAACAATCAATTTTAGCAACCATTTTTTAAAATTAAGATCTTTTCATTTGCCTAATAAACTTGTGTTTTTGCCTTGAAATTACAAGTTTGGTATTCTCTCTCTAGCCGACCATTTAAATCTACCAAACTTCATAAAAATTTCCTTCGACGTGATATTTTCAGGTGATTATTTTTGTTGGAAAATTATTTATCTCCTATTACATGTGGATGTATTTGGAAATTTGACACTGCTTCGTACTTATACATATTTTTAAAAATCTCTTTACCCTCCTTAGTCGATTTCTTTACAGATTCAGTCGAAAACTGCGAATGAATATTTTCTAATCTTTTATGTTGGTACATATATGTGGCATGCTATAATGATAACAGAAAATCGACCTATGATTTATTAATTCATCTATTGTTTCTCGATTTGAGAAATTGTATGCTTGAAAGAAAAAGGGAGTGCAATGCGTCACATTAAGTACGCCATAGCTTTATTTTTAGTTCATATTTTCAAGGACATATGAAAGCAACAGTGATCAGTTAATATAACTAGTGCATATTATGTTTAGTATTACAAGCGTGCGAGGAGGTGAAATTTTTAAGACTGGTTAGGGAAGGCGTGGTTATAACAAGTTTGGAAACCACTGCTATACACATGCAAGCTTACCTTTCTCAGTAAATAAAACTGTATTGGGATAGCACTTAAAAATCAACTCACAGGTTTTAAAATCGGTCATGGTAATGATAACAATTTACCGAAATTTACGGACGGACTGTGGGGCTTGAAAACTAGTTTATCACAATGCATCGTTTGAGAAACAATATTCTGGTGCAGGGTTGCTGCAATTTTATATACGTGAGATATATTGTAGCTGCTCTCATCATCTGCTATCAACTAGTCTAATACGAGCTTCACTATGAATTGAAACCAAAATCTTTAATTTTAGGACAATATCTTTTGTTCTTAATCGAATAGACAGATTTGATTCACACAGCTAGGCCCCCAGAAGCTGTGGAAGGTTAGGACTGTGGCTGTTTAATGATAGTCTCAAGTACTTTGAAAACCGGCCCGGAGTATTTGCGTCATGCGGACAAAAATACATTTCAGGTCATATTAAGTAGACATTTTAAACGGGTATAATAATTTATATATTGCTCCTTAAAAATTAAAAGAATGGCTACGAAACAGACGTAGGAATGCCACTGAGATTCCACCTGTTTAGAGATACATATATCACTTTTCGTCGATCATCTTCTTGCAAGTAAAGAGATATTAGGAAAATACTCCCAAATATTTTGGCGGTCAGGGCAGTCACCCATCTCGCCGGCCCTGAGTTGGTGTCTGGGATGGGACCATTATTCGGAATCATTAATCTTGATTTTTGACTATTGACCACTCCCACCGTCTGGTGGAGATGAAAAGCAAAGCTAAAAAAACTGCCACATTTTCTCAGGTTCGGTTACTTTTCAATCAAAGAAATCATTCGAAAATGTTTTCAGTGACCTTGATTAGATTTGGAGGTCACTGTGTAGTGTTACGAATTACCTTTCGACACTACACGCACGAAACATCGATGACACTATCTATGCACTTTATATGACCTTAACCTCCTTTGAATTCTCTAAACCGCTCGCCAAACTAGGTCTACTTAACGGCCAGAGTCAAATTTACCGAGGAAGAAATGAAAACATCGTTTAGATCAGGGGTGGGCAACCTACGGCCTGCGGGCCTTATGCCGCCCCCGAAGGCATTTCATGCAACCCACGAAGCTATGATGAAAAAGCGATCCGTAAAGTTACACGCATAAATTCACATTATTTTGGTAAAATTATTTATTTATATTTGCTCATAAACAGCACTTTATGGACTTTTACAATGAGCGCAATAACGCTAACAAAGACAAACACATACGTCCATGCCCTCGGCACGATTCGAACCTGCGACCCTAGCATTGGAAGCTAGACACGCTAACCTCCCTTCTACCAAGTTAAACTTTTGGTACTGAAATTTTAACCCTTAAATCCTTTTTTGGACTTGATTTTCGCACATATGCTACCTCAGAATCTATCGGTAATTTTCGATTCAAACTCTAATCCGGCTCGTCTAAACATTGGCATCTTTCAATGCGGCCCGCTGGAGAATTCGCAACCACTGATGCGGTTTACATGAATGAAATTGCCGAGGAAAGTAAGATTTCTTTCCACTTGCGTCAGTTAGTATTAATTTAGTCAAGAAAACAGAAGAGAGCCATTTCACGAGAACCAACTTTTGGATGAGCTCGTGTGTCATCGCATCGCAAACTCGGCAATGTCCGACGGGAGTGAGAGCTTGCGAAAGCGTGTGACGCAACAGGTAAGTTTGGCCATTTTCTACCATCTACCAAATTGAGCTCGCTTTCAAAATCCTAACCAAACTGGCTATAGTGAGGGTTTCTAGCCCCGCCCAGGTAAAACGTACCACTTGGTTTTGGTACCGATCGTTTAGCAAGCGAACTAATGCTGCGATTCGACGCAAAAATAAATGACAGAACTAATGCTGTTGAAACGCAGAAATGGTTTGCATAACCGCTTGCTGATTTTAGGAAATACCAATACAATTTGGAATTGGAAGGCTGAGATCACGCAAGAATACGAAAGCTGAAAGGACCTTTTTTTTCGCCAAAGAATTTAAACGCGAGATTTGTTGAAAGCGTTCGTTGATGTAAATCTGAGCTTGAACGGGATGCAGGGGTTGCGTGGGCGAATGGAGTGGGAGTCGACACGCTAGGTGTTCCGGCGACCTCTAGACATCTTTAGAGATCCCACGCGAATGGAAAAATACCGTGGTGGCAAAAAAATGGACCAAAAACTGGAATTGCGTCATAATAGGTACGAATCGGTTTCGATCGCTTTTTGCGTCAAAGAGCACATTCTCCTTCAGTTTCAAAAGCGAAAGCAATCGGCATATCGAAGTCCTTCGAGTGACTCATCTCAGGAATTCTATGAATCCTCTCTAACCTTCACCTCTTAGAAGATCGGAAATTCCGTTCGTTCGTATCCGTGTATTTCATCTAGACTTTGATACAAAATTGAGCAGCGGGATGCAAATACGTGTCTCCCAAAAAAGCGAAATTTTATGTCATGAGCTAACAATGAACCAGGTTGGTGATGACGAAGAGCACTGATTTCACATGCCAACTTTCCATTTTGCTCGAAGGACCTCTCCAAGCTGTTTTCTCTGCGCCGGAAATATACGGTATAATCATCGTGGCCCTTTGAGTACATCCAGCGATGCTATTCGTCGTGATCAAATTTCTAAGTGGATAATGGTTCGATCGTATAAAACACTACATTTTTTTTACTTTGGTCAATTTCAAATGATATATAAATCCGACTTCTCGTCGCATTATTGGCTTACTCCAAATCCAAAAATAAGTAGAGATATTTTCTACATGGAAGGGGCCTCCGAATATTTTAATAATTGGAGCCACATTTTAATTTTCGTAACTTGACGCGAACCACACTTCTCCACATCGTCGGGTGGAATGGCGGTTTAAACATTTTATTTCAAACTCTTTGAAATTAAAAATAATTTCCTTTAGTACGTCATAACGAAATACTAGTATATTCATGTAGCGAGATCCTCTTTTTCACCAAAATAATATTTTTCGCTCATTTGAAATTAAAACCGGAACAAATCATAAGACTTCAATTTAAAAGAAAAAAAAGAAAATTAACTTACTAAAAAAAATTACAGCAAACACAAAAAAATCGACTTCTTTTTGAGCAGGTATGAATTTAAAAAATGACCATTTTTAGAAATAATAAGCCAAATCAAAAACAACATTTCACACCCTTTACGCAAAAGTAGATGAGAAAGTTGACGTAAAAAATATTATGTAATATATTTAGATTAAATACCAGTTTTTCGTTTTATCCGGGATGAAATTTACATCTAGCGGAATGTTTATGACGCATATCCTTGGATGGTGATTCATATGCCCATCCGAAGGTCTTAACCTTATTTTCGTTTCCATTTTGAAGTTACTGTTTAACACATTCATGCACTTTCGATCGTTGTAAATAGGTATATCCACTGCGATTTTTCTAATCTAAAAATATTTTTCAGTGATAATATAAGTATTTATCCTTCCCGACGTCGTAAAGCCCTAGACTCTCCTCTAGTACTCCTCTTTCCTGGGAAATACATTTACAAAACGAAGGCATTCCTTCGGAGACGGTAAAAGAACGACCTATTTTAGATGAGGGATAAAGTTTTTCCACAGTTTTTCAACGGCGAACATGACGAGAACATGCGTAAAGAAAAGTGTTACTTCGAAAAAAGAAGCGTATCGCAAGCACATCTGCATATGAGCGATAAAATGTGTAATAACACGCGACGGTCAGTTTCCAATCAGGTGCTGGCGGAAATCCCATTTAAAAGAATCTCGCTTGATGGAAAATCCGGTATTTCCATCCAATGTTTACGCAGAAACTTAATCTGCCTACTTTTTCATATGTTATTTATCCGCGCGTTTTGGATTGGTTTATATTCATCAGTAGTTTGACGTACTTGAGGTTTACAACTAGAGGGACTGATATATTGGATAATGATCCAAACAAGGAATCCGTAGAAAATTTTACCAGCAGAATTACATGAGAATTTGCCACTTCCGTTTATTCATTGACTTCGAACGAAGAGAAACATTCCCGCGTTATTAATTGCGTCAAAATAGGAACATACAGCAAACTAAGAAATGCAAGTAACGTTTTTAGAACTAATATTTATCTTTTATGAAAAGCACACTGTTAAGTAATTTATATTGGCAACTAAAGTGAGTATTTATCTGAATATGAAGAGCCTCCCATTGAATTACTTAAAATAGTTGACATTTTAAATTCACTCGTAAAAATTTTCAACTAGCATACTACTCTCAGGACGCAGGTGAAAATTTTATAGTTTGTGGTCCCAAACCTGGTGCTTGCGAGCACCGCTGTGATCTCGGGCAGTCTAACGGTGCTCTTCCACGTTGCTTCAAATCGTGCTCGCGAGCACAAAGAATTTAAGTTGTTTTCTTTCTAAAAGTTCGCAAATAAATTAGTAGCAACTTAGGCGCTGATTTATCCTTATTTAGGATTATTCCAGAATTTTACAAAATTAAAATGGCGCTTGCTTGATATGTTGAACGGGGGATGTGCAGCATTTTCACGTGGCGGGACACTCAAAAATTCGCTACGCTCGCGACCGATACATCACCGAAATTACAGATTTCCCGGTTTTTCAATTTGGAATTTTCTTCAAACATGGAGTTTACGAACGAGGCGGTATATCCCATTACGCGCAGTATGTAGTACATGCCTAGGGGCCGGCCATCCAAAGGTACGTTAACTTTTGCTCATGCAGTTAAAAGAATTTATATAAAAGTTCTGTTGATTATAGCGACAAGTCAAAGCTACATCGAGCTTACTGATGCGTATTTAAGTACTAGGTTTCATATTTAGTTTAAGAAGGAGGCAATATATACAAATATTTTCAGGTTATAAGTACAATCAATGATTGATTTCAAATTTTAAAACCGTCGATTTTCTGAGTTCCAGATTAAAGGAACGTACCCGTAGTATAACTTAGTGTTGTGGTAGGCCGTAATGGAAGTTTCGAGAGCTTTGGGACCAGGATAGGAGTTAACGTCTGGGCTTGACGAGGAGATTGTGTGCAATTATAAAAGCCTATAAGGTATTTTTAACGTTTGCACTTGACCAAGCAAGATTTTATGACTTCAATTCATTATCGTGACCAAATTCCAACCAAGATGTAAAAGGGTCCTTTAAATATATTCGACGTTCGTGGTCTATGTTATGGGAACGGATAAAAAATATGCAGGACAAATAAATGAGTGTGTCGCAGAACACGGATGCCACCGAATATTGCTGAGTTTATTGCGTCTTTTCATCATCCTCGATTGTTTCTGTACGCCGCGATCGCTGTTTCGATAATACTACATCCTGTCGTTCTCTCTATCTTCTCTTCCTCTTGCGAAATTCTGCTCAAAATAACTTTCCATATTCCTTTATGAGCCTTGTTTCCAAAATAATTTCCAACAAACTTGATGTATACGAGGAGATCTTTGATGAAATTATCTACAAAATCGATTAAGTTATCTTACTGCAGTAACGGCGCGACGTTTGACTTACTATTAATACAGCATTACAATTATATGATTGCATAGAAAAATAACAGTACTGCTGTGTGACGGGTGGGCGTCAAAAAACGAATTAATTCCAAAATTTCATGTGGTGTCGCTATACAGTAAGCCCCCGCTATCTGTGGTTTTTGCTATCCGCATTAAAAATTTGGTAGTATAAAAGCGGCACACAAGTTTAGCAGTTAAGCTGCACCCTTATTTAGGTACATATTTTTTAAACTCCTTGCGAAAACATCAATTCAGTTACCCTGTGACAGATAACTACGTAATTAAAGCCATATAGCCCTTTCCATAATTTAGGAACATTTTGTTTTCCTTTTGAAAAAATAATCGAAGCAAACTCCGATTATGCAAGGTCACTCATTTTCTGACAAAGTCGAACAAGACGCTCATTTTCGCACTAAGTTGATAATATAATGTAGATGTTTTATTCGAAGAGCTCGAAAAGGGACCGCAATTCCCTCGTCGCTTTATTTACTTGCGGTTTGCTATTTTGTGGTTGGCGGGGTTCATCAGAAACGTTACCCTCGCAAACAGCGACATATGCCTGTAAATATTTTACAACACTTTCAAACAATATTATTTGATTTAAACCAATAGATCCGGTTTATTTAAAATGCGGGCAGCTCCATAACTAACCAGCGATGAGCAATCCTTCAATTATATGCCTTGAGCTTTTTACGTTGAGCGAGGACTGATTCGCCCAATGATTAACAAGAAAAATGCCGCTGGACTGGTTTTACTCAATTACAATTAATTTATGCAGACTTAGCCTGGGAACACCGTATAAAACACATATTTCCTTCGTATCTCCTGTAAATCTTTAACAAAAATCCTTTGACTGTTGGTGAAATAAACTACCATGACCATGACTACCTTTCCGGTTATTATCAGGCTTGTGGTCAATAGCGTAACGGAATCATAAAATCCCCAGTCCGCCGCCTGAAAAACATCTCTCCAGTCAGAAAATGCGACGATATCTCCCCTCAACCTCTCGTTCCATTAATAAAACCTCAAGCGGTTCCTCACCGTAGGTAGAAATCTCATCCTGATTAACGCTTTAATTGCGCCTAACGCAGAGATCTGGAAATCTAAATGCACGGTGACCAAACTTATAGTATCTAAATGTATGAGGGGCTACATTCCACTATATTGAGCCTAAATATTTTGTCGAAACATACATCATCACCCATTATGGCAGGGCTCAATAAATCCGGGGCGCCAGGTCGCCCTGGCGCCTAAGATTTTCATAATGACCCCAAGATATTGTATATGCGTGCTGTAGTTAGGTTTTGGTTATACTGTAGTCACGTGCTGTAGTCATATTCTATTGTCGGGCTCATCATCAGGAGCAGCAAAACATAATATATCTGTCGGAAGCATTCAAGTTCCTGAAAATAAATGCAAATTTTAAATCTTGTTCGTAAAATACGTGTTCTCAGAATATCGTTAGCCTTTTTCAGATGTATAAGGCTCATTTTATTCTGCTCTGCTACATAATGTGACAGAAATAAATGTGCATGGCTTAATTATTGTAGCAGATTCATGTCTAAATTATTAAATATTTATTTTTTTGACGATGATAAAAAATATCCGCCAAAATGATTTAACGTCTGCGCTGGCTCCTAGGTTTCGGAGCTGGCGCCTAGATTTTTAGAAAATCTGCCGAGCCCTGCATTATAACGGGATCGGTAATGATTCAGTGTGTTGTGATTATGGTTCTACTCCGGACTTTTTCCATTGCTCCCGAGTCATTTGCCATGCTGCGAATCATTTTCTATCGTTGTGATGTGCTTGTTGTGCTGTGTTTATGGAATGATTTGTGCTGTCTTATTAACTCCTGGGTCGTAGATGAGGCAACGGTTAGAGGAGATAGGGGTGAGGTTGGAGGAAAGATGATCAGAGGCGGAGGAAGTGTCGAAGATGTGGGATGAGGAAGTGGTTGGAGGGAGAATGGGATGAATGGAGGTAAAAATGGGAACGAGATGAACGAGGATAGACGAGAATTGGTGGAGGGAGAATAGGTTTACGTGTGGGATATATGCAGGGACAGTTTTCCGCCTGAGGAGGGATAGAATATGACGCCCCTTTCATAATTTTCACGCGAGCTTCAGTTGTGAAACAAAATTTAGAAGGAAAACGAAATTTAACTTGAATTTTTCTTATAAACAAAGGCAGAAAACTGATGAAAAAAAAATAAGCTGTTGAATCGCGGTTGCTTCGCTGCATGCAAGAATAGTTATAGGAGAGCACCGGTTCCGCTGCTCTGCTTTCGGTGCGCATGCCGAGGAATTCCTACCACTGCGCAGCCAAACGTCTATTGATTACTATAAAGAGAACAGAGTTCTTTGCAGAATTGTTGAAAAAAGGATTTCTAGTGATATACAATATCGAAAAAAATTATGAATGTTTATGGAAAGATTTTCATTGTAGTCTTATTTTGGCGCCCCTTTCGAGAGGCGCCTGAGACGTCTTCCTCGCTGCCTCACCTATCGGCACGGCTTAAAATTTATGGGAATGGATGTATAATAATAAAATAAAAAGATTGAGAAAATAACTTATAATTTGCCCTCGAAATTCAAAAATAAATTTTGATTTACTACACTTGATTTAGAACTTTTGTAAAACTTATTTGGCTTTAAACCTTCTTATACTTTTAATTGTGCTACACCTTGAACATTTGTAATAGTTATACGGCTTTCAGCTTTCTTGCATTTTCAGAAAGCCATATAACCTTCACAAATGTTCAAGGTGTAGGATAATTAAAAGTGTAAGAAGGTTTAAAGCCAAATAAGTTTAACAAAAGTTCTAAATCAAGTGTAGTGAATCAAAATTTATTTTTGACATTTGAGTGCAAAATATATTATTTTAAAATTTTTTTATTAATTTATTTTTTAGTTTTAAATCTATTTCTAATACAGAGCACAAAGAAAAATAACCGGTGACCCGTTGTAGTATATAGAACTTTTTAAAGGTACACACACGACTATCAGTTTCATTTTAGGTTGATCAAATTCTATAAAAGTACAAAAATCAACCAATCAGTACAAGAACATGTTGTTAGCGGAAAAACCGAGGAAGAACGGCTATAACGTTTTGCAGGGGCTGGTAGGCAGCCCGCAAAACGTTGGCAGCGGAATGTCTTGGCTCGGAACACCTCCGCCGTAGGCGAAGCACAAGGCGGCCGGCTAGGTGAGTTTGGGACTCTCTATCAATATATCTATATATCCGTATATGGAGTGATCTTAATATAAAAGCTATTAATAATAATAAAAATGGACATATGCAATAGAGAGAGACATGGGCGGTAAAAGGCCGCGTTTTTTTCGAAATTTTGTAGTATTCCGAAATAAAAATACAATACCTTCAACTAGACCTCCAAAAAATGTCGAGAATATTCCAACTACTTTTCATAAACTCGCAATATAAGGCAGAAAATTCCAGAAAGAATCCATTTAACAAGCACCACAAAATATATACCGAAGCTATTAGAAAAAGATAGCGGTATATATACAGCAAATAACTCCGATTATACGAACCCCGATTATCCAAATGTCCAATTTCTGCACTACTGCATATTTCTTGACCCTTACGCTGCGACCTTCGGATTTATCCCACTGCCTTGAAAAAAACTTTATTTCGATACTCCTGCATTCGGGATCCCTCTATGTACGGGGTGCACACAACATACGGCCCGCGGGCCAAATGTGAGCCGGCGACACATTTTATGTGGGCCGGTAGGATTTTACTCAACTGGCGCTTTCCTTTTCCCTAAAAAATACCAATAAAATTTGCAATGGATATTTATCGCATGTGTGAACAAAAATTCTCTCTTATGGAATTAATCAAATCTCCATTACGTTCAGCCCTGACAGATCAGAGTTTAAGAGACATTCTAAGAACAGCAACTACCAGCATTACTCCGGATACTAGTGGAATGACGAGAGAAAAACGGTGCAACATCTCCCACTGAATAAGTTATATTTATTTTTCACCTCATTTTTGTCGCATAAAAATTGCATGTAAAAGTTGTTACGGTAATTACTGAATCTACAATAGTGTACTTGAATTTTTTATGTACAAAGCTTACATAGCGTGGCCCGCCTGGGTCCAATCAAGGTCGATTTTGGCCCGTGTCAACTTTTGAGTTCTGCACCTCTGCTCTATGCCTTAAAATACTCTTTAAACACCTCCCGAATGCTCATATTTGCGTAAATACCGACATATGTGCCTCACCCACTTTAGCATCACCCCCTGAGTGGAATGGCAGGTGCTCGAAGGTTATATTATAAATGCAATTTTTGTTGGTCTTTTGGTGAGATTAGGACAAATGATATGGCCCTGGCGATGAATCGAAAGACATTTTAGAGCATTTTTCAGGCAGTCTCCTTGAACATCTTTCTTGGTTATCAGACGTGCGTTCCTCCTCAGCTTTTTTTCACACATCCGCTTCTCAGCACTTATCTTGGATTTCATGGGCATATTATAATGTAAGTTATTATTTGCATAATAATGCCGTATTTGTTTGAATAACTCACGGACTTGATTCTCATAATATCCTGGCTGAAAATTTGGGCGCGTGAAATACGGGCGGTATTAGGCCTACCGACTAGTAGCGGAAAATTTCACCCGACTACCGTACCTATTCGTATAACAGATAATAAAGTGCGCCTCGTGTTACCTTGGAAACTAAAATCTTGCGTTTATATTTTTAAACTGACAGTTGCCCTTTCTTTTTTTTCCAATGATACGAATTTTCGATCATCCAAAATATTATTTCAGATAATCGGAATTTTACTGTATATAAGAAGTCAAAAAAGAACTGCACAACATATTCCAAAAGCGCTTTTTTTATAACATTCACGTCAATTTTCGGAATCTTCAACTTCCTCTCCCTTCAAAACATAAAACTCTGCGAAAAGTCATTTAAAACACACCTCACCGTACTCAAGCACTTGTAACACGACCTCGATCCCTTTTCCGAAAGCAAACGGAACGCATTTACGATCCACTTTTATTGTTGTAGCATCGTAAACAAAACTAAACCTGACCATAACAACGGACCCGTATAAATAGCCCATAAGAGGTGTTTTAACCTGCTAAAAGGCAAAAGGACAAACGGAGGGACCCCAAAATCAATAGGGTTCATGTATGTCACCAGCCAAAACTATCCTGAAAATCTTAGCTTCCCAGCTGTTCTCGTTACTTCAACGTTTTGCGCACGGACTGGCAGACAAAGAGAAAACGATTTCAAATTAGACGCTAAAAAGATGACTGATCGACCAGGCATTATAAGTTTCGAGACAGTATATGAATAAGTTTTCCGCCAAATAAAAAAGGAAAACGTTTGGCATAAAAAAAATCACTTTTAGGTATGTTAACTAAACTTGTTTATAATGTTATATTTAGGTTTGAATTCCGTTATAGATACAAATCCAATTGCCGAATATACTCACGTAATCTTCCGCGGCTCCCAGAGATTTTTTGCTCAAGAACTGGAAGTTGTAAAATTGCGCGGTTTGTTTTGTAGCGTGAACGCGCAGTTGGGAGAAGTATTAAGATATAATTAAATGAAAAAATAACAACCTATTCCATAGCAGTATGTCAGTCACATCCGGATCGTAAACACAAACGGAAACAGTGAAATCAATTTCATTTAATATAAATAAAGACAATTATTGTAACTTTCCACTAGACTACAATAACTGTCTTTATTTCTACCATGGAGTCTTTCCACAAAGTCGAGCCTTCCCAAATGGGCTTTAGCAATTTCATTTACTTTCAAAGACAGTTCCGTCAAACTGTAGTCACGCCGGTGACTTGCCAGCAGGAAGTGATCCCCGCAGGAAATACGTGAGAATATGTGTACGACGCACTAGAGATGGATTTTTATGTGGCTTCGTAATGAGACAAAACCTTGTTACTTAAATGAACACGGGCATAAAACATTAGTTCTTAAAGTGGGCAGCACCGCCCCAAAGGGGACGTTACGGATTTTTGGGGGCGCTGGACATCAGATAGACCGGCACGTGGAACTTTAAGAATCCCGTTTCGTATGTTGATAGGATTTAATGATTTTAAAGTACTTGTAGGGCCTGACAAAGCTATTAAACCATTTTTGGCCGATGTGGAAAGCGAGCAACAAGATCTGCAGGAAGAATTCACCGATCTTCAAAGATCCAACATATTATTTGGTGGAAAAGCGTATCGGTGCTGTAGAGCAGAGAAATCGAATGAAAATCAAAGAGAGGGGTGATTTACGATTGAAATCACCAAACATGCCGCTTGACATTTGTAGACTAGTACAGTCCTGTCTTACTCCTCCGATATTTAATCCGCTGTTGTTAGTTTTCTCCAACCTGACCTTCACAATTTGATTCACCAATAGATTCCTGATCTGTCACCTGTCTTTCCAAACTACGCCTACATCCTTTAATGCCTTCTTCATCATAATTTATTCAAAGGCCTTCTGCCAGTCGACGAAACATACGCAGCAATCTTGGATACACTCGATTGCCCTTTCTGATATGATTCTCATTATTCCGATAACATCTCTGGTTCTTCATCCTTTTCCAAACCGTATCGATCTTGTCTTAGAATTTCTTCAGCCTTTAAAGTGAGAATTCTTGTGATGATCCTCGATGCTTGCGATAGTGAGCCTACCGTTCTGTGGTGTGCCGTCAGACATGAACAGGTGCTCGTTATTACGTTTTCTTTCGGTATGTTAGAGAGGCCGATGGAAATTCCACCACATTCCATACATATATGCAAGGAAAAGTATGAAATAATTAAATTAAATTAAATATTAACAGCTAACGATGCTCATGATGAATGGCATTATTCGCCGTTGTAAGAGCGATTTTTTCAGTCATAAACATTAACATTTGTTTTTATCAAGCATATAAAAATGATTTTTGAAAGAATGTTTCACTTGTCTTGTATTTTATTTTTCCCGGTGACTGCCAATAATGGAGACAGCGTGTTTTTTTCCTGCAGTAGCTTTCGCTAATCCCCTGGCTCACTCAAGGCAAACCGACGAGCAGCAAGTCTCCGCTCTCAAAATTAGAGATTCCCGAAGTGAGGCCGCGCTCCGTGGCTTTGTTCTTCGACTTCTTCCTCGATCCTTATCAGCTTGTTTTAAAACATCGTTAATGAACTAACAACGAGCGAGACGATTTAATATGGCCCGAGTAACCATTCGATAGCGATCCTTGAAACTTAGAAGTGAGGCCGCGCTCCGTGGCTTTGTTCTTCGACTTCTTCCTCGATCCTTATCAGCTTGTTTTAAAGCATCGTTAATGAACTAACAACGAGCGAGACGATTTCATATGGCCCGAGTAACCATTCGATAGCGATCCTTGAAACTTAAACAGCGACTAGTTCATATTTCCTAATGAAAATCATGGTCATCAAATACTGCCTGTTAAATTTGAAACGCTGAAGACTTAATTCACTATAGAATTGTCGAGCTCGTCTTATGACTGAAAACCAATTATAGAATAAGCCCTTAAGTATTAGAAATCGAAAAATTAAGTCAATGTCTTAGGAGTCACCAATGTTACAACAATTTTATCTAGAACAGTGTTTCTCAACCTTTTTCCATGAAGTACTTTCACGCGAAATGATTAATCTAACTGCTACATAGGTGGATTAAAAAGCAATGGAGTGTATCCAAGATTGCTGCGTATGTTTCGTCAACCAGCATAAGACCATTGATAGTGTAAAATAGGTTATAGTGAAGAAGACATAAAGGATATGGACGTAGTTTGGAAAGACAGGAGACAGCTCAGAAATCTATAGACAGATCAGGTTGTGAAGGTCAGGTTGGAGAATGCTGACACTAGTGGAGTAAATAACGGAGGAATAAGACAGGACTGTTGTCTGTCGCCAGTCCTATTTAAATATACATGCATATATGGAGAAAGTTTAATGCAAGAAGCACTAGAAGGTCAGGAGATTTCAAGATTGGAGAAGGGATTATAAGAGCAGTAAATATGTAGATGATCGACTGCTTCTGTTACGAAAGGAAAGGGAATTCCAGAAAATGATAACACTCGGGAAAATGGCATAAAAAACTTGGAACGTGATATCTACCATAATCAGTGAGTAAAGATGTGGATAAATAATGGAATAAAAAGTTTATAAGTTAATATAAAGCGAATTAAAAATTATGAAAACGCGAAGTGATTAATTCAACTGCTATATAGGTGGATTAAAAAGCATATGGCTGAATATTGAAGGAAAGATTCAGAGGTGCGTGAGTTTAATTTTCGCGGTATCTTGAGTTGTATCGATGGGTTAATGTAGCCTGAGTATAAAACGTGAAACAATACTATTCTTTTTGCATGCTAGAGCGCAAGTTTGAGGGGGTTTGAAAAAGTTCGCTCGCTCTTGTATGTGAGAGTTTGTGCGTGTTTGAGGTGTGTTTTCGTGAAAATGTAAGACTACATATACAAACTATATGAAAGAAGAAGGCGAACAGCATCTGAGAGTACCTGAGGAGAGAAAGAGCATGGTCTAAGAAGTGTTAGAAGGAAAAGGGAAAAGTAAGGAAAAAGTTTCCGCAGATAGACCACTCGAAAGGGAAAGATAGTTACAAAGACACGATGAAAATTACGGAATGCAGGACTTTGTGAAGAACCAAGTACTTACATATAACCAAGAATAAACACATACCTGTCTGTGGACAGACTATCTATGATGGTTTGTGGTTTGATTGTGTTTCTGAAAAGTTTCTATCAACATTCAAGAGATCTGTTTGCCATGTGTCACACTGAAAATTTAAATTTGTAATAATAATGTCCATTGTCTATTTTTCCAGCACATTAATGCTACTATTTACGCTATTTATGTATAAATAATATATAAAAAATAATAGTTAATGCTAAATAATACAATCTGAAACCTATTTAATGGGTAAAGCATTTATCTTATTAATATTTCATATATTTGGTATTATGTGACGAATATGTTGATCCGTTCGCCACAAGTGTGGCCAACCTCAAAACCTTGTTGGACAACGCTGGTGAAGAAGATGTAATAAGAAGGTTACTGTTTATTTTCGTGGGAAAAACTTATTATGAATATATTGCGTTATTTTTGGTAAAAAGCCGCATGCGAGAAAACACAGGAATTGGGGCATTAAAAGAGAAAGAGGACGATACAAAATGTAATAACTAGGAGATACGAAACAGTGTATGAACGACTAGCAATTTGGAATTGCATGATATATTTCTTCCAATTTAAATATGTATATACTTTGAGTCGAGTGCTTATAAATACAACAGTGCTTAGGCTCATTATTATGCAATGAGGCCCACAATACGTACATAGAAATTATCACGTCTCCTACTTTCCGCGAACATTGAAAATTATGACAGTGATTTTTGCGCGAGCAAAAATACTGTACAGTCAGAAAATTTCAATTCTGTATTAATAATAAGACGATCGTAACGCTTTTACGAGCGGAATGTTATTTAACCGAATTGTTAGGAATGATGAGTCTCCTAGCTGAAATTCTTCACGTTTTAAGTCTTTATCTCTTTATATTAATCCAGTTGATCTGATAGGATAACAGCAGGGATGTGAAACGCTAATCGTGTGCTAAATTTCGTAAGAGCAGAAGTTATGTAGAACAACAGGATGTGAAAATATCAAAGTAGCGGTCAAGGTGGCTCGAAAGAAAACGAGGACGATAAAAATAAGGAAAGAAATCTAGGCGCTATACTGGAATACCTCGCCGTTTCCGAGGGTTATGCATCTCGAGAAGCCTGTGAACCCCAAAACCGTGAAAGGCAAATAAATGAATCACATCAATTCCCCGCTATACGTCTCTTCGTTGTACGTCGTGAATGAATTAGGGAACATTTCGTAATAACGTGTGTTGCTTCGCATACACGTCATTTGTGAAGACCAAAAGGCGGAATTCAAGAAATTCCAATTACAGTATATATAATGTCTCTATAATTTAAATCGCTTTAGTCGTGTTTTAAATTACATGTTTGCTGTATTTTCATTTCGCGAATAATTTCATTTTGCCGCCTCACGTGGGATCACAAAATGTGTTGGTTCATTGCCGAATGAGCTTGGATGTGATCGTAGTGTTACGCATTAGTTTTAACTTGAGAATCGTTCTAGGTGCATGTTTATATATATATATATATATACAGTCAAACTCGGCTATAACGAGCGCCACGGGACCGTTTAGTTTTGCTCGTTATAGCCGTTAAACTTAATATCCGTGAAGGCAAAAGCATGCATGCGTATGGTGAAATAAGACATAAGTAGTAAAAGTGAATATATAAACAGAAAGGTTATTTAGTAAATTTATGAAAAAAACCTAAAAATGAGAATAAACTAGAAAATTTAAAGTAAACATACGTACATATAAAATTTACTCACAGCTGCATCCTTAATCACTCCCCTTTTTACAAAAATAACTTTGAATAGTAGCCTGTTTCATAGATTTCACTTTGAAGTCTCTTAAATTTCCTCTTATTACACTTAGTGCACTAAAAACACCATCGGAAATGTCAATGTTTTCAAAAAAATCATTTAATGTTTCCACGGCATCCTGAGTAAGGATTGTGTCTTCGACACATTCAACATTGTCTTCATCACTGTCTGCTGTGCTTTATACTGTCTCTATTATTTCACTCTCCGTAGGAATTCCACTGGTAATCAAATCATCATCAACATGAACAAAATTGTCAATGTCATTTACATGGTCAAAATTCGCAATTCCATTTTCTTTAAGCCATTCTGATCTTCATCAACGTTATGGTTATCAATCGAAAATTCTCCCGATATTAAACCAGACATTCGAAAACAGTTTATGATCGTTGTAGGTGAAACATGTATCTGTCATCAAATGAATTGCATCCAATACAGAGTCGTTGCCATCTAAACCTCTTTCCCTCCTTTCAATCAACTGTAAAACAAAAAATCGCTTGAAATGGCATTTAAAACTTTTAATTATCCCCATGTCCATTGGCTGCAAAAAAGAAGTCGCATTTGGAGGCAAAACACCAGTTTTACATTGGATAACTCCTGCATATGTGGGTGCGTAGGACAGTTATCGACAAGGAGTAGAATGTTTCTATTTTTCCTCCGTAACTCGTTGTTCCACTGACTTACATATTTCTGAAAAATATTGGAAGTCATCCATGCCTTTTTATTAGCTGCATATTCAACGGGAAGCTTCTTTACATTTTTGAAACAACGTGGCTTTTGTGACTTACCAATAACAAAAAGTTTTTTTTTGTCAGTCCCATTTATGTTTGCGCACATTAAAACTGATAAACGATTCTCAGGTCTTTTGCCACCAACACATTTGTCACCTTTGAATTTAAACGTTGCATCTGGCATCATGTATAAAACAGTCCAGTTTCGTCGGCATTGTAGATGTCTTCTTCTCTGTAACCTTTTCGACACTCCTCCCAAACACTTTTCACCCATTCACTTGCCGTTTTAGAATCTGCTGACAGGGCCTTTCGCATAAACAATGCTATGCCGATTTTTAAAACGATCAAGCCACACGTTATTGCATGTGAAGTTCTTGTGTCCTAACTGTTTTGCAAATTTATCTGCCTGTACCTTGCTGGGGAAACCAGCATTTCTCTGCCACTTAAACCACTCCAGAAGTGCTTGATCAACAGTACCCAAGTCGCACTTCCTCATTTTCTTGTTCGTCGTTAGGTCGTTCTGTAGTGCAGATAAAATCGCTTCTTTCTTTTTCCATAAGGTTGAAACCGTAGACGACGATAAATTAAATTTTTTACACACTTCAACATTTTTTTACCACGTTCTAACTCTCGAATAATATCAACCTTTTCGCGAATAGACAAAAACTTCCTTTTATGTACGGACATGTTACTCGTTCAAGGGCAGAATCTCAACTGATTTTTGTGATCAACGCTACGAACTTTCTTTGCAAACTGTGAGCATACCAATTCCAGGAAGAGTTAATGAGGAGACGGATTAAACGTGGGATTTCCCATCTTTACGTGGGAAAGGGTGTTGAGTGAATTCGGCTGAGCGACGGGGGTGGACGCCATTGTACATGCCCTTACCCCTTACCCCCTTCCAAACACAACCTCCTGGCTGTAAAAGAGCTGAGGGTTGGGAGGAGAGGACAAAGGACCTCCGCGAGTGCCACTGTACCTGCAAGTTGGAAATTCTTGGTTTGGACGAAGGGATTATTTTTTAACAACAACGCCGCGGTCTTTAACCTCTCCGAGGGATAGGGTGTAGAGGCTGGACTCGAGAACACAAGGTTACATATTTTGGGTCACTATGAGGATTGAAGGGGCTGACCGCCGCCGCGTTTGAGACAGTGAGAAGTGGTCAAAGTTTGCTCGATATATCCGTGAAGCGTGCTCGTTATATACGAGAAATATTTGTATGTAAATGCTCGTAAACTTATCTTGGAGGTAGCATTTGCTCACTATACCCGTGAACTCGTTACAACCGTGCTCGTTATAAACGAGTTTGACTGTATATATATATATATATATATATATATATATATATATATATATATATATATATATATATAACTTTTGTTTATATATATATATATATATAACTTTTGTTTATATTATTTTGCTATATTATTTTTGACATATTATCTTATGTATTGTAAATCATGCATTATTTGGGGTACAAATGTGTCACAAAATGTCCGCCACGATAGCAACTCCAACTTTTATCATTATGGATATGGTAAAATAGGTTTTGCTATACGTCGTTTCGTTATACGTCGCAATTTACAGGGTGTAAATCGGGGACTTGCTGTAATGGAGAAAAATGAGGTTTGGTACTCGCATCTTTAAGTATGTACCTTAGTGTAATTTTTTGCCGTACTGACGACCGTAGAAAATATAAATAAATAGAAAGAGAGAATAGCATAGGGAAACACATAAATAAACGAGCCTAAGAGAAATAGCGAGGAAAAGGGGGAACATGCTATTTAACTAAGCATTAATTATGTAGCATGTAATCTTAAGATCCTGGGAATGGAAGTATATAATAAGGATGTTAGATGGAAGCGGAAGAATAGGGGACTGGATTCGGGAAAGCTGTTATCTGAAGTTGCCTTCCTTTTGTTTTTAATTACTCATAAATTTTTACACAGGGATCTACCGCAGATCCATAGCTTCTCTTGAAATTGATGCTCATTTCTACGAATGAGTCATTACTTTCTCTTTCAGTTCGTTCGGGGTTAGGTGAAAGAGGAAACTGACTTGGTCTCAATCTCCCCCAATAAAGATGTCAATTCAATTCAAATTTAACTGTCCTTGTTAATATCTTCGCTGAAAATTGTGGGGGTCCTCGGCTGTATACATTAACCTCCGCGCAACTCTCTCGGAAACTTCTTGTACAAACCCTGCCTCGCTTTACATATAATGAAAGCAGACCCTTTCGTATTAACGGAAAGAATATTTTCGTCAATCTCCAACCCAATGAATTGTTCTGAACTCCTCTTTAGTATTGAAAAGCCTACAACGTGATTTTTTAATGCTAACGAGCGAAAGATTGAGTGAAGAGGTAAAACTCATCAATAGCGGGAAAATCGCGACTAAGCAAAACCGTGAACAGCGAGTTATACGTGAATGTAAATATAAGAATTCTCTCGGGGAATGGATTATTATATCATGAAAAATTGATTTTAAGTCCGAAAAACGAGGATTTAAAAACGGACAAATTTTGTCACCACGACTATAGTCACGATTACCGTTTAAATGTTCGCCATAAAATAGCTCTTTCCCAACTATCGACGAATTAACACCCATATGCCGTATTTACCCGACTATAAGACGACCCCCATTTACAGAAGTAATATTGGACGAGAAAATAAATTAGGTAATCAAAAAATTACTTATTTTTTATTTAAATCTCTTACAATTGTTATCATAACATGCATTGCAAAGATAAATAGGATTTAAACCATGTTAGACCAGTTATAAAGACTGCCACATTTTTAGCGTATTTTTTTAAATCCGCTAATGTAGTCGTTTTGTCCGTCAGTCCGACAAGATTTCCGTTACCGGTGACTACTTCCACACCGTTCAAGTTAGAGCAACCAAATTTTTAGGGATTTTTCATGGCCATAAGTTCTTACCACGGTTGAAATTGGAGACTCCATGGTCAGTCTAAGGGGAGTAGTAAAAAAACGCTCTTAATATCTGATACAACAGTTCTTTCCTTATTTGTTTATTTAGCTATTTCTTCGTTCGCGGATATAAAAAGATCAGTAAACTTTGATTGAAATACAAAACTGAAAAATCTCGTCTTATACACGGGTAAATACGGAAGGTTTATATAGGCTACATATGCTTGTATATGCGATACGAAAATTTCGTCGCTAAAGAAACGGAGCTGAATTGCTTAGTGATAAAAGTGAATGATGAAAATAATTCAACGATTTCACTTCTGAACTTAATCTATTTTTCATAATTTACTTTTCATTTTTCTTAAAAGGTTTTGGGTAGGTCACGGTCTGTATTTAAAGCATTGATTCGATGCCTGACGACTTCCTTTCTTCCTTTTCATGCAAAAGGGAAAGAATTTAAAACCACTTTATTATGCATTTACTGCTCCTTCTTGTGAAACTCAATGTTTTATGAATTTGTTAATGTAGTAACTTTGCAGAAAGAATGGTTAATAACAAACTGTGTAAAAAATGATTTTATAAAGTAATAATCGAAGTAAATTTGTGATGAAAACAGAATCATAAATTTAATTATGAAATACAGTAGAACTCCGAATATCCGAACACCAATTGTCCGAATACCCAATTATCCGAAAAAATACTTTTATTTGCTACATGTTTCTTAATACCTTACGCTGTGACATTCCGATATATTCGAATTTGCATTTATGACCCTTCACGGTGTCATTCGAATTTACCCCACGGCCTCGAAAACTTTTTTTTCGATATTGTTACATTCGAGATCCCCTTTTTGCCTTAAAACACACCAAACGCCTCCCAAATGCTCTCCTTAACGTAAATACCGACTCGATGTGTAGCACTAACTTTAGGCATCCCCCCTCTGAGTGGAAGGACACGAGTTCGAATGTTATAAATGTCTTTTTGACAGTATTTCTCTTCTTTTGAAGAGATTGGGGCAATTTTTATGGCCCTGGTGATTGTTCGAACGGCATTTTAGAGAAATTTGTCAAAGCAATTTTGGACATCTTTCTTTCGTGCGTTCTTCCTCAGTTTTCATACACACACACATATATACATACATACATATATATATCCGCTTTTCAGCTATTATCTTGGGTTTTTGGCATATTATAAGTTGAGCTATTTGTTGCATAATAATGCCGCATTTGATCAAAAAGTTCACGCACTTTTTTCTCAAATATAGCGACTAAAACATTGCGTACGGGAAATACGCGTGATATTGGGTCTACCGACAAGTAGCGGAAGATTTTCTAACGATTGCCGCCCCTCTTCGTATTACAGACAAATAATTTTACTCTGCGCTAACATTAAAACAAAAATCGTGCGTTTATTTTTTTCACTTCCTTCTATCCAATTATCCTAATTGTCGATTATCCGAACCACCATTGGTCCCAATTGGTTGGGACAATCGAAGTTCTACAGTATGTATACTATTACGACGACTGACTGTCTTTTAATTCCTAATAAGACTTGATTTAGGTCCACCCTTCATTTTTGCCGGTCACTTGAGGCACGCGAGACGATTTTATTGGAACACAACTGAAATAAATTGTTTTCGAACTTCTCGTTAATATTTATCCATTTTTGTCACAATAAAAAATGCCATTGCTAGTGAGATGCAATTATGTCGATAAAATAACTTACTAATAACGACTTTTGTCCTAAAACGAGCTGCTTGTTGCTCCATAATCGTCGTACGACCATAAATGGTCTGGGACAATTGCATCTTTTTAGATGACAAGTTGAACTTTACATAGCCAATCTATCGTTTTCTGAGATATAAATCTGAGAATAAATTGCCACAGTTAAACACAAAATTATTTTAATTTTGGGTGCATTTTAAATTAGCGCATAAGGCAGAAATGGAATGCCAATTTTTGTAATTTTGGCAAGCGAGCAAAAGAAAAAAGGTTTACCGTCCCTGTCCTTGAATAAAAAGGACTGAAAGAGATTTTCTGAAGGGATTTGCGACGGAAGAAAGCCATTCGCAGTGATGCCAATTTGGCCTTTTTCCCGCTAGATCTGGCGGGTTTCGTATTCGTATGGTGGGGATAATTATCATACGACCGGGAAAATTATCATCTGGCGGGTGGCTTGAATACTAGCGGAGCAGATTCAACGTTTTGACTTTTTCTGACGGATTTTAACGTTTGTCCCACTCCGGTTAGAGGCCTGAAGATCCATTATTTCATCGAGCGTACCCGCGCATAAATCCCTCCCGACTCTTCGGGAATCTATGCAGATCCAGGCCGTGCGGTTCTGGAGCAAAACAGCTAAAAAGCAGGCGGAGCACCTACGAGAGATTGCGGAAGCGACACCGCAGCCCTGGGACCGCCATAAGAGACCGCGCTCTTCCACGGGCGCAGACGAGGACCTCCCCCCGCACAAGAGGAGGAGATAGGGTCAAGGGTGGCCCATACGCTCACTTGTGAGCATTCGTTAACAAACCTACGACCATCGCTTAGGTGCCACCAACGGTGAAGTTGTGCGATCAGCTACCTAGGCATCCACAAGCTGAGATAAGCAACCCAACATGCAAAGGCCGCGCATAAACGCAGGTAACTTTGCGGTTAGGGTCGGATAATGTCGTTCTTTGCGGATACGGATAGAATCCGGATAATAAGTCTGCGGGTAAGTTTCGGGTTCGGTTGAGAGACTGGATTGGAATCTCCAAGCCGCCTAACTAAGACTTAAAAATTCCGTTACCTAAATGTTTCCCATTTTGGATAGGTTACCTGAAATTCTGAAAGCGTATCCCGAGAGTTCTCTCAAAAGGGATAAAGCCGACACACTCTTGGGATACAATGTTTGAAAACAACATATCAGGAAGTTGATTTCGTTAATTATATCGAACAAAAAAGCTTCACATGTATGGGTTTTCAATTTGAAAAATTAATAGAAAATTAAAATTCGGCAGAAAAAGAAGAAAGCTTGTGCTCAAGTTGCAACCATTTTATTATTCAATTGGCGAAACAATTGTAGAAACTATTAACCGATAACGTAAGTAATCCACAAAAAATGAAACTTTTAGGAGTTGGCAATACTTTGCGAGTTTCAAAAGAGCCAACACTGTGTTTATCGTTAGTGTTCAAATTGACTGATAATTTTGTAGCGAAGATGAAAACCCGATACGAAAATGAAACGAAGGAGCTCCACAAACTAAAGGCGTCTTCGATCGAATTTTTCCAATTCGATATTACACGAGTTAAATTGAATAACAAATGGATCACCCAGAAAATGTGGTGTGAAGTCAGGCATTATAGAAATGCTGCTATTGAAAATCCATTTCAAGATTTAGCCAATATTTCTATTCCTTTGCTCATAATTCTGTTCTCTATTGACAATCCGACGTGCAATTAAATGATAGGAAAAATGTTCTAATTATGACACTCCCAAAGATATAATTTCGCAAGTAGTAATTATGCAATCGTACTCGTACGAAGGAGACGAAGAAACTTGATAAATATATGAAAAATATAGTTCATCTTATAGAATTTTTAATATTTAGTAATTTTCACAGATGTGATAAAATATAATATATATTACTGTATATTGTAGGTACTATATTATATTGTGTTTAATCTTAATTCTCATTTTATGATTATGATTTCATGATGTTGATGTGCATATTTTATTTTTTCTACCCCATCATAGAGTAAAAAAATTTAAAAAATCGAAAAAAGTTCCAAAAAGTTGACATTGAAACAGAAAACTTGAAATAAATTGTTAAAGATGTAGTAATGGGTTTTTATTTAAATTTTTACTTTTTCCGTTTTTTAATGGAATTAAATTTGTCTTCTAATACACTTAGCGGGATCTGCCTTTCTTTCAAATAAAGATCGCGGAATCTGGCTTATGTTCAAATAGTTTCAGCAGGGCCATGTGGCAACACTGGTCATTCTCCCCTTCATTTCTTTTCCCTCAAGAAAAGGAGTAAGCTAAGTGGCACTGTCGAGGGAACTTGTCCCCATCGCCCAAGAGAGGTGGACTGACTTGAACTCAAAGCGACGGGGCTGCTGTGATTTTCCCTTGCAAATTAAATGTGTTGGAGGGATACCTGGATCGGACACCGACCTGAGGCAAGGAGAGGGTGGGACATTGACCTTAAAGGGAGGGAATATCTAACCCATCAACTCCTCTCGTTGCATCACGGAGAAAGAATTTCTCAAACCTGTTCTAAGACTTAAATAATCTCTCGAAAAATATACATTTACCAACCAATCTCAATGAGTGATTTTGTTTAAATTTCAAATGGAAATGTGTGCAGCGGAAGCCCAATGCAGTGCTTGCCATACAGGTCGCAGCAACTGATTTTTATAGGCACCGCAAAAAACCTTTTTAAATAAATAAACCAACTTTTTGGAAATGCCATAATGGCAATAATATATATCCTCTAAGAAATTAATGATTGTTAGATGCCAATAAATGAATGCGACCGAACGATTTGAAAGCCTTATGTGAAAATAAAATACCCTGTGTCAAGGTGGGGGTGCTGCGAAATTCTGTTTATTATTGAAAGGGTGCCACGCCTGCAAAAATACACGGAACCACTGACCTAATGGTATATTTGCAGTCTTCGGAGGTTCTTAAATAGCAGAATGCGTATGTATATTTGGCAACTGTGCACCAAATTCTCGGTCAACTTGGCAAAATGCGGAAGACATTAGTTTTCCTGTACAGGTTTATTCCGTTCAACTGCCGAAGTTGAGTCGTAGGATTAGAATTCTGCGGCGGACGGGCGGACGCTTTGAATGATATCGCACACGCCTCTATAGGTGATTTAGCTGGTTTTAATCTGCCTTAAACAGTGGTACAGCTAAGCAGTCGACCTGTATCTAGTGAAGGCCATTTCAAGTCTTTCCAATCCTCGCGATTACTTACAAGGCTTTAGTATGACATTTCGACTATGCCTGTTATTCGCCACATTTCTCTTCCCGGCTTATGTTAATGGTAAGTGTGCATCTGTTTTAATTTATTTATTAATATCGGTATAAGTGAAATGAATCCTAAAGAGAACTATATTCTTAAGGATTAGCTGAAAATAATCACCGCAGTTCAGTCAGTGGCGGAACTAAAAACTTTCGGCCCCCTGCGAAAATAATTTCTGAAACCCTTCATAATTCGTTGCATAATATTACATATAGAAATATATGGACCTTCAGGGCCCCCTAAATCCATTGTCTCCCGCGGTCGCGGACTCAGCAGTATTATGGTTCCGCTACTGTGTTCAGTTAAACTTCATTTCATCTGTCTTAGAAGAAATTCACATAAATTTATCAAATAAATTGAACTTTTTATATACAGCCAAGATAATTGTCAGTAAATCTCACAACGCTTTGTGATGCATATTCTTTGCTACCAGTAATTAAACATATCCAGTCTTTCTAAGAGGCAAATGTGTCATTCCTGTGGAAAATTTCAAAATTTTTGTCCTTAAGAATCTCATTGTTGATATGCATTATTAGATAACTTATTCCCGACATTAATATTCAGCCAATTAACAAAAGTGTGATAAATACCTTTTGTAGGTGTGTTTCTCTCCAATCTCAACAACGCTTGTTACCGATGTATGTGCGAAGCAGCAAAAGGCTGTGGCAATAATGGTTGTGCTAAGGGATACTGTGGACCATTTTACATTTCGGAGTTATATTGGGCTGATGCAGATAAAATAGTTCTCAAAGGAGATAATCCTGAACGAGAAGGAGGTAACAGTAGATATTAAGGATATTCACTAATTCACATTAATCTTGTAATATTTAAATAGTGCAAACAAAGCAAAATGTTTCTCAAACTTCAAGTTAGATTTGTTAGAGAGTGCTTAATTAATTA
The DNA here is from genome assembly GCA_028673005.1 of Tanypteryx hageni. NCBI lineage: Eukaryota > Metazoa > Arthropoda > Insecta > Odonata > Petaluridae > Tanypteryx > Tanypteryx hageni. Next base: position 62,476,249 of record CM054120.1, on the reverse strand, counting down.
TATGTTGTCATTTTTGTGTTATAGTTGGCTCTAAAAATTCATCATTGGAAAATATTTTGATATGTTCGCATTAAAAATATAAAATAATAACGTTGTCTTAATTTGCAGCCTTCGAGGATTGTGCTAGAGACTATGCTTGTGCAAAACGAATAATTGAGAGATACATGTTGAAATATGGAAGGGTAAGTGTAGGCCAACTAATCCGTTAACTGTTTTCATAGTATCGGTTAGATTCATGAACCAAGATAGGGCTGTAACTATACTCTATTTCAAATGACTTGGTGAGTGAGGGAGAGATAGGAGAGAAAGTGAACGGGGGCAAGACACTAGGAAAGGAGGGGGAGCCTAAGTGTTCGAAAGCTCACCTTGCATCGGGTCTCCCTAGTGGTAACATCGTGTCTGAGTGTGCTGTGTTGCCACATTTGCGAATTCCCTTTAAATGCCCGCCAAACGTTACATGTGCTCCGGTGTAGAGTTGGGAATGTCTAGCTTGAGCTTTCTGCTAGGAAGCACTACCCCACCTCTTAGCAGCAGAGACATATGAGCGGTCCCGAATACAGCTGAAATCTCACTCGTCAAGTCATTTGAAATAGACTATAGGGTATGGCGAAGGTGACTTTGCCATGGGTGCCTTTCACCAAAGGCATGCCATGCCACCCGCTACCATGCAAAAAATATTTTTTTGTTGAAAAAAGTATTTAGCTTGTGCTCAAATATCACAACTGTTGTAATTAAAAAGAAGTGTTTCTTAATTAAAATGGTGGAAAAAATATTCCATCACTTTCTTAAGTCACTTACTGAAACTCAGTTATAGGCACTGAATCTTCTAGTTACAATTCTATAATAAATTAAGTGATAAGATTAAATAAAATAATGCATTAAACTTTTTGGTTCTCCCATTCATGCATCAAATAGAGCTTTGTATGTATTTTCTATTATTTTTAAATGAAATGTTATATAAGTACTTTGTCTATGCTCAGCATCCTTGACTCAAATGACATATTATACAGTATCTTCCTCATTGTTTGATAAGGATTTTTCTTAAGAGAATTCTCAGTTTTTTAATTCAACATCATACATATAACGACATTGACTGATAAAAAAACTGCACCTTTTTCTTTTATTTTCTTTGCAGGATTGCAATTTGGACCGTGTAACTGATTGTGAAGATTATTTTTTAATTCATTATAATGGTGGGCCTCAATGTGAACATTCATTAAAAGGCACTGATAATTATAATCAATTTATGCAGTGTCATCAACAAAAGTAAAAAGGTAAATAGTACTTTATGTAGAATTAATTATTATGATAGTATTGGATGCACATCACTAATAATATTTTGCAGTTAATTATAAAATAATATATTATGGATTTGTAAACAGTAAAAATGAATTAACATTAAAGCAACTCTGATAAAAGCAGAAAATATCTCTGTTCTCGGATATGTTACCAGAAATCATCTTTTTTTGGATTTTGGCCTCATAATTAAATTACATTGATAAAAACATGCACATTATAAAGTGCTTTACTTAGTCATAGTTGAAAAAGCGTGGCTTAATCTCACAAGTAATTCATGCCTCCCTGCTTGATTTGTCTCCAAACTACCATAGGCATTTTGAAACCTAATAGGTACATTGTGAACAGCCATTTTAAAAACTAATTCATCATATGCATTACAACTAAGGCATGAAATTTAACATTCTCTGCCATAAAACAGATTGGAAAACTTCATATTGTAACTGTTACCTTGTTTACAGAAAAAGGTGAACTTGTACAACATTAACCATCAAAAATAGGCTATTTGTTCTATAGTAACCCTGATCAGTTGAACATTATATCAATAATACAGGTTTTCCTCTCTTTATGCAAATTCGTTATTATGCAACAAACTTATTGCTACCGGAATTTCTTTTTATGCAACTTTGATTCGCTCTTATGCCTTTATGTGGCCAGTGCAATACAAATGCAAGAAAGTTCACCACTACACCACAAGGCGATCATTATCTCTCATTACCTCTTATGTTGTGCATATCAGTACTACAGTAAAAGAGATGAGAGTGGAGGATATTTTAGAGTGGAGATTAGATGGAGATTCTTAGTGATACTTTTTGAGCACACTTGAGATGTTTTGTCTCCTTGCCCGCAGAACTTGTGTTGGGCCAAGACAACCCTCCAGCACTTTAAACCTCCACTATGTTATTATGTCGCCCATAACAGCCACCACTTGTGCTTGTCTGCTTCCTTTTATTGGCGAGTATAATTTACAGTGTTAATTGTTTTAAGTTTGTATTTAGCGCGTAAGAAGTCATTATGGAGTGAAAAAAGAGCAACTTGGAGGAGAGTTAGGATTGCTTGTGGATAGGATTGCCAGATGTCCGGTTTTTAACCGGATTGTCCAGGAAAAAGGTAAAGGTAATACTGGACATAAATGTACAAGTATATTTTCTCGCACACTTCACCCATTCGATGCCTGTGTCCAGTATTTTTGGAGAAGCCACCTGGCAACTCTACTTGTGGAACATATCCCTATCTTTTACATGTAAATATGGGTTCTGTTCATGCGAATTCCCTTTATGCATCACTTTCCTGGAGCGCAACCCTCGCATAAAGAGAGGAAAACCTGTATTTAAACTAAGTTGATAGATTTTATAAAAATAATATACAACATTTTAATTTTACATTACGTCATAATCATGTAGATAGAACTTTGTGCTCCTCTTCTCCTGTCTTTGTGTATATACTCATTGCATTGCAGTTACAGCATCTAAAGCTGTGCACGATGATGCTCTTAGCATTGCTTTTATATCATGGTATTGAGTAAAACTGTTTTATATTTTGGTGCATTTACTTTAGGACCAGTATGACTCCTTACTGTTTCTAAACATAGATTATTTTACAATATTCCCAGCTTGTTTGAGAGGTGGAACATAGAAACTGATATTTGTTTGAAATAAAAATAATGGATAAAAAACACTTAGCAGTCTTGCTCTTCAAGTAGTAAAGGACACATTTATTGCTTGAAATTTAAATTATTCTCCAAATCCTCTCGATAGAAAAATAATTTTACAACTGGAAGCAAGCAGGTGAATATAGGAAGTCCTCGATTTACAAACAGGTTACATTCCTAGTGTTCATTCGTAAGTCGTTCGTTCGGTACTCAAAACAAATATCTCCATAAAGATTAATGTAATATCCTCGAAAGCCTATTTAACTTAGAATTTACTTGAAATTGGTACATAAACATAATAAATTAGAGCTCTAGTTTTCTCTGGGTGGAACACAAGGAGGGGCTTCAGTAGAGTTAAACGGTTCTTTGCTGCTTCAAATAAGGGCATACTTTTTCCTTCTTTAGATATGTATGTTCTTTCAAGCATCTTTTTGTCAGAACAGTCCAGTTTCATCAACATTAAACACTTGATGCTCAGTATATCTGCCTTTCTTAATAATGTTTTAACAAATTCAGCTGCTTCTTTTTCATCGGCACTAGCAGAATCCTCTGTAATTTTTATATTATGTAAATTTACCCTGCTGTTAAAATGCAAAAACTAATCATGACTAGTGTGGAATGAACCTTCAGTTTCAGCTTGTTTGGTTTGAATGTGCCAGTATAAGCTATGAGCCCTCTCTTGAATATGGCCAAGGTTATTAGGAATCTAAGCCGCATCCAGACCTAGCAAACAAGTGTGAACAAACACTAGTGAACAAGCAGAGGCGAACGTTCATTCACAAAAAGTTTTTGCTTGTGTTATATTGCATGTAGTACACTTTAAAATGATTTGAAATCCATTTGTAGATCTGGGAGGAATAGAGTAAATATAAAATTAGAAGGCCATGAAATATATATTTTCAAAACTGCTCCAGCCCTACCAATCATGTAGGTAAATCTTAGTTAAAATATATCAGTATTATTTTGGTTAGAGGCTAGTATTTCTGACACCATCATTAGCTCTGTGTTCAATTTGAGTGGTATAAGTCGTATTTGGTTAAATATTGCTCTGGCAACAATCATGTAAGTAAATTTTAGTTACAATGTTTTATTACACTTGTGGCTATTGGTGCACACAAAAAGTTTTTGCTTGTGTTATGATGCTGAATAATTGTTCCGCGTAATTCATGTTATTTTAAAGTTTTCTTTCTATGTATTTTGTTGTGCAAAATAAATAAAATCGTTTTACAGAATTGGTTATTTTGGTTGAAAAGTTTTTTTTAACCTCTACAAATATATTTAGTCACTCACTGCCTAAGAACAGGAATCTCAGGTTATGTGCCAAATTACAAGAAGTTGGCTGAAGATTTGCAGTAACAAGTTTCACATTGATTTATTTTTCATATTTGGTTTATAATAAATGCTTTAGTTAAGTACTTATATATATATATATATATATATATATATATATATATATATATATATATATATATATATATATATATATAATGATACAGAAATAACAGATAATATAATGAAATAAAAAGCAACGAGAGGTTGAGAGGGATAGGAAGGAACCAATGAACACCTACAATAATGTTGTAGATGTCCACAGCGATAGAGGAAGGCTTGTAGTTTGGAGCTTTCAGGTTACTGCCCTTCGTTGGCGAGAGAATAACGGAAACTAAAACAAAGCGTTACACTGGATGTAGGAGAAAAGGGAAAGGATGGGGTTCAGGAAAAGAGGGGTAGAGGGTTAATTGGAGCAGGAGTGTTAGCAAAGATTTAAACCTGGGTAGGAGAGATAGTGGAGAATGCCAAGTGCTAGTGCTAGTTCCCATTGATGGAATTGTGATGTGGAGAAACTATCAGGAAGGGCACGGATGGTTTTAACTGTGAAGCAGCTATTGAAGGGAAGGGAGTGGGTTATAACACATGGTCGGCTACCAGAAGAGGGCACCTGAGAGCAACACTATTCAGATGGCCATTCATGCAGATATTAAGAGGTGTGGTTGTGAGACCCATGTAGAATGCAGGGCATTGGGTACAGGTGAGTAGATATACTACGATTTTGGTGGTACAAGTACCGTAGGATAAAATTGGATATGAGATTTGGGTAACAGGGCTGGTGAATGAGGAAGAATTATCTAAGATGGGGCAAGTGAGGCAGTGTGGCCTTTCACAAGGGAAGGACCCTGCGGGGGATGGTGGAGGACTGGTGAGGAGTTCCGTATGCTAGAGCAGGTCATCAAGATTCCTAGGTCAGTGGAAAGATATCTTAGGGGGCTTAGGGAAGAGTGCAGATGTTGCGGGTGTGTTAAGGAGAATAGGATGGGCAGCAGTGATGACATTATTAAGGGCTTCGTGTAGCCCCAGGTGAAAGGTTGTAGCGAGAGTCAGAAGGGCTTCTGTCTGAGTAGGTGGGTTTAGGTTAGATGTGTGTCTGGAAGGGGAGAAGATGGTGCAATGTATTTCATTGTGGAGTAAGTCGGCAGGGTAGCCCTGGTTGAGGAAAGCCTCAAGGAGTAAGGCACAATAATCAGATAGTGAGGTGCTATCCGAGGAGATTCTAAAGTCTCGCATGGCGAGGGAGTAAGGAAGAGATTTCTTGGTGTGTTGTGGGTGGCAGCTGGTGTAATGGAGGTATTGTAGGTGGTTGGTAGCTTTTATGTGCACCGAGGTGCCAATGCATCTATTACGGAAAAGAAGGTTAACATTGAGGAACGTGGAGTGTGATGTAGAAGAGTAATGAGTGATGGAGAGGGTGGGATAGATGGAAACTGTCCAAAGAAATGAATTAAGTGACTCCACCCCTTGGTCCATAGAAAAAATACGTAGTTGATGATGTGGAGCCAGATGAGGGGTTTATGGGGAGAAGATTGAAGGAGCTGAGACTCCCTTCCACCCAGGAAGCATTTCGTGTAGGAGGGGACATCTGAGTTCCCATGGCAGTTCCTTTAATTTGAAAGAAATGGCGCCCTCCAAACGTGAAGTTGTTTTTCATGAGAACCATTTTCACCAGGGAAGTAAGGAAAACAGTAGATGGTTTCTTCTCACCTAAGCTGTTATCAAAGCAGGTTCAAAGAGCAGCGAGTCCATTGGAGTGGGTTTTATTGGTGTAAAGTGAACAAACATCTAAGGTAACCATCATGGTGTTTGGTGGGAGAGGGTACAGGAGTGCTTTTAGGCATTGAAGGAAGTGGTTAGTGTCTTTGACAAAAGAGGGGAGCTGTTGGACGAAGGACTTTAGGTGATGATCAACAAAGGTGGAGATTTGCTCAGTTGGCGAATCAAAACTCGTGACAATCAGGCGACCTGTGTTTCTGGGTTTATGGATTTTGGGAAGGTAAAAGTTGGGAGTATGGGGGTTAGGGGGCACCAGTAGAGTGGTTACATCCTCAGATAGTCCTTCACCTGTTCCCGCTGTGTGAAGGAAAGTGGAAATATCAGAGGCATGGCGGTTGGTGGGATTAGAGGCGAGGGGGCGGTAGGATGTTTGGTCCAAGAGTTGGCGGAGGGCCTCTTGGTTGTAATCCTCCCTATTGAGGGTGACCAAGGTGGAGTCCTTGTCTGTGGGTAAAATTATGATATTTTTGTTGGACCTAAGTTAGGATAAAGTGTGTCTTTAGTATTTATTGCTCAAGGGGGTGGTGTGAGGGGAGTGTAGGGGGTATGTGTTGAGATGAAGGTTTGAAGAGGGAAAGGGGCTCATTATGTTTGAAGGGAGTGGGTGAATTTGAAGAGGGAGAAGCAGTGGTCTTGAAGGTTAGTTTCAGACAAAGGGAGCAGGCAGAAGATTGAGTGTCAGCTAGGAGATGGAAATGGTTGAACTTCAGAATGGGAGAAAAGGAGAGTCCCAGGGAGAGCAAATTGCATTCTGCAGGGCTAAGGTCATGTGTGGAGAGATTTATAATGTCCTCCTTGTCAGGGTTGCATAAAGAGTGGGGCAGTGTTTGTGTGAAAATTCGCAGTTTAGGATCACAGCTCCTCAGTTTGAGTTTTACTTTGTATAGAGAGGGAGAGGTGGGAATTGCAAGAAGATCGGCCAAGCTGGGCTTCTGCCCAAGGAGGGGAGGAGGAGGGTGGGTTGTATTCCCCTGGTTGGGAGGGGTAAAAGGGAGGGGAAGACCCATCTGAAAGTGCTTCATGCAAAGGGAGGAAAGTTTCCTCATGGCTTACTTTCTAACTATCAGTGTCTTTCTGAGCACTTACAATGTCCTCGCCTGAGGCTGAAGAAGACTTAATAAATTGTTCTTGTAGGGAGATGGCAACATTATAATATTGTAATATATATACACACACATTGTTTTAATAAAAATTATATCTACTCTTGTTGCTTTATGCGCCATTCACGTCCCAAATAATTTAAGTTGTGTCCTCATAGGTGACCACTGGCCAATTTAATATATAAATTTAAATCCCCAATGCCTGATGAAAGATTGAAATACAGTAAACTTTTGCCATTCACAACCTTGCCATTTGTGGTTCCAATGGTTTGTGAACAAGTATTCAACAAAGATGACACTAGGATATTCTGGAAAATTATGCCTTCCAGAAACTATGCACACCTGCATACTGGTCCCAATGCCAAGTTTGTATCTCATTTTTAATTATTGTTAAAATGCAACTTTTAGGATTTGGATTTCAATATAATGTTTTTCTTATTGGAAATTTTCAAATATTTATTACTGCTTAACTACAACACTTTGTTGAAAATTTGGGATAACAATTGACTTTAATGCACTGAGCTTTGTTGCAAACTAATGAATTCTTAAACATGACAAAAAGAAATATAGAAGGATAAACATAGCTTTAACTGTATTATATTGGAATAATGTGTTAATTAACTACACCAATTTTTAGGATCAAGTGTTTATTTGTCACAAAAGATTATAGACTTTGTTCTGCTAACCCTGGTCCATAACCCCACATTTCTCATTTAACCAAGATTTTGCTGTTCATGATGTTTCAGAGGAATGTAACCCTCACAAACAGCAAGGGTTTACTGTACAAAAGTAATTCATTGATGGAGAACAATTTGAATAAATCATTAAATTATGATGAAACAATAAAACATTATGCTTAACCAAATGCCAAAAACAAATTTATTCAGTATTTCTAATTTTCTTTGTGATCAGTAAGATTATGCACTTCTGTAATAATGCAATGATCATGTTAAATGCAAAATTTAAAATTTGGGTTAAAATATTTTGCATTTTAATTTAACGCCATACTTATGATTATTTCAAATTGAGGCCTAATTTTTGCATTGCATTTTGGTGTACTGGTTTTTCCAAATAAAATTGTTTTAATATATTCTATCATTTTTTACTACCATTATTTATGCGAGAGCCACCTAATAATATGTCCTCTGCTCTAAAATTTGACCGTGCATACCTGGAGAGGATCATTTAAAATAATTGAATTTATAATATTGCTGTGGATAATATTATATTGTACATATGTAAAAAACTTGATAATAATAAATTTCAAATATATTATGAACTAGGGGCTAAGCGCTATGCATGGCAACCCTGTGCCTTACACCTCGAGCCAAAATTGCCCACTGCCTGTGTTTAACCCCCTCCATTTGGCCTATATTTAAGTTAGAAAATTATATCGAGCCCCATTTAGGGCTTTCTCTTAGTAGACAACACATTTAATATCACATTAATTTCTCTGCCAATTAAGGGTTTGCTCCTGGGATCTTTAATATGAATATGATAATGCAAATGCTCTCAAACAGTTGGTCTCAATCAAGTATTTCAATCGATGAATGAGGAAAGAAGAAATTTGGCATGAATGGATGGCAAGTTTGGTGTTCCTGAGGCAGAAGTGGATTCTATATTTTACTGGCCATGATAATTAGTATTTAGATAGATTCTTCCATAAATTGATCTGATTCACAGCAGATGTAACTACTATAATATATAATAGTGTAAAAATAGTTGATTTGTAATTACTGAAGAACATATCTTAATTTCATCATATATATTTATTATTCACTATGGGCCTCAAGTCCTTAGTGCCACTCACTTCCTTTTACTTCTGCTAGTAATTTCGCATAGCTCACTCTGTTGTCCTTGCCTTTTCATATTTTCATGGCTGACTGTTCTTTTAGTCTCTTGAAAGACAATATATTCCATTTGTTTTCTTCTCATCAGTATTGTTATCCCTTTTTAGATCAATAATGGGTATGCTCTGCACATGGACATCCACTGGGGGGCAAGGGGAGCAGTTGTCCCACCTCTGGATCAGGCCTTTGTCAAAGGAAAACAACCATTGATGTTTGGTTAAGTCAGGGGATTAACGCAATAAGTTTTCTGAGGTCAGGCAAGCAGGTAGGGACCCCCTGCAATATGCTTGAAACAAACCACTATAATATTAAGTCCAACAAACCCGACTGTGGGAACTTGCTTATCCCCTTGCCCCCTTGGAAAAGTTCCAGTGGATGCCCACGGCTCTGCATTAAGCAGCACATACCCATTAAATTTATTGTATACAAGCCATACCCCTACCTCCCTCTCTCTGCCTACTTCTCTCTCTCCCTACCACTCTATATCTCCTTCCCTACCTTTCTTGCTACTTCTTTCACAGTCCCTTCTTTAATCCAATTCAATATAAGAAATTTCATGAATGTGGCCACGATTCAGATTGCTCTAAGCAACGGAAGTTTTTCTTCCCAAAAAACCTAAAATTTTTGTCTTCAAAACAATATTGTGGTTAGCTTCCAATACTATTTGAAAATCAACTGTAAGAAAATTAATTTTCATTCATTTATGCATTCTTTGGTTCAAATCCTGAATTTGTATGACAATTATAAGCAGCACCATAATTAGCTATTTTAGCACCTGGGACAAACTACTAAATATCCATCCCTTCCCTTCAAAAAATATTGTCTGTAGTTAATTTAGTAACTATTTGCATTTTTTGCACCCCTTGCATAGTTGTGCTTGGGGCAGATGCTCCACTTGCCTTTCCCTCATTACAGTACTGATCATAAGTAATTTAAAATGCAAACAAAAAATGTTTTATATTCTTTTTCGTGTTAATCAAATGGTGAATGTAAATGATCGTGGTATCAAACCCATGCTTTTTTGGCAGACATATATCCACCAAAAACCTGAAAGAAATTGTGCCTAGTATTCGGACAAATGATTCATCAAAATCATGTTGACATTCCTGTTTTATGGTCATTTTTATGTAGGTAGTGTTTGCCAGAATTTTTTTGAAAAGATAAAGAGATTGCATGGCTTTTGGAGTTACCTAAGACAAGTACGTACTTAATTTTTCAACTTTTTATACTTAAGTGCTTATTCTGAAATTTGTTTAGCATGCCTTTATTCACATGTATCATTGGAGATACTGAAAGAATATCAAATATAATGCTTTATAATTTTGACTTAGATGACTAATTTGGACACAAAAATCAGTTGCCTAGTCTTCAATTGCAGTAAAATTTATAATTAATTTTATAGTATGATTTAAGCACTTAATATCAATTAATAATAATATGTGAAATTTTAGATGTAATATATAGTATACATATGTTGTTTGCCAACTACCAACCATTAAAGAAATAATCATTTTGCACACACTGTAATATTGAACATTTAACAGAATGTATTTATGAAAATAGCATTGAAAAGGGAATCAATATTTTTCCAGAGGTAATAATTTATTAAATGAGTGTGTTCCATGGAGAAGTAATTGAAGACCGATTTCATCAATAAAAAGATATGAGAGATTGAAAAAATTTATCAGCTCTATCTATTATAACACTAAAAAAGCTATGCATTGGTGCATATTGGATAAAAAATTAAAGTGTATTAAAAATTGGAAACCAAAATTGTAATGAGAAGATCTAATCCCTATTCAAAGGCATTGGAAACCCAATAGTTCCAATTCATAAATAGTAACAACTCCTTATGCAGTCCTACATTTATAATTTTTAAAGACCTGAAGAAAGTGGCTATCAGATCCCAAAAAAAAATTGTTTTTGACAATTTAAAAACGTCTGTTGTGTCAGCAATATTATTACTTTCAGAGAGACCTTAAAGCCGAAATCAAAATTGAGAGTGTTTCTCCTATTGCTATAAAATGTTTGGAAAAGAAGAAAAAAGATACATTTTAGAATTTACTCTCGACTAATCAACACCGGTGAAGGCTGTGTTATAATAATGGTATGCATGTTTTTCTCAACATTTTAATGCCTACATGAATAACTTTCTTTTTTCAGATAGAGTATCACCAAGAGAAGGCCCATACAGTCAAATTTCATCCTCTTACCTACAAATACATTCATGTGCCTAGTTTTTATCATGTACTATTTAACCTTTAATAAAATATGCAATTGTTTCAGTTCAACCTCTGAACAACATATAAGTTTCAAATGCCATCAACGATGAGAATAACTACAATATCATAGCTAAAGCTATTAGTTTCCCCAAAACTGCTAATACATCTGCATTGTAAAAATCAGAAATTTTAATGCTCGCATGACATTGTGACCTGTTATTCAAACTGCAAATTTGTTTTGCCACTTTTGCTACACTTTCATCACTCTCCTTCAAGGTCTTTCTTTAGTAATTATTTATTGTAGAATTGAACAAATAAATCATAAAAATATCTGAAGGGAGATCTGGAACTTTGTGTTTGTTTTCTCATTCATATTTTAGTCTAGCACAAAATTAACTTTCATCGTTGCAAAAATCAGTATTTATGTCATTTTATACCAAGAGAAAATAATTATTTTAACTCATATCATTAATCCTTCAAAAATCTTTTTTTAAAATATAATACCTACTGTTAAAACAAAATTTAATTTGGTAATGAGAAAGCATTTCTTAAATAGAATAAAATCATCTGTGGATAGTGGTGTCCAAATTATATATGAAAATTAAAATTACCACATTTAAGTATAGGTGCTTAGCAGTGTAGCATATAAATGGTTAATATATTTACATCCTCTTATTTTTCTTTCAGTTTCTAAACTTGTTTAGCCCATAAACAAAAGGAAAGGAGTTTAGAGTACAGGCATACCTCACTTAACAAAGTAGATGCATTCCTGGCATCCACTTCATTGTCAGAAACTTCGTTGCCAGGGGTAGATATAACATAGAGTGAATGGGGATAAGTTGTAGTACTTCGTTATACCTACTGTAGAAGATGTATATTACTTATACATATAATAATAAAAAAGTATTTATGTACATCGAATAGTGACATAGATGATGTTTTGAGAGTATTTATTAATAGTGGAACATTCCTACACACTTGTGCACACATGTGACAATGTAGGCCTGGTTGGGAATCATTTTAACGACACAATCCCAAAAACTATATGTGGTCTGTCACAAATAGTGGCACAAGTGGCAGACCTAACTTTTGTTCAAAAAATAATATAAACAAATTTCTGTGATGGAAGTAAAGCAAATTTACCAGGAATTATAAAAAGCCAAAATAAAAATTAGAGGAGGATGGACTTCCTTATAAAGGAGCTTTGTTGTCAGAAGCTTTGTTAACCAAGGTATGCCTGTATTATAAATTTTGTTTCTGATCTTATTTGTGTTGGCATTATTATGTATCAAGAGATTATTCATCTCTGTCCAAAATAAAGAGTTTTCTGATTGATGTTTTTGGGATTGCACAAAAAAATCAAACAAGAATATTATTTTCTAAAAACCTGAAAAATAGTCTGAGATTTCATTTTAACAAAGTAGATTTGAGAAATGTTCGTTTAAAAAATTCAATATTTTCTGCAATTTTTTAATATTTCAGAGATGCTTTTTCGTAAATATAGTGTTATGATGTATATAAATATATGATTTAAACCACACTGGCCAGACAGGACTGACTAGTTTAAATCACACCTCACAAGTATATAAAAATCTTTAAGATTATGCTTTCTAGGAATTATTTTAATTGAGATAACTCTCCATTCTATATTGTTAACTTGTGAGAAAGTATAGAATTGACAGTCATGTGTGCCAGTTTTTTACAATTTTGTTAAAACATGATATACAGTATACAAAATCTTCAATATAGTTTCTATTTACTCAATATTTATATATGGTTTGTATCCTATATGAAATGAATACTCATAAAACCTCTTAATGGCTAACATAATGTTTTTAAAGATTCATATCCTAAGAGTAGCAATTTCTCCAAAAGTATATTAGTGTAACAGAAATATATTTGGATAACTTCAGAAATTATGACAGTTCCAAGTTTTAAATGTAAAAATTTTTTCTTTAAGTACAAACTTTTATCTTTGCCACTCATTTGCATTCCAATAGTAAATCCTTTGCTATTAGGTCTAGTGCTATCTGTGTCCCTGGAAAGCCTATCACATTAGTAATAAGTTTAATTGTTTAGAAATATGCTAACTGTGGCTAGATGCAACAGTTAGATGCATTGGTTAAGGAAATATGCAGCCATCTAAAAGAAATTCTTATAGGCAATAGAAAATTTACTTCAATATAAAATTATAAAAATATTGTCTAATATACGAGGGTCATTTTTAAAGTAAGAACCGTTTGCGCACCCTACCCATGCAGGTCAAGGTTGAATGCTCTCTCTAGGGCCCCGGCCACGTCCTCAGTGTGCGCTGAGCATTTGAGTGAGTTGGTTGATTTTTCACAGTGCTTTATAAAGGACCATGTCTATCACTAATCCGGCCAATTGTGAAGTGCGTTTGGTGATTAGATTTTTGAACGCGAAAAAAATTCGCCCTGCCGAAATCCATCGCCAACTTGTGGAAGTGTATGGGGAAGGTTTAATGAACGAAGGGAATGTGCAAAAGTGGTGTCGTCTGTTTAATGGTGGAAGGACAAATGTGCACGATGACGCACAATTTGAATGCCCGTCTGTCATGAGTGAGGACTTGAAAAACAAGGTCGATGCACATGTTCGTGAAAGCAGGCGCTTCACTATTGATGAGCTTCATTAGGCTTTTCCACATGTTTCATGATCTGTCCTCTATAAGATTGACAAAGTTCACCTCCAATATGGAAATATTTGTGCCAGGTGGGTTCCAAGAATGCTCACAGACGCACAAAAGCAGAAACGCATGGGTGCTGCTCTGTCGTTTTTGGAACGCTACCAGAGAGATGGTGATGAATTCTTGGACCATATCATGACGGGAGATGAGACTTGGGTCTCACACTACACACCAGAGAGTAAGCGGCAGTCTCTTGAATGGCATCACCCCCACACTCCGACAAAACCACGAAAATTCAAGCAGACACCTTCAACTCTGAAAATCATGGCCACCGTTTTTTGGGATAGGAAAGACGTTCTTTTGGTTGACTTCTTGCCTCACGGAGAAACCATCAACGCAAATGCATATTGTGAAACATTGACAAGGCTATGGCGAGCTATCCAAAACCGCCGGCATGGCCTACTCACTAGGGGAGTGGGTCTGCTTCATGACAACGCGCGGCCACATGTTGCACAAAAAATGCAAGCGCTGTTGGAGAAATTTGATTGGGAAATCCTCGACCATCCTCCCTACAGTCCTGACCTGGCACCTTCGAGCTTCCATCTTTTCACAAAACTGAAGGAGTTTTTGGGCGGCAAATGGATGGAAACTGATGAAGAAGTGAAAGAAACAGTTGTGGGTTGGTTTGATGGACTGGCGGCCGACTTCTATGATGAGGGGATCATCAAACTTGTGCCACGTCTGAACAAATGCCTGGATCTCTATGGGGACTATGTAGAAAATTAAGAAATGTTGTAAGTAGTAGTAGCAATAAAATTATTTGGATATATAAAGTTTTTATTTTTTTATGACAAAACGGTTCTTACTTTAAAAATGACCCTCGTAATAAATAATACTATGAAAAACTGTAAATTTTATTTAACACAATAGATAACGATTTAGCAAACTTTGTTGCATAGCAAGCCACATGGAAGGTTACAAATGATTATGTGAGCCTGATTGATAGTTGTCAATGCTTCAGTGGGCTTCATAAGTGCTTTCACCGGAAGATACCTAGAGATTCTGTAATATCATATTAGTGAAGATCAACTTTAATGAAGGCCATTGTACAACACTCTGACATGTTAATATTGCAACATAGCTACTATTCAACAAGCTCTGCTAGATAATTTGTAGTAAAATAATATTATTATCAAACAATACTGTCATATATAGAAAGAAATGGTCAGGAATACCATCAGTCCCAATTAGGACCAAAGCCATGATGTGTTTTTTGGAGGTGACCACTTCAGGATGTTCTTTCCTAAAAGTGGCATTATAGCACTGAAGCATCCTATCTGCACCTGTGTGTCATGAACTGTGGTGATATTCTGTCTTTTTGTCTCACACCATAGATTTCCATACCAACACACTGTCTAGAAGTAAATATTCACCACTATCTCTTGCGTAAATGCATTTCAGTTGGGTTTCTGATGCAGCCAATAAGAAATTGGCCTTCATTGGAAAAATAGTTGAGGCCTGCAGTGACACTGATTTTGTGTCTGTACCTGACCTTTATACTTGGTATAAAATATCTTAGAATTGTGATATCAGAGCAAGGTTTTTACTGTTCTAAGAGGAAAAGAATGCAGAATCTAATTCTTATTAGAGAATTATGATAACCGATCATATATCCTTGAATTTCTAGTAAACAATAGTGCTTTTTACATTTAAATCGCATTTTATTGGAGTGTTGCCATGGAGATGATTATTGCCAAAATCTGTTTTAGCAAAAGAAAGTCCACAAATGGGTTATTTTCAATTCAACTTCTTTTCAGCCATGAAGTGTTGATCCGATTGAACGCATATTATTTAATTGGCTTAAAATTATGAAGCGAAAAGAAAGAAGGAAAATCACTGCTATTGTAAATTTGGAACATTTTCATTTATGCTTTGAATATTTTACTGCAAATATAATATAAAATGAAATTTAAGAAATATGAAC
Source organism: Tanypteryx hageni (assembly GCA_028673005.1). Classification (NCBI taxonomy): domain Eukaryota; kingdom Metazoa; phylum Arthropoda; class Insecta; order Odonata; family Petaluridae; genus Tanypteryx; species Tanypteryx hageni. The sequence goes on along the minus strand of CM054120.1, from coordinate 62,460,397 downwards.
TAAAATGTAAAATAAAATATGCAACGTAGTCTGTATTATGGATAGATCTCAAGTGTGAAATCAATATCTCATCAGCTAAGTCTGTTAAATATTTCGGAGAAAGCTGTGGCATGAAGTGTTTTTCTGAGGTGACCTGTATTAGTCCTTGGTTGGACTTATTGTTTCCTTTAAAAAACGTGCTAAAAACGATAATCTAAAATCCATAAAAGCCTACCTCTGTCCTATTGTCACTCTGTCACGCTATAAAAATGAGAATAGCACGATAAAAGATTGAGATATATTTTTGAAATTTGGGAGGAACGCTGGATTTTAATATTTTAAGATAATGACGAAAAAATCTCGAAAAAAAGTCCTGGGTTCGACTCCAAGGAAGACATTTCCATTTTCCATAAGATAACACGTAAAAATAGACTTTTCGACGTGCAGACTTTTATTCTTTTTTAGATCTAAATGAGAAAGAATTAACCTACGATCTTCGGATCTGAACCATTTAAAAAATATACATAAAGTTTCTTATTCTGTTCGTCTTATTTCGCCTACAGTTCGAAGTTCCTCGTGTTAAACGTTTAATTCACATATTTTGGGGAATTCTTGTCATTTTAACGGGACGTTGCCTTGACAATCCATTACATTATCAAACCTCGAAATCCTATTGTTACTTGAAAGCATGCTTTGGTTGTTTTTAATACGACAGAGAGAGAGAGAAGGAAGGAGAGGGAAATGATTTTCATAGCAACGAATGTAAACAGCATTAGTTGCGTTATTTACGAGAAGGAATACATTTGAATGTAGAACATTAATCATTCGCATGTTAAAATTATATAGAATCATCGTAAGAGTTCAAGGGTTGAAACTACGAACGCTTAAAAGAACGATAGTTTGTTTTCCTGCCATCCAGGGCCGGGCCGATGGGTGAGGCGGCGAGGCGACCGCCTCAGGTGCCTCTCGCAAGGGGCGCCAAAGTTTGACCACAATGAAAATCAAGATTTGGAATAAATAACACCCAATAATCGAAAACTCAACCTATTGTACAGCTCACACATATTCAAAACTAGAAACAAGACCAACAGTGATCTCGATCCAATTCTATGCTCTTCGTTATATGTCTTAGCAAAACAGATGACATGATTTTTTTCTTAGAAAAATCTTTCGGGTTTAACCCAGGCTACAAACCCTCCTCCCTCTTGCCCGACCATAAACGTTCCGTTTCCTATGGTTTAAATACCTTCCCTTCAAAATTCGTACACAACCGACTTCTTTTATTTTCGCAGTTCTTTTGGACTCCCCAAGTGCCAACATGGGTGGAACGTCTATTCGGGTAGTGTTTCTCAAACTATGGGTCACGGCCCGCAAGGAGAGCCAAAACTTATTTTGGAAGTAAGGTGAAATGTCAAAAAAATAAAAATTTTACGTATATTAAAATTTTATCAGAGAATTTTTGGAAATACGATGTTATAAAAACTGTTAATAGTTATATATAATGAAAAAATTTGTATTCAAGTGTCTTATTTTTACTATTTTCATTCCAAAGGGGGCCGCATGATATTCAAGGAGGCCGCGACAGTTGAAAGTTTAAGAGCCACTGTGCTAGAGGGCCTTCAACCAGTTATAGCACAGGGATATGCCTAGCAATACGCTCGGGTTGCTTTCCAAAATAAACGGTGCAATATACATTGCACAAACTTAATCATATACGTATATACGTTTGGTCGACTGTGTACGAAAACGCTTATAAATCAAAGTTAACCGTAGTTTAGCGTATATTTTAATGCCACTGGTAGATATTTAGTATTTTTTGGGACAGTATTTTTTGTGACAACAGGCTGTACGATTGGATGGATTTTAATTAAAATCCTTATAGCCATTTTTGAGTAAATCGACTTTTGTTTCAAAATATCCTAGAATAAAGTACCATTACTTGTTGCGCAATATCATTCATCTCTTCAGAGTGTCTATTATGAATGATATTATTACCAAATATGATATATAATTCGATTTAGTTTAACAGTTTAGGCTGTAGTAAGATTTTTAGTGGATCGCGGCGGAGGCGTGGCGTCATAGGGCTTGGGTAAGGTAGCTTAGCGCAGCGGTCTTCAAACTGGGGTACGCGGAGACCTTCTAAGGGGTACGCGAGCATGGATAATTTTAAGGGAATCAATTTCCAGATCCTTAACTTCTATATGAACTCTTTCCAAAAATTGATAAGCCTGAGAACGCGCATCTTTGCCTTTCGAACCTCTTGTGAGAATAGAAAGAGGGAGGAAAGAAAGTAAGAGGTGCAGCCGGAAAAATAGTTGCCACCGAAATATTCTCCTTCGCCCACCCGCTGACGTGGGTTCTTCAGCTCTCTACAAGTACCTTCCCTGGGTTCACGCAACTAGAAACTTGTCACCCTTCCTCTTCCCACATTCCCAAGGCAAGGAAGAATTACGACCAAGGCCCTTCTTCCCACAGTCCCCTTATGAGCTTTTCCCACCCTGTCTCTCAACACCTCCTTCTCTCTTTTTCGTGACCTCGATAATGAGCAAATTCCAATACTTGCATTGATATCAATACTAATGATATGAAACTTATATTGGCCGAGTCATATAAATTTCAGGAAAATATTTATTATGGATTAATTATAGCAATTATTATGCGTATGATAGGATGCTGCAGTTTTTATTGACTTAATCGAGGAAAGTATTCTTTGCAATACCTCGGGTGAAAAATTATTATTGTTTGTTTTATGAAGGAATACATGAAATAAATATACTATTTACACAAAATGTACACATATGACTCTTTTATATTATAGAAACTTATAAAATTTCCCACATAGTTGGTATCAAAGTCAATGTTAGAAGCTAGCAAGCTGATATTTCATTCGAAGCCGCCATACTATACAAACTACATGGTAAAATCAGAGATTGTCGTATAGTTTTTCATGATTTGCCAGATTTGATTAGAATGTTAAATTATAAACATCATATGTTTCAGTTGCAGTATAAATAGGGCTTGCGAAAAGAGATAGTTGAAGTGGTCAGTTTCTTACCAGAAATCTTCCTGAATGAGGGAGAGGAGATGGAAGAGAAAATTTTCCTCTTTTTACAAAAAAGGGGATGGTGAAGGAACAAATGGGAGATGATTTAAGAATGAGCTCGCATTACGAGGGAAAAGAATACAAGTGTAATGGGCGAGGGTTAAGCTCGAAAAGGGCATGGCACTGGGTGAAGGATATGAAACAAATTAGTTACCATTCATTGTTGCAGAGTGATTTGTCATTCTTAAAGGCATCCTCACCATATGGGTTTCAGGAGTTTAACTCCACCCGTTGTGTCTACAGAGACATACTCTCCGTTATTCTGCTGCAAGATTTTCGTCGGAGTGGTTGTGCATGTTAGAAGGCTTCTCGGTGTGAAGTTGTCTGTGAAAAGTGTCTTTATCTTCTCGAGACCTGTATACATATTTATTTTCATAAGTTTCTCTGAGGCTGTGATCATAGTAATTATTTTCAGCTATTCTCAATATTCATCATTAGGAGGTGACATTAGCTTGAAAGAAAAGCATCTTCAAACAGCCGAAGCAGCACAGGTTAGTGAAGCTTATTCTTTTAAATGAAACTGGAATGTTTTCCAGGACTACCAAATTTTTCAAGATACAGCGGATAAAACCCGCAGATAAAAATTTAAGTAAATTTTTCAGATTTGGTGTGCGTTATTGAAAAAAGGCAGTTAAAATTATATTTTATTTAATCAAATCAAGAATTATTTATTCTAATTACAGTAAATTATTATCTTATTTCATCTTATAAAATATTTAATATTTTCTACCTCCTATTAACAAAAAATATAATTATGTGCTAGCTATTGGACCGATTAGTTTCTTGCAATACCTATATACTTTTTTCCTCCATTGGAAAATTTTTATCGTAATGCCTAACAAAATTAATGGAGTCATTTCTCATTTATTATATATGATTCTGATTTAATCATTCCCAAAAGCAGAACACCAGAGTTCGATACACAAACACACAAATTTAATGAAGGAATACCATGCCTTTTATCATACTCTTCACCTGATAACTTATAATTTTATCTACACTTTACATTGCATTTTTATAAATTAAGTAATGAGAAACGGCATAGTGATTTATTATCTTGTTTTTATAACTTATCATTAAAACGAATAATTTAATTATATTAGATCTCCTTCATTTTAATTATGACTTGACTGCTTTTAGTAATCTATTTACAAGATTTATTTCTCAGTGGTTTTTATAATAATCCTCGAGAATCTTAATCTAAATATAGGGATGAATGAATTGAATGAGCTAAATCTACACCTCCAAGGTTTTGACAAAAATATATTTAAGGCACGTGATAAGATAAAAGCATTTTATCAAAAAATATTGTATTGGCAAAGTTGTATGGAAGTTAACAATAATTCGATTTTCCCATCCTTTCTGAGTCTATTGGGTTAAACAAGGTGCCTCTAAGTGAAAGAGTATCAGGTATAATTAACAGTCATTTGATAAATCTTGGTAAAGCCTTTTTGGAATACTTTCCAGAAATTGAGAAAGGAAATGACTTTGATGACTGAGTAACAAATACTTTTGCAAATCAGGTTGTTTCCAATTCTTTGCTTTCAACAAAATTGAAGGAGGACCTAATCGAGTTGTCAGCTGACAGGTCATTAAAAATAATTATTGATGATACTCGTAGATCACTAGGTGATTTTTGGCATATAACCCGGAAAGAGTTCAAAGAATTGGCTGGCATTGCTGTAATAAAACTCCTTCCATTCCCATCTACCTATTCATGTGAACAAGGTTTCTCAGCACTTACATCAATAAAAACGAAAAATAGAAATAGAATTGGTGCTGAACCCTGTCTCATTCTAGCAATAAGTAATATTCATCCCTGGATACATGAACTAATTGAAAAAACAGCCCCATCCATCTCATTAAGAAATGCATTGCCAATAAAATTTTACTTTGTATGATTAATAAAATTTGTAATATATTTATATTGTTTTGCTCAATTGTGTACTAATAATAATTGTTATGATAACTCAATCCAAAAGAAAACTTCAAAATTAGAGCCTTATGGTCACATAAAATAAAAAAATAAAAATTTTCAATTTATGTACGTTTTGCAGAGATGTATGATCAGTAAAACACTTTCAAGCATGGAAATATATCACTTTAGGATAAAATTTTGTGGGGAAAGAGGAATGGAAATACGAGTTCAAGGAGAAAAAAGGACGTGTAAAATTTCTGTTACAGAGATTGTTCTTGTACTTCTTAAATGGATGATGGTGCATGTCAAATCGCTATGGTATTTTGATTCCATTGGATACATTTAAAAGAGTGATGTAAGAGTTTCATTTAAAATGTCAATATTTATAATGTGCCAAAAATTATATCCTTTGCAACTATTTAAACTTATGATGAAAAATATTAGATGTTAACTTAAAAAGGTGTGAGGGGGTGCATAGGTCTTCAAAATTCTTTTAGGGGGTACGCGAGCAAAAAAGTTTGAAGACCACTGGCTTAGCATACATTATAATGCCACTGGACGCCATATAGTGATTTTTAAGAGATGTATGGCTTACGAACTGTGTAACAAATTTTTATTTATTTTTTGTTTCTGGGTAGTAAGTGTTATTTCCTAATTGCTTATGCCTCAAAAGTGTAGAAAATGGCTATTATTCTCCACAAACTGCTTTTGTGACCAGGACAGTGATATTTTGAAATTTACCTATTTTCCAGAACATTCCAGATAGATTCAGTGCTGAGTTAACTTGGAGTAACTTCTAGAACTTTCCAGTAATATAAATAGTAGTATAAATACAGGGGTCTTAAGCTCACCAGTTCAGTTTAGTTCCAGCTGCCTAAGTGGATACATATCTGCATTTTTCTGAGATGGCATCAAGAGGCTGCAAGCAGTCGGTAGATGCATTTTGCTATGTCTGCGGCCAATTTATCAAGACAAGAGCAAAAAAGTACTCTGTGGAAGCATCTGCTAAGATGTGCGAGGCCTACAAGGCATATTTTGGCATGCCTGTCAGGGATCAAGACAAACCCTGGGCACCTCATTTTACCTGCGAGCACTGCAAAAAAACTCTGGAAGGTAAGATGGACAATTGTTGCTCAGAATTTTGTTATAGAATTTTTTAAAATTTTCAATGTTAAAAAATATATCATATATGAAAAATATTGGGAGAATCTCTTACACATTAGTCATGGGTGAAATAAATTTATTTTTTCATAATTACAAATTTACTATGTTCTTTTGTAGGATGGTACAGAGGGGAAAAGAGAACCATGAAGTTCGCTATCCCAAGAATTTGGTGGGAACCCACTGACCACTCAAGCAACTGCTACTTCTGTATGGTGGACCCTTCCAAACGTCGGACTGGCAAGAATGCACCTGCTATCACGTATCCGAGCCTTCCTTCATCCATGCCACACTGCCCTGAGCTCCCTGTACCCACTCCTCCGGAGAGAGAGCAGCCATCTTCAAAAGAGAGCAGCAAGTTAGAGAGCGAGGAAGACGTTGCAGATCCAGATGACAATTTCAGAGGTGGAGCTGAGGATAGAAACACTTACTACCCCAACCAAAAAGACCTCAACGACTTGATCAGAGATCTTGGTCTCACCAAGTCCAATGCCGAGCTTTTGACGTCTAGGCTCAAGAAGTGGAACTTGTTGGATGAAAGTGTGCAAGTCGCAGATCAGAGGAAGCATCACCAAGCTTTTTCCAGCTTCTTCACCCATCAAGATGGATTCTGCTTCTGCCACAATGTGACCAGTCTGTTCGAGGCAATCGGAATCGCTTGTAACCCGAACGAGTGGCACCTCTTCATTGACAGCTCATCCAGGAGTCTCAAAGCCGTGCTGCTCCATAATAGGAACAAGTACCCATCTCTTCCCCTGGCTCACTCGGTGCACCTCAAAGAGGATTACAACAGCATCAAGACTTTGCTGGACGCCTTGAAGTGTGATGAGTATGGCTGGGAGGTCATCAGAGACTTCAAAAGTTTTTACCAAGTTTCCCTGCTATCTTTGCCTTTGGGACAGCAGGGACACCAAGGCGCACTACCACAGGCGGGACTGGCCACAGCGGACCAAGTTCTCTGTGGGGAGGAACAACGTCAAGTGGGAGCCACTGGTGGACCCCCGGAAGGTGCTGATGCCACCACTGCACATCAAATTGGGCCTTATGAAACAATTTGTCACAGCACTAGATAAGGAGTTGGCAGCCTTCAAATACCTTCAAGACTTCTTCCCTAAGCTGTCTGAGGCAAAAGGTCAAAGCCGGTGTCTTCGTCGGACCACAGATAAAGAAGATCCTGGAGTGCAAGGAATTCCCCAGGAAGCTAACTAGGAAGGAGAAAGCGCCTTGGAACAGCTTTGTCGCAGTGGCTCGGGGCTTCCTGGGCAATCACAAGGCCAAATACTATGTGGAGCCAGTTGAGACTCTGGTGAAGAACTACGGCACAATGGGCTGCAGGATGTCCCTCAAAGTCCATATCCTTGATGCTCATCTTGATAAATTCAAGGAGAACATGGGAGCGTACTCGGAGGAGCAAGGCGAGCGCTTCCACCAGGATATACTGGACTTTTAATGCTGCTACCAAGGACAGTATAACGAGAACATGATGGGAGACTACATTTTGGGGCTGATTCGTGAAAGTGATTTAGAGTGTAATCGTAAATTTCGAAAAACTACTCACTTCTAAATCTTTTGTGGTCATTTTTGTATAACTTTAGTATAAATACATGTTAATTTTGATTCACATGTTGCTTTTTTCTGACTTTATGTGAACGAAAAGACGCAAATTCGCCCGTTTTCTCATTGGAAATAGGTAAATTTCAAAATATCACTGTCCTGGTCACAAAAGCAAAGTTTGAGGGGAATAATAGCCATTTTCTATAATTTTTAGGCATAAGCAATTAGGAAATAACACTTACTACCCAGGAACAAAAATTGTGTTACATTGTGTTATTTGTGACATCACGCTCCACAATTGGATAGATTTTAATGAACTTTTCTGGAGCCATTTTTGAGTAAATCAAATATTTCGAAAAATCGCCAAGAGTAAACTACTCTTTATTTTTGTGAAATATAATTTTTATCGAAAAGGGTCTGCAAAATATGATATGTTGCAGACTGACAGACAGACGTCATGGCGAAAACCACTTTTATGGACTCAGGGGCACCTAAAACGTGTACATATTTCCATCAAAATGTCGAAATCGAATTTTTTCACGTTACAATACTTCTCAATATACTACGTATATGAGAAAGTAAAGAGCGTATCGCGAATCAAGGTATTGCGAAACATATTTTTACATAAGAGCAATGATATAAAAAAGAGCACGGCAGATGTTCCTAAAAGGAAATCGTGCTAAACGAATGCAAAAATCCCATTGAAAACCATGTCAAAGATAGGAGGGGAAAAGAGAGCGCGCGAGATATATATTAAGCACGTATTTTATACAATACTCTAATTATCATCAAAGTGTTTAGATTGGTGGCTTAAAATATCTTTACATACTATTTGTCCTACGGAAGGGCATTACATATTTTTTAGGCAACGTCACTACAAAATAAAATGCAAATTATACTGTGCTGACATCTTCCGCCAAACATACGAGCCGGGTTTTTGTTCTTCGATCCATATGTTGAGCAAACGCTCCATTTCTATCATTGCTTCACTTCGATTATGCCTCCCCAGCACAGTTGATATTAAAGAAGTAGCCCCCTGAGCAAACTTTTTAATTTTTCCAGCAGTTCTGCAAATAGTTCTCACAGTCGACGGAGCTAGAGAAATAGCACGACCTATAGCAGCGTCCCCTTGTCCACTTTCAAAACGTTTTATTATATCCAATTTAATTAATTAAAAGAAATACTTCGCTTTAATTTTTCTTTGCTTGCGACATTTCAAACTTATAAGGGTAAAAACTCGAGCACAAATTCAATGTGTCACTACCACGAGCTCGGACTGAAAACTGACTGTAGTCCGCCGAAACACTACCTTGGACATAAAAAGAAACTCGTCGATTACATTACTTCAAATGCAATATTGTATACACAAGAAATGAATACGAAAACAATTTAAAAGCAGTTCGTATATAATGAAACAAAGTTGTTTTTTATTGCTCGCGTTGAAACCTTTTGAAGGGGCAGAGAAAGGCTCTTCGTTCTCCGGGTTTTATAAGAGCGTATGTCCGAATCAAGCGAGCGTATCGAAAGGTAGAGTGTAATGAGCGTAAAACAAAACAAAGCGTGTTGCGAAAGAGCGTGTCGCGAGGTATACTTGTATTCATTTCAGGGCATCTTGTCGGAGCTGTACTGTAAAAAAGATTTCCCTACTGCTCATTTACACTTCACAAACCGAATACATGAGAGATTTGTAAGAAAAAATGCACCTCATTTTGTTTTTTTGATAAAGGTAATAATATGATATTAATAACTACATTTTTACTACGTATTTTCTACTTTTTCAACTGATGTCTAATTAAAAGAGCTCGGTAAAAAAATTGAAGGGGAGCCATATTATATCTTGCCTCAAGCGGCAAACCGTCTGGGCCCGGCCCTGCTGCAGTCGATTTTCTAATACGCGTCGAATCGATCAACAGATCAGTTTTTAACGCGAGAATTTGATGCATTCTTAGTGATTCGCGTTGTTGCCGGTTTCGTGTAATTGGGTGCCATTGACTTGGATAACAGATTCGCGTCGCATCTATTCATGAAATTTCATGAAGAAAACTTTCCCGTTGAATTTCAACGGGCATCTCCCTAGTATAAAATAAAAACCAAAGTCAAATGGACATAGACATAATTAAGTAATTTATGATAAATTTATAAGACATCACACAAAATGTGGGAATTATATCACGCAATATATTATCTACTAGATGCGAGTAATTTAGGGAGAAGTGTGTGTATTTTTTGGATAATCAATCTCTTGGATTATTATAGCCATGGCTCCTTCCACACCAAACCCAATCACAAGGGAGGAGGGAAACCCGGTGCCGGCATTAGCCTACTCTTAACGAAGAACACCACGGGGCCAATGGCTTAACGTCCCTTCCGAAGGACGGAACGCTGACTTTGCGCGGTCTCTCATGATACAACATACACAAAAGGATTTACCGTAAAATATCGTTTAAAACAGCGGTTTTCAAACTTTTTCACCTAATGTCCCAACCAGCAATGTTGTCAGATATCCTGGGTCCCATTTTGATAATAACAAAACCCCGCCTTTTCCAAGAAGTGGATTTTTACATTAAATACATTTTCGAGTTATAACCATTAACGAACATTTTTAAGGACGTTGAATATTGCAATAATTTTATTGAGAAAAAGCTTTATAGAAGCTATTTTCGAAATTCGCATCGCACCTAGAGGCTCTTCACGTCCCACCAGTTGAGAAACACTGGTTTAAAAGAGAAGTGAGAATTCAAAAGTAGCGCCGAGTTGAATTTCGGTAAATTTCCACCAAAAAATGTTCTATTACTTTTATTTATTATATGCAGAGTGTCGTAGAACCACCGCTGTGAAGTATACCCACAGTCGTTCCAACGGGTATAGCTATATGGTCGAAACTTGCGAAAAGGAGATTAATCGTCATGAGAGATGATCGAGGAAAATATGATCCCTGGAAATGAGGAAGAGTCAGATAAACAAATTCAGTTTATCATAAAAAAAATTCTGAACGTTTTAAAGGGTATGAGGCAGTGGCGGAAAATTTGTGCTACCCCGCCTAAACAAAATTGAAGACCCGGGAAAGAATTTAAGGACCTCACGAAAAAAGGCCCACTTTGGCCATGGGTCCCCCCGCCATGCCGGGGTTGCGGGGGTGTCCGCTACGCCACTGGTATCCTATTTAAGGGGGTGCCGGTGGTGTAGTAGTTAGGACCCTGGCTGCTACTCGCCTGCTGCTTGAAAGGGCAGCGGGCACGAATCCTGCGAAAGTAGGATTTTTTTCCAAGGTGGCCTGCCCCCCTGTTTGTGAGGTTTAAGGAGACCGCACAACGTCAGCGTTACGTCCTTCGGAAGGGACGTTAAGCAGTTGCTCCCCTTGGTGCTCTTCGTTAAGAGTAGGCTCCTCCTCCTTTGTAATTGTGTTCGCTGTAGAAGGAGTTATGGTTATAATAGTCCAAGATGTTGATTAGCCAAACATACACACAAACGAGGAATTCAACAAACCTCTTGGAATTTGAAATGATTATTTTGTGGTAACTAAATTGTTTCGTCTCTTAATGATGACCAGTTCCTCCAAAGAAAAATGACTCTGACGGAGCACTTGTCGTCATTATGTACTGTGAAAATCTGCTCAGCTAATATACTCTAATGGAGGGAACTTTGCTGATACAGCATTTCTTGTTTCCCATCCGAAATGAAAAAACAGAATAAAGTTTCTAATTCTGGGGCAAACAGACAGGCAACTGCCGACGATTCTATCATCCGCACCCGACCCACATCCTTAGGTATTTTGTTCGAATCCGATCCGTCTCTCCGAAGAGTGACTGATTAACTGAAATGGCCAATAAAATTTGCTTCGGATGTCTGCAGATTGAGTCGGATATATGTATTGCGGATATCCAGGGGCAGATATAATTAATACGTTTCCATTATATGATACATCCATGCCACATCCTTGAGTTAGAAAAAGGTCAAAGCAGAGCAGCCATATTAGCGAAACAAATATATGACCGCAAGCAAAACATTACCTCATTATTAATTTGGATTGGATATCATTATAAAACCGCCGATCGGATGCTAGGTTGAGGCTTCGGGAGAAGTAGAGGTCGTAAGGTTTAACTGAGTAGGATGTAGGGATAGTCGAAACACAATTACGACGAGAAAATCGATTCTAGGACAGAGCGATATCAAGCATCGTTTTTCCTACATCTTGATCTACGTGTTATCCTGCAATTCATCAAAGTGCAGGGGATGCAATTCACCAAATCATTCCTAACAATTTTCTCTTGCGAGTTTTATTCTTCTGTTATGATCTCAAATTGCCGTCGGAAAAACGAACCTCGAATACCCTTTATTACTATCAATCTCACGGATTTTATCGGCATGATCGTGTCTACTTACTAACTTTGGTGCTTCAACCATTCCCAAAACCTCTTCTGCTAAACCTTCTGACCAATATTTTTCCAGAAGCCTTAGCGTAGCGTACAGTCTACAATCCTCCATCGATACCTAATTCAAATCCTTTAATAGTGAGGTTACGCTTTGCTTATAGTCATGCATTTGTTTTACGAATCAAATTACTCTGCGTTACACTCTAACTCAAGTATGTGGCCCTACTCATACGGAGCCCATATACTTGTGGCATATTCGACCTCTGGCCTAACTAATGACGAATAACACGTTTCTCGCATTTTTCTATACGATTCTGCCAATGAAAGACATTTCTTGTTGATTTTTCCTATAACCCGACGAATGTGCATGTCCCACGAAAGATCGTGACAAGTGTAGACTCCTAAATATTTTGTTTGATACTCAGTCCGTCGATTTTATACTCGAAATTATCTCTTTTTCTTGCTTTTCCAAAACATTATGATGGAACATTTAGGTTAAATAAGTTCAGTTTTCCATTCTTGGCATCTGCGAAAAGTCTGATTTTACTACGAACTACTGAGTAGACATTTACGTATATTAAGAATAGAAGAGGGCCCATGACACGAGCACGGGCCAAAGGGCCGATACGAGCTAAAGGGCCGACAAGACCAAAGGGTCGAAATGCCAATAACGGACAAAACGAAAGGGCCGAAAATATATCCAAGGGTTAATCAGGCGGGAGGGAGGAGGAAGGAAGGTGATTAGCGGTCAGCATTAATTGGAGAATAACAAACCCGCCCAACCCCACCTGAAATATTTCACCTAAATTTGCAATATGAGCCAAAAATACAAATAGTTCAAAACTCGATTTCGAATTTGATTTTTCGATTCGAATATTTGTCTTAAATGTCTAGCGGATTTCGACATGAATAACTTCAAACCATGAAAATCCTAGAAAAAATATTATATAATTATTGATTTTAATATAATATTCTAAATTGATGTTGCTGGTCTTTCGGCTGTCGGCCCTTCGTCCGGGTCCCCTATCACGACCCTATGAAACACCAGACGAGACTTGAATATCAGCGCTTCCCATCGATAACTACTATCAGTTCACTGTCTGCAAGGAAGTCTCTCACCCACTCACAAATATTAAACGTATTTCCCTTGAATTAATTTTTGATTATGCACTTGATCAAACGCCTCGTGAAATCAAGGAGGAAATTTCTTCGAAAAACAATTCTTCGGAAAAGTAAAATAATCCCTGAAAAATGGCGGAACGGAACATTTAATTCCTCCTTTTCTCTGTACCTCTTCCTAGATCCCTCCCTCCTCCTACCTTCTCTCTCCCAATCCCCCTCCACCATTTTTCTCTCCTACTTACTCTCCTTTCGTCTCTTCCTCCAAGCAATTCCTCGAAAAATAAGTCATCGAAAATTAATTCTCCAGAAAATAATTCTTCGAAAAATAAATCTTCGAGAAGCTGTTCTTTGACGGTATTGTCGCTTTGCTTCTTTTCCGCGTTAATTGCCCTTGCCCAATGGAGGGAGAGAAAGGGAAAGGGGCAGAGAAATTACATTTTTTGCACGCCATGCTTCGAAGATTGTTTTGATTTCGAAGAATTGTTTTAGAAGTATTGTTTTCCAAGAACTGCTTTCGAAGAGTTTTCCGGCGTGACAAGAAAAAATCAACCGAAATATTCTTCTCTCCGCATCGCAGTAAATCGTTCACGATAAATCCGAGCTGTTTCACATGATTCCTGATTCCGTGCTGACATTCGCTAAGAGAAAAAAGACTATCTATAAGACGCATAATAGAGTTAAAAATTGTGTATTCAAATATCCTGAACGGTAATGACATGAAGGAAATCGGCCTGTAATTTTCTGGGTTCTCATTGTCGCCGCCATTATGGATGGTCGTTACGTGTGCTAACTTCCAGTTTTTAGGAATGGCACCTTTCTTGATGGATTTCTCGTATATTATTTTCAAGTAAGATGCTATTCAAAGGAATAATTCTTTTAATGCTCGAGCTAGTATTTCTTCAAGCCCAGAAGATTAATTTTGCTTAATTGAATCAAGTTTCTGTGCGATATTTCCAACTGAAAGTATCAAATCTCCATCTAATCGCCCTGATGCATAAGCATAGGCAATAGCGGATTTACTAGGTGTAGGCAGTGCCTAAGCTTACAAATGATTGGGGGAGGGCCACTTTTTTATTTGACGTAATATTTTATATTTATTATTTGAATTACAATTAATTTGGCTAAAACAAATGATATGGTCTTTTGCAAACCATCTAGAACCCATTTAATGACTTCACAATTGACCCTTTTGGGTAAGACCCTAAAACAAACTAAGGAAGCTAAATTTCTTGGGCTGATTATTATGGAATATAATTTGAATTGGAACTGTCATGTGCAATCTGTTGTTAAAAAAATCATTCCAATTATTGGTGTACTTTATCGTGTGAAAGGTTTATTACCAAACTGAGGTCTTACGTACCATATATTATGCAATGGTGCATTGTCACCTTCAGTATATGAACGTTATCTGGGGTTTCTGCAATAAGACTCTGATAAATGAGATTGAGGTTTTGCAAAAAAGAGCTCTTAAGATAATTTATGGTTTAGAACATCGAACACCTTCTAAAGATGTATATTTATCATCCAATATATTACCAGTAAGCCTAGTTATAAAACTACATTCTCTGCTTTATGTTTATAAAAACACAAATGTAGCATCAATAGGTAACATTACCTTTCAACAAAATATTGATATTCATACTATGAATACTCGTGCAAAAAATAACTTTTATATCCCTCTGTGCAAAACATCAGAATATGGAATAAAGGGTTTAAAATATCGGTTTATAAAAAACTACAATGAATTGCCCTCACCATTACGCCTCTTAATAAATTTAAGAAAGAAATATTAAAAATTACCGTATTTTCTGGTCTATGACGCGCTCGTTATCTATAAAAAACATAAAAATCGGGAAAAAACATCGTGCGCGTTATACAACGGAAAATAAAATTTTATTGAAATTAATGCATATTAACTTTTACAATTCATTCGAAACCATAAAAATGATCGCCTGAGTCAATGTCAAATGATTCAATAGCACTCATAATTTGGACAGGCACATTCGAAATTTCATTTTCATCATCTTCAAATTCTTCCGTGTCTGTCATAAGTGTATCAATAAGAGCCTTTTCAAAACCGTTTTTTACACAACTAGCCGTCACAGATCCCCAACTCTCAACAATCCATTTACACATTTCTGCATAGGATGGTCTTTTCACTTTCCCAGAGTTAGTATATTGATGCACACCCGCTAACATCCAATCCTCCCACTTAGCTCGCAATTTTGATTTGAATGACTTGTTCACGGACAGATCTAGTGGTTGAAGTTTATGGTTAAACCACCGGGAATTGTTCCTCCTCATGAAACGGAATCCCCAGGAAGGATACGCTTTGAAGCCCACGATGTTCATCTCTTGAGTAATGCATTTTGCTTGCAATAAGACCCTCGTTGTAGAAATCCTAATGCCTTTTGCCATTTCTCGTATCACCCACTCATACAGTTCTTCCTCGAGTTCTGGCGAAATGGATTTTCTATAACGCATTGTTTGTTTTTTTCGATACAACCTTTTCAGCACCAATTACGCCATTCTCGTACACTTGATTTATGTATTTGTGTTTAAGCGTTTCTACTAATATATGTTTGAGCCAAAGTATTCAATTTATTATATAAAATTTGTATTATATTACGTATTACATTTTGTTTTACCATTTTTTTAAATTGTATTTTATAGATTTTTATATATTATTTTGTTCTATAGATTATACCTTTATATTTCTTGATATTTTATATTTTGTATGTGATATTGTTTTTCTTGTTGGCTAACTGCCAAATGTCATTGTGTACCGTCCCTTATATGAGAATTATGCTCCTTGGACATTTTATATATTAAATATTT
This sequence comes from Tanypteryx hageni, assembly GCA_028673005.1. Lineage (NCBI taxonomy): Eukaryota > Metazoa > Arthropoda > Insecta > Odonata > Petaluridae > Tanypteryx > Tanypteryx hageni. The sequence goes on along the minus strand of CM054120.1, from coordinate 62,444,349 downwards.
AAAAAATATTAATATAGTAAAAAAATTAACTGCTAATGCTATGTTTCTTTAGAAACATTAGAATAAAACTGAATTACAAATTTGAATAACAGGTGTTTTATTTTAACTAAAAATGCCCAAGAGCGCAAGATTAGCGAATCTGCTACAGGGCATAGGTTTCTCACATGCCTTTCTGAAAATTTCTGTCAACTTTCTCCGCACTGACGTGAACAACAGTCCCTGATTCCGTTCTCAGTGACGCAAGGGTAAATAAGTAATTTTCAATATGGGTAGTTGAAATGACTTTAAATTACTAACAAATTTAAGTAACCACCAATTTTAATGAAAAATGTTTATCTTGAAAAAAGTCGAAAGAATTAGGTTTACCAATTGCTGATTGTCGCGGTCAGGGATATGATAATGGTTCAAATATGCGTGGCTGTAACCAAGGGATACAAGTACAAATTAGGAAAGCCAATCAGAGGGTATTTTCTGTTTCTTGTGGCTGTCAGAATTTGAATTTGATGTTAGGTGACATGGCTAGGTCGTCACATTCTGCAAAGCCATTATTCAGTATTATACAGCAAATTTACGTATTGTTTTCAGCCAAATATTTCTATCGTTTTACGAATTCTTATGACAATTCCAGTGACAGTGGCATCTGGTGAACGCAGTTTTTCTAAGTTAAAACTAATAAAATCGGCTAGGAGTTTTAAAAATGACTTGGGAGGGATCGGTAAGACTTTCAATTATTTCAATCGAAAATGAACTTTGTCAATCCTTATACTATACTGAATTAATATCAGACAAGAAAAAGAAAGAAAAATAAAGCAAGAAAAATGCCTATTTAGAATAAATAAATAAAATGATTTTTTCTCTTTTTTGTAATAATACATGTTTGCAATTTGTTTGTATAAAATAAAATTATCATAAATTTGTAACTTTTCTAAACATAGTATATGACTAATCTGCAATATTATAGTTTACACGTAAAATTTCCAAATTTGTTACAATTAAGCGTCCTCTAAAAAAATTAACTGGCCTAGGGCCGCCAAAATCACTTTTGCCTAGGGCCGCGAAAACCTTCAAACCAGCCCTGGGTGCCAAACAGCAAAAGATAAGGCACTGAGGGTATATAAGTATCCTAGCATGTTTCCACGTGTTCTTTAACTGAAAAAGTATGCTACAGTAAAATCTCGCTACAACGTACTTCACAATTACGTATGTTCAAATTAAAGTTCTTGTTTTTGAGTTCTCGTCATATTTCCCACAAAAATACTGTATAAATATTTCAAAATAAGGTACTTCAACGTAACATACCTTTCATGTATGAATTTGAGAGGCTCCGAAAAGATAATTTTGTGGTTTTAACGTATGCTTACATCAGTAAATGGCTCATGTGTAACCAATTCTTGTTCATTCAAGTCGTTTTGCGCCAATTTTGCTTAATACGAAAAGATCTGCGAAACTCGGCCAAAATAAAAAATAAGGGAATTTCCGAACTGAAATTTTTAGATTCAGTCTATTCTTCAAACCAAAGCCAGCTAGGAAAATCGCGTAGCTCGGTGCAAAGTTACGCGTCAAAAGTTTTTAATGGTAAATTTTAATAAATAAAGGACAAGGACAGTGTTCGATATTTTCCCCATTATTTAAAATGTATGTAGTACTTACTACAAATATTTTGAGAGAGCGCAGGGCCCGGTGCAATCGCACCGTTGGCACAGCCATCAAGCCCTGTTTCAAATGCACAACCTCCGAAGGTTAAAAGCAGATAGACGGGGACCTCAAGGCGGTCAACCTCTTGGACCGTCATTAGTCCGCGAGATACCTCAAGTCCTCGGCTCTGCGAACCCTTCGACCGAGGTTGCCCAAAACATCCCACATTCTTTATCAGACCCCAAAATCACCATAGTACAAAACATTCCACTTTTGAGACAGCCCAAAACATCCCACATTTTTTTCCCCCGAGAAGGGTTGGGATGGGTAGCGCGATAGTTCCTGTCTCTCCGCACTTTCGTGACCATGATCGGACTTATACATCCCGGTTATCGTAGTTTTCTCCGTATCAGTCTTGATCATAGCATAACAGCTATTAGTGCAACAGCGCCAGAAAATATTGATAGTCTTTTTATTAGCGCAAATGCTTTGGTATTTATAATTATCAAATACTAAACACACTAGATATCACTTTAATCCATGTCTTTCTTGGGGTGAAAATAACTAAAATGCTCAAAATAGTGATTTAAGATCAAAATTATCTCGCTGCATTGTTCAGTGAATTCACAAGAACACTGAGAGAAAACAATGAAACGAATAAATAGCGTATTTGTCAGAGAGCTTATCACCCAAACTTAGGTCGCTCCACAGGAGGCGCTTCCTACCTCTTAACCCTCTCACCTAACTCGAAAAACTCGTAGTATACCTGTATAAAGCTTTCGGTGTGTAATTTATATATTTCATGAATAATTTAACAGCATTACAATAAAATAGCTAAAGGTTTTTTCAGCCATATTTTAGAGTTTTTAAATTTCCGAGGTCTGCTCTTGAAATTCAAATTTCGAATAAAACAACCACCGAACAGTAACAAGATCTATTAATCCAGGCATCATTTTTTTCTTTTAGCTCTTTTAAAATTGCATTTTTAAGCAAAGAAAACTGATTTTATAATAAGTTTTCATCAATTTGAAATTCTATGTCAATAACATTTTTACACATAATTTGTACTTCTTCCCAAACTGGTGTAGGTACTTTTTAATAGCACCCACTCCATATACCTTTGAATTTATTTAAGGGTTCAGCCCACTTTTCTAGATAGTCACAAGTTGTTTTATACATATAAAATATTTCATTTTTAAATGGTTTTATTTCTTCCCCCTGCATATTGCTATCAGTTAAAACTTTGTAGGCACTTAAGGAAACAAAATTTTTCTTCAATTCGTAATGTCAGCATATCGATCATCACTTGCACGTAAGTCATAACCTCTGTTATGCAATTTTGCGAATATTCATCTACATCTACATCTACATTATACCCTGCAAGTCACCTTTTCGGTGGATGGCAGGGGGTGCAGTGCACCAAGGGTCCATAGTTTTCCTACGTTATCTTTTCCTATTATGGTCTCTTATCGTCCTAGGGAAAAACGATCCTCTATATCGCTCCGTTCTGCAGTCAATCTCGCGAATCTTATCCTCACTGTCCTGCCTTCCGAAATACGTCGGGCTTCTGATAAGTCCTACTACCTCATTCGCTAGTCCCTCCGACATAAATTTTTCCAGTAGTTTAATTCTAGCCTGCAGCCTACGTTCCTCTAACGATGTCCATTTCAGATTTTCTATTAATGATGTTACGCTTTGTTTACTATCGTAATTCCTCTTTACAAATCTAGCTGCCCTGCGCTGAACCTTTTCTATCTCGTTAGTGAGTCCCTTTTCGTAAGGATCCCACACAGCTGAAGCATATTCAACCTGCGGTCGAACCAAGGATAAATAGCATAATTCTTTCACTTTTTCGGAGCTATTTCGAACTATTCTCCCTATAAAGGCCAGCTTTTTGTTAGCGGCACCTATCAATCGGCGAATGTGGGTGTCCCACGAGAGATCACGATGGATCGTGACTCCGAGGTATTTAATCGAGTCTGAAACTGGAATCTCTACTCCGTCCAACGAATAATAATTATTCAACGAGATACTCTTGGTTCTCCAGAAGTTGATGACGCAGCTTTTCTTTTGGTTTATCTCTAACTGCCATTCCTTACACCATGCAGAAATAGCTTCTAGGTCATTTTGGAGATACTGGTGGTCTTCCGGATTGCTTATTTCTCTATAGATGACGGTGTCGTCCGCGAAAAGCCTAATTTTACTTCTGACTACTGAGCTGATATCGTTTATATAAATTAGAAATAATAACGGACCAATTACACTACCCTGTGGAACGCCAGAGACAACCTCCACTAAGTTCGAAGATTTCCCATCTATAACAACCATCTGCTTCCTATGATTTAAAAATTCACGGATCCAACTAACGATTTTAGAATTTACGCCTAAGGTTTCTAATTTCGTTATTAACTTCCTGTGAGGTACCTTATCAAAGGCTTTCCTAAAATCTAAGAAGATGGCATCGACCTGCGTATTCTTTTCTCCGCTTCTCAGTAAACAATTAACAAAAAGACCGAGCTGAGTATCACATGACCTACCTTTCCTGAAGCCGTGTTGACAATCATCTAACAATAAATTACTATCAAGAAATCGCATTATGTTGCTAACGAGTATATGTTCGAGAATCTTACACGATATCGAAGTTAAAGAAATCGGCCTGTAATTTTCTGGGTTCTCCTTGTCTCCGCCCTTATGAATTGGGGTAACGTGCGCTAACCTCCAGTCGCTAGGGACCTCTGCGCGAGAAATGGATTTCTCGAAGATTATCCGAAGAAAAGGTGCTATTTCTTCTGCTAATTCTTTTAAAACGCGAGCAGGAATTTCTTCGGGGCCAGTGGCTTTGTTCTGTCTGATGGAACTTAATTGCTTTGCTATTCCCACCTCAGAAAATACTATATCGTCCATCAGGTCCCCCCTTATTGCGGGTGCATAATGTACGCAATGGTCGCTGACGGCTGTGAATGCTTTTACAAAATGACCGTTTAACAGGTTGGCTTTCTCTACGCTATCATGAATAACGTCACCCGAGTCATTACAATTCAATTCAATTCATTCAATTTTTATTATTTGCTCGTTGAAAAAATAAGCTCACTATGCATAACATGGAATTAAGCTTCATTTAATGGTGATTCAAAAAATGACTATACATTTCGAGGGCTTTTTTTGCAAAACACACAATCAACCACATACGTGTATGTACTTCCTTTTTCTTCAGCAAAATTTAAACGCTCGTGATTGACATACCGAAGTATAATTCAAAATCACCTAAAGGATTCACAGACATGAATACCACATAGCATTTTCAGTCATTCACATATTACTATACTCCTGGTTGGGTGTACTATCCTCATACATCTACATCTCATAATGTTACTTATTACCAGGAGGAGTAATGAAAGTAATTGTAAAGAAGGTATTACAGTTATAGTGTAATGTAAGGTAGTTATAAGTATTTGGATTGGAGTGAGAGAGTGAATGGTAAATATTTTGTTGGTGTACAACCTGGGAGGGTAATTTTAAATGAGGGCACAAGTGTTTTGCGTTGTATGACCAGTTCAAACATAGAAGATGTTACTCGCAACAAGGAGGTTCCAACTACAGAATGGCCTTTTTAATGCGCGATGAAACCCGTACGCGCATAGACTAGGATGTCTTCTATTCGCGTACGGGATTCAGGAGGGAGAGCGCGAAAGAAACCTAAGTCCCAAGCAGGTAGTGGGAAGGCTGCTACTTCCGCCCTGCGGGCAAGTGCAAGTGTGAGGAGCGGCGGGCTGCGGGCCTGCCATAAAAAGGAGGAGGGTAATGAGGAGAGGGAAGAAGAAATCGACGAGATTTCTGATGAAGAGGAGGAAGCCAATGAGGAAGAGATATATGAGGAGACGGATGTCGTTAGTTAGGCATATTGGGAAGAGTAAATGGGTTAGTTATACATTAAGGTTTATGCACCAAGTGGAATATGATTGGATATTCCACACTAGTAAATTATGGGATACTTATGCTCATTATATTCACGTAAATAAATCCCTTAGGCGGTTCTGAAAAGAAGCTTGCCGGACCACAGTTAACACGAACTATATACAAATAATATCTAGCGGCTGTTAAGGAGCCTTGACAAGCAAAATAGTTCAATAAAATCATTTCAACTACCTATACTCCATCCGGGTAGAAACACTTAATAGCGTCCATTAAATCAAAGAATAACCCCTTCCTTCTTAGTATGGAATGAGAAAATAATGGTGTCATGTCGCCTCATGATATATAAGAGCGTTTAAATGTGGCAGAAACCGTGGGAAACAAACCCACTTGGTTGGTACCATTGAGCGAAACATATCAACTTCCTTAATATTTGCCGTAGAAAGCCGTTTAAAAGACGTGCATAGTCGAGAAACTACGTACCGTGTTAAGCAGAGATGCATTTTCATCAGAAATGCATTTTAAAAGTTTTTATTAATTCGTTCTTTAATCATCCTCATCCCTGCGGTCAGGGGATACCCCGCTGGGAAGAGTGAGCTCGGACGTCGAGGAAGGGTTCACACAGCGGAGGACTTGAGGTATCTCGCACGCTAATGACGGTCTAGGTGATTGACCGCCGCGAGGCCCCCGTCTATCTACTTTTAACCCCTCCGAATTTTTACGTTTTGGTGAAGTTGTATGCAGGGCCTGCAAAAGGGGGATGCAGTGGATGCGAGGCATCCGGACCCCCAGTTTAACTAAGAATCACTTGCTTAACTGATTTCCAATAAAAAACTCGGAAAAGTTATAATTTCAAAACCGGGAGCCCCATAAATCACATAATTATCTACTGTTTACTGTAATATTTTTGTATATTTACAGCTTATAAATGTCTTTTATCGACGCGTTTTGTAAAAAAAACTGCAACAAAAATTCATTATTCAGGTGTCACATATATCATGAATATTCGCATCTGGGCCGGTCCTGGTTGTATGGACTGATATTTTCACTCCTACGATCAGTCAATTGATTAAATTAACTCAATTTGTTTTTCATTCGTTGAGCAAATACTTTACATGCGTGACAGAGAGAGAAACATCGAAGATTCAGCGAAGGTGAGATATGATTTCATGCTGTAATAATAGGACATCAAACCACCGTCACAAAGTATGAGGAAGTCGCTTGGGACTGAAAAGTATCAATCCAATTATAATAAGATATATTTTGTCTAGCCCTGAAGAAGAAAACTCAAACGAAAATTACATCTACATTTACAACTTAGCACCACAGTTTGTCCTTCGCTGGCATTGGCGTTAAAGCGGGGGTGGCGGTAAATCGATGTATATGCTTTCTCTATGTAATCATAAGATGGAAGTTCCGTTCACAACAATTCATGGGCTGTATGAGGATTTGGCACTATATAAGGGGGCGATAAATCAGGGTTTGACTGTATATTTGTGCATATGCTGCAATGCGTTCATTTGCGAAAATGACACTGATTCAATTCATGGTAGTGAACTAGATCCAGAAAACTAAGAAAAGAAGAGCTAATTTCAAAATTAAACCCAAGGATGCGGTGAGACATCGAGTTATGGGGAGGGAAACCTAACCCATCTTCTCTCGTTGCATCACCGACTAAGAATTTCTCGAACTTGCTCCGAGCGTTAAAATACCCGAAAAAAATAAACTGATGAATTACCAAAATTTCACTTATTGAGCTCGAAAAAAATATGAATTCCACGTGGGGTAATGGAAAAAAGTAAATTATGCCGAGCAAGATAAAATTCAACCATTTTTATGCAAAATAAAACTAATGATTTTAAAGATTTATATATATATATATATATATATATATATATATATATATATATATATATATATATATATATATATACATATATATATGGCATACATTAATCTCAGTGAAACATAAAACTGTATATAATTAAAGGAGAGGTGATGCAAGAAATACTAGGCAATTGAAAAGGATGGTCAATGTGAAGATCATTTTGCTGAGAATAGAACATCAAATGCATTTACATCTAAGTCACGGCCAATTTATTTATATTTTGACTCACTATAGCTTCGGGTTGCAGCAACAGCTTATCATCCAATCTCAATAACTGCTGGAAAGTTTCTAAATTTTCAAGCGAAAATGCACGCAGCGATAGCCTAATGGTATTTTAATGGTCTTTCGAGGATCATAAATAGCAGAAAGAAAATGTATATTTGGCAACAGTGCACTGAATGCCTGGTCACCTTGGAAAAATACTGCAGACCTTAGTTTTCCTGGTCCGGGTTTATTTCGTTTTACGCACTCGAGCTGAATTGAAGGCTTACGAAGTCTTTGGCGCACACCGTGAGTGAATCCACACACGCCTTTAACGGATCTTTAGGTGGTTGTAATCTAACTTGAAAATAGTGGTTGAGCAGACGACCTGTGCCTAGCGAAGGTCTTTCCAAGCCTTGTACACCCTTCCAAGGCTGCAGTATGACATTTCGACTGTGCTTGTCTTTCGCCGTATTTCTCTTCTCGGCTCATGTTATAGGTATGTATGTGTGTTTCGATTGAAATTTGCTGTATCTGTAATGACATAGGTAAAATGAAGACGGAAGGGAATAAAATTCTGAATGTTTAGCGGAAAATAATGACCTTCGCTCGATTGAATTTAATTCGCCGTCTTTGAAAATCCGTTATTATTCGTTATATAAATTTTATTTTTGAATTACGAGCGCAGTAGCTCTACACAAGATAACTTTCTAATTTTTATAATTCATATTATTTATGTGCCACCAGGAATTAAAGGTAACCGCACCATTCAAAGAGGCAGACATGTCTCCTATGTATGGTGGATACAATCTCTTTTAATTGTTCAGATAGTATTCACTTTATTCTGTCCAGAAATGACCTCGTTTCGTCAGTTTTCATTTAAACCGCACGTTTTCTAATTCAATTATAAGCATTTGGTAAAAGAAATACACATCTTAGGTATCTCCAATAACAATAACAAGGTTGTTTTGGTTTTTATAACATTGTTTTGACAACTGATGATACCTAGGGTAAGTACTACATTTTTTCAAATGCTTATTCTTGAATTTCTTTTCGGTCATACCACCCACTCAATAATTCTCCAGAGAATCAAATTGTTTCTCTTCTTTCTATCTGCACTAATTTCATTTTTTGTGTCGCCTGCAAGCAACAATTGTGCATTTTTTATAAAGTGATCTAAAGAAATTTTACGAGGCTACTGAAAATTTACCAGTCTATCATTAATTTTTGTGATATGGAATTATCCCTGCTCTTATTTGTCAATGAAAAACTGAAAGGTTTTTTCCCTCACGAGTCCTGGTAACACTATTCCAGTTAATATGTTCAAAATGGTGTTGTTCATAAATCTCATAAATTGTTTGCATTAGTTGCTGTCTCATATGCCACATTTATATTCAAATGACTAGCAAAAATTGTGATAAATACCTTTTGTAGGCGTGTTTCTCTCCAATCTCAATGAAGCCTGTCTCCGGTGTCTATGCCAAGCAGCAACAGGCTGCAACTCTACTGGTTGTGCCAAGGGATATTGTGGACCATTTTACATTTCACGGATATATTGGGTTGATTCAGATAAACCAGTTCTCCCAGAAGACGATCCTGAACGAGAAGGAGGTAATTGTAGATAGAATAAGGATGTTCACTATTTCACATTAATGCTGTAATAATTAAAATAGTGCCAACAAAGCAAAAAGTTTCTCAAACTACAAGTTAGAATTGGTACAGAGTGGTTGATTAAATGTTGTTATTTTTACATTATGGTTGCATCTAGAAGTTCATTAGTGGAAGTTATTTTGATGGACATTTTATTGACTAAGCATTAAAAATTAAAATATTATCTTGATTTGCAGCCTACCAGGATTGTGCTAGAGACTACTCTTGCGCAAAACGTATAGTTGAGAGATACATGTCAAAATATGGAAAGGTAAGTTTAGATCTACTAATCTGTTAAGTGTTCTCATAGAATCAGATAGATTCATAGAACAATGTATTCATCATTAACTGATAAGTAAAATAATGCATGAAGCTTTTTGCCTTTTCCAATGATGCATCCAAAAAGATTTTCAGCTTCTGAAATCCTTGATGCAAAGACATTAAATAGTAGCTTCGTCGTTTGATAAGGACTTTTCTTGAGAGAGTTCCCAGTTTTTTAATCCATCATTATACATATAATAGTGGGCGATAATAATGTTGCAATTTCTTTTGTTTATTTTTTGCAGGATTGCAATTCTGATCGAATAACTGGCTGTGAAGATTATGCTTTAATTCATTTTAATGGTGGGGTTAGTTGTGAGGGGTCATTAGAAGGCACTGGGTACTATAATCGGTTTGTGCAGTGTCGTTCAGTACAGCCATCAGGTAAATAACAATTTTTTTATCAATAATTAATTGAATGCATTATCATTAGTATATACTACAGTTTAAAATATGAAATAACACCATGAATTTGTAGAAATAGTAAAAATTGAATTAACATTAAGGCAACTCAAATGAAAGATGGAAAATATATCTGTTCTAGGATATCTGTTACAAGAAAACATTTATGTTTGGCTCTTGAACAGATAATAAAATGGCTTTGATAATAAACATATACACATGTGTAAAGCCCTTTGCTTAATCCCATTTGGAAAAGCATTGCTTATCTCTGCTAGTTTTCATGTTTCTTTTTTGATTTGTCTAGAAAAGTATCAAAATCTAATACATCATTTTAAACTAATACGCTATGTATATAAATTACAACTAAAAACTATTTTTGAGCTCTTGTTTGCTCATATTCTTAAAATTTTCTTCTTAAAAATCTTTTTAAGCTAAAGTAATTTCATTTATTCATTTCTTAATTTTTAGTGTTTAAATAAAGTAGGGTACATTACTAAATGCTGTATTTTGCCCTATATGCAAAACACTATGCATTTGTTGCTTTGGATATAGTCCTATAGGTTTGCCATCCCTGCTCTAGAATGAAACTATTTCATATTTGACCAATTAAATGGCCTTTTTACAAAATACATTGTTTCACTGGAAAAAGAGGACTTGGCTGTGACCATCAATAGTAGCAGCCATGCATTGTATGGATATCATGATCCATTGTGCATTATATCAATAATATTTTGTCTTATTTGTTATATTTAAAAAAATAATACATTTTACTATCAATTTACATTTTATAGTGGTGTACATAATATTTTAATAAAATATGAATTCCTACTTATAATGCTGTAATATTCGATATACTCAGCTGTTAAAGTTGCTGCATTTGAAGCTGTGCAAGATAACGCTTTTAGCATTATGTTTATGTTGTGCTATTGTGTAACTCTGTTTTACAAATTGGTACATTTTCTTTAGGACTAGTGTGACACCTCTGGGAGTAAAATGGCTATCAGGGGATTCCGTAACTTGGGCAACAGCTTGAGAAATAACCAGGAAATGTTAAAATAATGTTGTTTTTTATGATCCTTCATTTATCTACTTACTGGGGTCACTTGTTTAAGGTGAGAGGTGAATTCTAATGTGTTGCATTAATAACTAAATAAATCATCTCTCACTAAGTTTCAAAATGTTATATTGTTTTCCACTATGAGAAGAAATGTTTTTATTTAATCCTATCCAAAAGCATTTAGAGCCATTTAATGCTAAGCATTTATTTTAGTTAGTGTATTCAGATGATTCTTGCATCTACAGCTTGTCTGAGTGAAACTTTAGTGATACTTCAGCAGCATCATTCACTGCCACATTGAAGCTATGGGTTGCATATGTAATGAAAAATTCACAGGAATTTAAGTCGATAACTCTCTTTTGTAAAATATTTTTGTCCTCACATATTAGATCCATTATCATGGGCTTGTCTACATTATTGAATTTGCAATTCTCAAAGGCCTTGGCTATGTCTATAGTTACTAATTACTAATAATAATACATAATAAGCCTAGTTCCATCACCGGTTGACTTATAAGCCGAGTATAAAAATGCAGATCTTGAATTCCAGGCAATTGATAGAATAATACTTGAATATCACTAATTCTCCAGCACAGATTATCATTTAATTGAATCAGCTGTTTTCATGTTTACAATTTATTTATCACATTTATCTTTTAAGATTTAAAATAATCAATTTATATGCCCAATAAATAACCATAAATTCAAATGATCTATTTTGATGCAGGTGATGCCTATTTATCTACATGCAGCTTGTCTACGGCAATCTTCAGAAGTTCTTTTATCCTTAAAAAAAACGAAATCATGAGATATTTGGAAGGAAAAAAATGTGCATTTAGCATTCTGATATAATTTGCAAGCAAAATACATTTGTATCCACAGCTTATCTGAATTCAAAAAGTCATCTTATCAAATAAAGCATTTGTCGATATATTTGTCACTCTCAGGCAATGTTGAAATAGCAATAATTTATCTTCAATTTTCTGATCTACACCATGCAAATTGGCAACCTAAAGTTTGCATGTGTTGTGTCAGGGAAGTCCCCTATTTAAAATTTCGCAGTGTATATTCAGCACTTAGGACTGATAGTGCTATGCTCTCAGATTACCTCACTATAGATGTTCGCAATTTATTGTACCTCATAATTGCGAGAATGGCAGAGAAATATAAGTATTTGGGGTAGAAAATTAAAGATAAAGTTGATATAATACATAAACTCCAAGATGGTAGTTCTTCAAAGTTATGCTCTGTGATTTATTTACTTCCACCCATGGCCGGCCAAGTACTTTCGGGGGCCCGGATGCAAGCAAGTTTTTGGAGCCCCCCTATGTCAAAAAACCTGCCATTTTGTACACATCAATGTTACAGCTTAGAGAGAACATATACTTATAAAGTAACTATAATGATAATTAATTTAATAAAAAAGCAAAAATTTGTTTAAAGATGTAAATATATTATTTATACCCAACATTTGGGGGCCCATAAAAATCGGGGGTCCAGATGCCTTGCGTCCGCTGCACCCCCCACTTGGCCTGCCCTGCTTCCACTTCTCCCTACACTACTGTATGTGCAGATTTTTCACTTTTTTCAGTTCAGTGTTCTGTTTGTTCATTGGAAGTATTGTAAACTCTGAAAAGGTTGGACTCGCTGATATTCAAATATGAGTATGAAATTTCATGCTACAGCTATATTCAGATTATTTTTGGATTATCTATTGTTTTCAATTTTGTGCTACTGCTCCCCATCATTTCCACAAATAATCAGGACTCGGCTGTAGATGAAATAGTTTGTCAAATACATTACTGATGCATGCACAATGTATTGGATTGTGGATTGCTGGTCAATGGACATTTTTTTAGAAAATTCCATGGATTTTAACTTAAAACCAGCTTCATACTGTATCCTTTTCACAGGCTTGTGAACACTGGAGATTACCCATTTATTTTCCAACAAACATAACTAAGATGTTTATATTTGTATTTTATTCGAAGATTTGCAAGGAACCTAGATTTTGTCTGAAAATTGTATTTTTTTAACTTGCAACGAGAAAGAAGAATGTCAACTTACAGCTAGTATATGCCTAAACATGCGTTTTTAAGCCAAAATAAACAAGGTTGACTTATACACTATGATATATGGCAATTTAAAGTTTGAAAGTCTTTTTGAGTAATTATTTAGGCTATAATTGAACAAGTAAATGGTAAAAACATCTCAGAAGAGAGATGTGGATCTGTGTGATTGTTTTTGCATTTGTATTTTAGTATCCTATCAACAGCATGACAACCTCCCTGGTTCCGCCTCTAAAGACCAGGTGTAATTGTAAGACATCTTAGAATTAAGATGAATTGCTAATATTTAAATTTAATGTAATATATACTGTCTTCTGAAATCAAATTGAAAAATTGAAGGAAATCAGATCTGAACACACATCTATAAATTAAATGACAATTGTCTTTTTGTTGCAAAACTTAATGACAGTGTTATGACCTTACCAAAATACATCATCTACTGAATAAGCACTGTTGTTTCCTTTTTGTAACACATAGCCAATAATGCACTTTCAATGGCTGAAGTGTATAATAGCATTTAAGTGGTGTTATTGATTTCTCAGTCAAGGTATGTAAATTATATTGTTTTCTGCTTCTTACTATCGGAATTTTATGATTTCAGCACATTAATTGAGATATAAATTCGTAAAACAAATAATAACACTTTTATTGCATTACTGCTCAAAAAGTTGTGTGCCTCTAAAGATGTTACTGAAATGCATCTGTTTCTTTATGTACTCACGAGCTCTTTGTTAAATCTAGACTGGTTCATCGACCTCACTGATTTTGCAGAATCTGTCCAATATTTGTTTTTCTAAAAACCAGAAAAATCCAGTAAAAACAAATTTACAGGGTTTTATTCATTAATTGTCCATTAAAACATACAGACTTTTTATTCGTACAAAAATTGCACACCCTTTCACTCATACATGTTTTTATTAGATGCGTTTGTAAACTTGTGGAGCACCTACTAGTGTTATTGAGGCATTCATCAGCAATTAAAAATTACTTAACAGAGAAACATTCAATCCTGCACAGGTTGCATGCACGCGACCAATATGTTATGGAAACGGTCATGTGGCATCTCACAGACTCCATTTGGATTGTATCGTTTTCTTCCGTGAATACTTATTCTATTTGGTTTATAATTATAATTTTATAGTGATTAATGTCGTGCATTAATAATAGCAACTAAATAATATCATGAAAATATATAAATTTATTTTTACGATGTTAAAATGATATTAAGGTATCTAGTGATTAGTACCTAATCCAAAATAAAAGTTATTTCACCTAAAATCACAATAAATTTTGTTGAAAAACAATTGTGTTAATATAATACATTAGGCAGCAAACATAAAAAATAAATGATCAAATTTTGATATAGCAAATATAGGAATCAGAACAAATTTGTTGTGCATGCTGCAAGCAAATATAATTATTGCAGTTTCTGCATTTATATTGTGTATATCTGTTTTTCGATCGCCCACATTTATAACACCTTTGCCTTTTTGGGGCAGTACTATCTTCTACAGGTGTTGCACGTTCAAGGGTTCCAGGAAAAGACATTAAATATCCCATTTGAGTTTTTGGTAAGGTAGAGCACTGTGAACAAATATGTAGTCTTTGGCCAGTTCACGGGCCAATATTAAAAAAAAATGACATCTCACATTGCAATCAGTTTCATTGTTGCTACGATAGATAATTTGGGAATTTATCCCAGCCACATTCAGCATGCTGTACATCACGAGCATCTGCCATCTGTTCGTTTTCCTTGCAACATCGTAAGTGCTGCAAAGTTGGTTGACAGTATCAACACCTGATTTTGTAGCATTGTAAAATATAATCATGTCTGGCTTTCTTTTGTCTCCTGTAGAAGAATCTATACTCCCATCATGCATCGTCGAAATAAGCAATACGTTTTTATTCTTTTTTGGGACGTATGAAACTATTTTTTATTTATTTTTATTTATTATTCAGTAATTCCACATACAGCACTGGCGGCCATTTTACAGTGGAAACAGTAAGAATAACAGTAACAATAGACGACACAACCATGACCAAGGCAGGACTCAAACCCGCGACCCTAGCATTGAGAGCCAGATGCGCTAGCCATCCTTCTGCCGAGGCACTAGGGTGCAGTTATCCTGGAAGCCAAACATACTCGATCCTACCTCTCGAGATCTTGTTTCTATGAAACATCCAGGAATCTGTTTATGTTTCCTGATTGTTCCAACAAGAGTGAGTTTATTTTTCAGTAAATCATTTGCGAGTGCTACACTTTTGAACTAGTTATCAGTTATGATATTCCGTCCTGTCCTTGAAATGATGAAGCTGAGACGTTGGACATCGCTGGGTGTATTGCTTATTTCAAGTGGGCCTTTAGGCTGTTTGCCAGTGTATATTTCAAGATTAGCAGTATAGCACATTCAAGCATCCACCAGAGCAAATATTTTTATACCATACTTATTTGGCTTGCCTGGTCACTGAATTCTTCCCCCTCTGAATTCTCTTCACTTCCATCATCAAGCCATTGATGCGATAACTGCACATCGTTATCAACAGCAAGGTCTAAAACTCTTCGTTTATCCATTTTTCAAATACCTAGTAATAAAATTATAGCATAAGTCCATGAAAAATAAAAATTACAACAACAAACGTTGAGTAAAATAATTTAACTGTTTGTGACGGGAAAGGTCTGAGATTTGCCAGAAGAGTGAAGATAAAAGTGACTCTTCTTGCAAGTGAACAAAAGAGAAAGAAGAAATTATTTCTTTAAAGGTAGATGGCGCTTCTATGTCCTTGGACTATAGGTTCGCTTACACTAATGAATTAAATTTCGATGACGTCTCACTGATACCGCACGACCTGTACAGGGTTAAATTGTAATGGGTGATATCAGCTAGGAAAGACCTCAAGTTAACTAAAGTAGGGAATTGTCTATTCATATTCTCTGCATTTATATCATTTATGAGTATTTTTGCTTACACACAGATGTACTGCATTTCTAGTAGCTTAAGCATTATTTGGCAGAGATTCTCACTCAAACCCATGCTAATTAAGAAAATGGCCATTATCATGCGTGATGGTACTTGTTAACAATAAAAACTCTTAATTTGTAAATATGTTCTTCCTCCACTTGGTGAGATATCAATGAAAAAATTTTAACTCAGGTGGGGCAATAATACACGAGGCTTTTTTTCTCACCATGGAGCGCAGTCCCAAGGCAACTGCCTGATCCAACAAAAGATGAAAAATGAATTTTATCTATGTAAAACTGGACATTGATGTCTATTTTGACAAAAACATAATTACTTTAACTTATATGATAAATCCTTTGAAAATATTTAAAATATATAATACCTACTGTTAAAATATGTTTAGTTTGATAATGAGAAACCATTTCTTAAATAGGATATAATAATCTGTTGATAGTAGTATCAAAATTATTTATGAAAGTTGTAATTACCATAGTAAGTAAAACTGCTTAAAAACTAGTGTACCATTACAATTTTCAAAATTAATTAATTTTTATTTTCTTATTTTTCTTTCAGTTGAAAAGCTGAGTTAGCCCATAAACCAAACAATAGGTAGTACTTAAATGTGAAGGTTTTGTTAACCTCTCTTCTCAAATTTGTATGTAACAGCAAGTTCGTATTCAAATTCAACAGTGTCAAAAATATTATTTTATATTTTTATGATTGTGTTATAAAATCTCTTCAGGAACATCATGCAGAGCAGTCTGCTTTGTATAAAGTGGATTGAACAATACATATTCCTCAAGCGCCATACAACAAAGTACTGATGTTATTAAAGACAGTGCATTACAGATTGTGATTTATATCAGTTAACCTAGGCTCAAATCACTAAATGTGTTGTTAATAGTAATAGTGTCTAGTTATAAAAAGTCTGATCTGATCATTAATAGAAAAGTCATCGGAAAATTATTCATCATTTTATTCATACTAGTTGTTTCCTTAATTAACACAGGAACTACATTCATAGATTAAAGTTCGCTGAACTATAAATTATAAAAAGTGCATTGTTTGCTTCATTCATTTGTATACCCAATATATTTGTATATAACAAATTTTTTAAAGATATGGAGATATGTAAGCTTTTGTGCCACAAAGCTAATCAGTGACTGTAATATTTTTCATTTGACTGTGTTAACTATATAATAACAGTTATAAATCATTTTATTAAAAAATAGTTGTATATTGAGTAAAAAAGTAATACAAGACATTGTCAATCATGTGAATGAAATAAATCGTGCAATGGATTTTATCATCATACAGCACTTCATCTGTAATTTTTGACAAATGCAAAATAATTTATGCTCACAACTGCATATGTTTTGCTTTGCAATCTCCTATATAATCGTTGCTTGTGAGCATTCAAGAGTTTCTGACACTGTTTATGTAATTCCTGAATTTATCATTTTTCTTTTTAAGGAACTTGGAGATAAAAATTATTAATTTACCTATTTCATGCAGTTATTTTTTCTCAGATTGATAAAATGTTTTGTGAGAAAAAGTATTGAAAAATACTGTCAATTTGTACTATAAACACACATGAACAGGGATGGTATTTTAATGACTTTTTAAAATTATTTTAAATAAAAGTATTTAATGAAAGATACTCATCATTAAAAAAAATCATATATGCATGCTTGATTAGTTCTTCAGGTGTTTTTGAAAATTGCAAAACCAAGAGAAATTCAAATTCCATTATAAAATATTTCATAAGTGGAGATGCATTTCTGATCTGGAACATCTTAGGATGAATAAGAGTCAATTTAAAGTATCATCTGTGTAAGTACAAAAATGTTTCAGTAATTTCATAAAGCACATTAGGTACCTACTTTGTATGCTACATATGTAGTTCTCCTAACCCAAAAATATTGAGCAAAAAATCCATATTGAGAAGTCCTCATTAAGCCAAGAAAAACTGTCTAGTAGTACAAATCTTGGTTGAAAGACAACTTGTGATTCTTACTGTCGAAAGTATATACTATACAGAAGAATTTTTTAACTTTATCAAGCAAACATTTGAATGACTTTAGAAAATGTGAGCTTAGGGTATATCCCTTTGTTAATAAGATAATGGGCAATCTGGACCTAGTCTTTTCTTAAATTGACAGGACATTAAAGGAGAATGTGACTAGTGAAATAATTCATTGCATGCAGGCTATGTATAGGGGTTATCTGTAGATTGGGAGATTATAACACCATTCTATTGCAAGGCTTCATCGAATTGAATCACCTTCTAAAGCTGGAGTGAAATTTTTCGTAAATATCACATGCCCTTAAATGAGTTATCTTCTAGTTTAGCAATATGCCAATGGGTTAACATTTCCGTTATTTAAATTTTCTTATAAAGGCGCGAGCATACATTTAGTTTAAGTTCCTAAATGGAAGAATAGTATTTATTCAAGAAAAATATCAGTATAATGAATTAACTTTGACAAAACTATCCTTTGCAACGACGGAAGCTATTAATAGGGATTACATTTATCGGCAAATTATTCACAAGATCTGCAATTAGTGGGATTCAATAACAAGGTACCTAATGAATACAAAATAACTAGCCTTAAATTCTATTAATCCAGTCGGTGAAATTTACATCTCAGTGGAGGAAAAGAATTCCTTGCAATCGGTGAACGTATAACGAACGAATTTCAAAACGAAATGTAGGGATGTAGGCGCGATAATCGAAAATATACTCGAACAAAAACACCGCGTTAACCACATGCACAGACGTGCCACATTTGATGTTTGTGAAATTTTATCGATTTTCGGCGGGACCAACAAGATGATAATAACGTCAAAAATAATTTATTGAAAATTATGAGAAACATACGAAATTAAAATGCGTAAAAGGCACTGTGTAATATGCATAGTAATTTATCATAATCAACAATTTAACAGACATGTTGTGATTTAGAACGGTAAGGAACGTTACATTTTACTATGATACCATTTCCACATAAATCGAAAGCTGAATAAGGAACTGGTTATGAAGACACTAAAGAGTGTTGGAGATTAGTGATAGCAGGTAATACATATCAGACATTTCTTAATCTGTGCATCGTTTTTGCCTTCCAGTTGTCAAACATTTTTAATCCAACATATCCGAAGAGATAGTACCAAATCGATTATGCAATAGACTTTAGTGATATTTTTTTTTTGATAAGGAGTAAGGTAAGAATCTATCCTCATTAGCTATAATTAAGTATATATTCATACGTATTCTGACATATAGTTGTATGTATAACCTACCCAGTTTATAATATCAAATATTTTGGTGTCAATAACGTGCTCACGCAAAATCGAGAGCGATCGTCGCAGTTAATGTCCGTTAAAAAAGCAAGGAAGTGACAGTAATTATTGACTATTTTATAAGAGTGTTGATATACTTCTTAAGGAAAAGAAATTTCCATTTACATATTTAAAAAAGATTTCGGATAAGCTCACATATAGAGTATACTTATTGTGCTTTGAGTGGTGTTTTCGGCACAAAAAACTACTTTTCTGTTGAAGTAATCGCTATAACTAGATTTTTCTCAGGCACCTTGAATTTTGGAGTATTTAACCCTGGATGGGTAACGTGGTAAAAGTGGTACTCTAGGAGTAATGTGGGGTGTTAGACACCCCAGCCTAAATTTTACTTTAAAATAAAGATTTTACCAAATTGCTTATTATAGGATAAAATGCTTCTTTATGAACAACAATTTATAATTAACAATGGGGAAAATGCTTAATTTATTTATAAAAAATTATATAACTAAAAGGAACATAATTTTCATTAAACACAAAAAATATCATTAGTCAATACTGTTACACTCAACACATGAAAAAACAGTATGTTCCAAACAAATAGACTTGAAACGTTCGCAAATCAATTTTGTCTTCTGATCTTTGCTTCTTGGGCATAGCTGGCATCGTTTCTGGGAAGTACTGTTTGGAGCTCTCGGTGGCTCTGGAAGTCCTGCATCCAGTAATTGCACTATGTTAGCTCGCAGCTGCCTTGGTAGATTGAACTTATAGAGCCTAAAAATATAACTATTATGTTCGGTGACAGAGTGAATAAGTAATAACGTAGATATATATAACTGATTTATTGAACAGGGAAGAAACACAGAACACAATCAATTGGCATTCATCAGACCAGACCTGAGCGCCAACACTTGAAACCATTCCATCAACCCAGGAACCCCCCCCCCGACTCCCAGCTAACCATGCTTGGCAGGGTTGCCACAATTAACAAACAACCTAACACTCCTTCCCTCTATCTTAGAAAAAGAAAAACAAACACAAACAAAATGTAGAACAATTAGGTGCATAAAATATTGAGCATAATATTGAAGTAGAAGTTAAAACTGAAGTAAAGCAAAATGTAAAAGTAAGAAAAACAATTAAATTTAAAATTTACCACAAACAATTTGAAAACAAAGAAAAAGAATTAATTCAAAAGATAATCTTCCAGCTTCTTAGGTTGCTTCCTCACCCTTTTCGGGCAGCAGGATTGCCAAACCAAAGGACTACCTGGGGTGGGGGCCAGAGGAGGACTCAGCAATCTGAAAAAATCTGGAGTTCCACCTGACAGGTCCGTTACCTCAGATGGGAGCCGAGTTCGCTCAGGCACTGGCGAATTCTCAATCGGCGAGTTATTTCTGGCCAGCTGTACAACCGGCGTGTGGGTTGACGGGAAGCAGTGACTGAGGTGCCTGCAGATGTGGGCAGGGAGGCTCAATTGCTGGTAATGGCAGATGAGGTGCACTTGGTTCATAGCTGGAGGATGTTGGCCAGGTCGAGCAGGCACTTGGTAGGGGTACCGTCTGAGGCAGGATGATGAACCATCCCTGTTACTAGTCAGCATGACAGTGGTAAGGTTGTCTTCATTCACCACCTCATAATTGTCATATCCCAGGCATCTGCAAATTTTACCAGCCAACCATCAATCACCAGCCAGACTAAAACGTCTTAGCCACACTGTATCTCCGATGTCGAACTCCTGACTAATAGGAGCATCTGTTCCCTGGGTCACCAACATCCAGAATAGTTTTGAGGTAGTGGCCAAACAGCATTTCCATGTGTGATTTGCCCATGCTAGCATTCGAGGTGAAATGTTGCGCAAACAGAAATCTAGCAACTCCAGTCAGCCAGTCTCCTTTTGTTAACTGCTTGAGTCCTTCCTTTACACTCTGAACATACCATTCAGCCTGGTCATTACTCAATGGATGGTATGGGGCTGTGGTCACATGGGAGATACCCTTCCTTAGAAAAAATTCTTCAAACAGCTTGGATGTAAAATAAGTTGTGTTGTCTGACACAATGACATCGCATAGACCAGTGGTGGCCAACCTTTTTCTGCCGTGTGCCACAAATCAATCCAAAAATTTATCGCATGCCACCTAATAATTTTTAAAGTCATACAAATAAATTTATATAAAAGAAACACAAATTCTGTATAATAATTTTATTCCATATCATTTATTTATTAGCATGCATTTTCAAATTTAAAAATATCCAAATCTTTCTTAATGAGGCACTTGCAACTGCATATTATTTATTATTTCATCAATGTTTGGATTTGTATTTGAACATGCCAGTAGTATTAAATTTTTTAGATGATCGTCAGTAAGTTTCGATCGATACTTGGTTTTTATGATATTCATTGTTGAAAACAATTGTTCACAAATATATGTAGAGCCAAATTTGCACGAATACCGGAGAACCAGTTTGCGTAAATTTGGATATTCATCCACAGGAAGAAATTTCCAAAAATCAATATAATCTTGACTCACAGGAGTGGAAATTATTTCTTTATATTTGCTGTGTAGTGCAGTGTGGTTCTGGAGATAAAGAATTTTAGTTTGAATTTCTGCTGGATACCTATCAAGATTAGCAATTTCTATTGAAAAAGGGTTTACATATATATCAACATTGTATTTGTCTTCCTGAAAGTCTTCAAATCTTACTTCAAATGAAGTTTTCAAAATATTCACAAAATATTTATACTTTTCAAAATATGCTCGGTTACTACTTTCATTTTCAATTTGTTGCATATGACTGAAATGAGACAAACGATTTTTAGCAAAATCTTTAGAAAGAAGCTGAAGCTTTGCTTTGAACGATATTATTATGTTGCACATAGTAGGAAATATATTATTTTTACCTTGTAAGTGCAAATTAAGGTTGTTCAAATGTCCCGTGATATCCGTAAGGAAAGCGAGATCCCACAACCATTCTTCGTTCTTCAGAAGTCTGCAGTCTTCTGGCAGTTCATCCTTTTCTTCTAAAAATTTTAAAACACTGTCTCTCAGGTGCCAAAATCTCTCGAGTGCCTTTCCCTTTGATAGCCAACGAACATTACAATGCATCAATAACTCTTTATTATCACCCGAGTCTGGGTTTTCAAAAATGAAATCACGAAATTCACATCGGCTTAATGCCTGGGATCGAATTCTATTTATACAGCGTACTACTGGATCAAATACACAAAGAGCCTCCTGGTGAATAATACAATGATATTTCTGTATCTCGCAACTCAAGTATTTTTCTATTAAAGCTACAAAACCATTTTTCTTTCCTCTCATCGCAGGAGCCCCGTCTGTACAAATGCTGTCTAATTTTGTCCAATCAACCTCTTTTTTTTTCAATACAGTTTTTAAGTTGTTCGAAAATGTTTTGACCTTTGCAAGAAACTAATTGACATAAATCTAAAAGTTCTTCATTGATGTCAAAATTGTCATTAATGCTGCGGACAAATACAATGAGCTGAGCACCATCAGTATTGTCACAACTTTCGTCAATAGCTAATGAAAAATATTTACATGAGTCTAGAGAAGAATTGATTTGTTTTTCAACATTGCGGGACATGTCATCAATTTTTCTCATAACACTATTTCGGGAAAGTGCGATATTGTCAGTCATTCTTTTTATTTCAGGGTCACCACTATATTTTGCAAATATTAAAAGGCTAGGTTTAATAATTCTTTCTCCGTCAGAATATGGTTTTTTCTTACGAACAAGATGAAGTGAAATTTCATAAGAAGCTTTTACCATCATCAACTTTTTTCTTAAAAATAGATTGCTGGCCTGACAAAGTCTTCTTCTTGTTTGACACAAATTTGGCACGCAAAGTAGAACCAGCTGGGTATTTGGATTTAAAATCTGAATGCATTTGGTTAAAGTGCCGTTCTAAATTAATTTTTTTGGGACAGAAACACAAGAATTACAAATCAGACATACTGGCTTTTCAACATCCTGATTAGTAAATAAAAACTGTTGAATTCCCAGCAAGCAATATCTTCTTTATATTTCCTCTTCGTCGTAGCTGTTGAAGTACTTGGTTTATTGATTGGCATATATTAAAAAGGGTAGCCAAAAATACCGTATTATCTAAAATAATATAGATGTTAATTAATGTATATAGTAAGAGAAAATATTCAATGCAGACATGCATAATGTGTGTGTTCGAAAATTTAAATCTAGAAAAGGTAATGTATTATATTACATGTACATAATAAAATAATAAAATTACTTACTCTGGAAAACTTGTTTGAAGCACAGTTTTAACGATGAATAGCTTGAAACCACTTTTCTCTAAAATTCACGGTCCTTTGGTGACATGAGCATCATAACTTTCTGACAAGTCGCATAATTTCCATTACGTTTCGGCATACATCACTTGTAAATTATTTTGGTGAAAAACAAACAATTCAGAATTGATTTTAAATAATTAAAGAGTGCCATGACAGCTACCAGCAAAAAAGGGTGGAATTCAGTATTAAATGAACATTAGCCCATGCACACAGAGGCCGAAATCAGCCTCTCCCTTCCGAAATTGCCGCCAGGGGCATTTTGAGTGGCACAGCCTTAGCTCTAGAAAGTGTTGTGTTAACACACAGTTACATCACAGGATGTTTGATCATATAACCACGCATGCAAAATGAATAATAGAAAATATACTATTAATTTATTTTACATACTTTTTGTTACAAATATTTTTTTCAACCTGGCTGCGTGCCACAAGTAAGTGTATTGCGTGCCACGAGTGGCACGTGTGCCGCGGGTTGGCCACCACTGGCATAGACCATGGGTTGCAAAAATTCATCTTAACTTCTGAATGATGGTTTCAGAGGTAGTGGAGGAAAGCAGCTCTACCTCCAACCATCGGGAATAGGAGTCCACCACAAGCAAAAACATCTTATAAAATGGTCCCATTAGGTCTATGTAAATTCTAGACCATTTATTACTGTTATGATTCCAGATTAAATGTAAGAAATATTTTTGATAAAATTAGTACCTATTGTACAAACATTAGGGTAAGCAGGTTTTCGGTTTTTGATCGCACTAAATTTTTTAAAACGTTTGTTCAGTTAAAAATGAAGCGAATGACCACATAGGTAGTTGACATTGAAGAATAATAATTTAGTTATTCCCAGCTGAGCAGGGAGTAGGGGAGGGGCTTCCCTGCTGAAAATTATATTTAAAATTTTTCATTAAATAGAAATATTGTATGCTTTCCTCTTGATAAAAAATTACCTTTCATTTGTTTGACTAATGCAAAAAAATTAATTGGAACATTTCGTGCAAATGTTTCCGTGGCATTTGGATGAAGGCTGCATGGCTTTTGAGTTTGTCAACACACACGGTGGAAACCCAAAAGCCATGCAGCCTCCATAATTTGAACATTGTTTTCATATTATTATTTTTTATTTTGATTTGCCCTCGAAATATTTTTGACAATCATTCTGGTCCCCCAACTGTTGGGAGGACATCCCCACTACTAGGGTTACCAAATATTGAAACAAAAAAGAGAACATTTTCAGCCTTTCATTGACAAAATAGAGTATGGTTCCCCCCAACCTCCAGAAAACTAAATGTTGGACAAATCCTTTTTTTATCTCTTAAACATTCTTTCGAGAACTTAAGAAAATTACACAATTATGCTTATGTACTCAATATTCATAAAATGAAATAAAATTTGTACAAAAAATGAAATAAAAAAATGTTTGGTTTAAATGAAAATTGGTAAAAAGTACCTATTTCTTAAAAAAAAGAAAAATAATAAAAATATCTGAACCTGCAAAACATCTTCCATTTGAAGGAGAACCCTGGCCACCATATTCCAACTTGTGTCCAGTCTTGGGAGAGTTGGAAAGTCTGACAAATTCTTTATAAATTTAATGTTATGGGCCTTAGGTGCATGAACATATTTTTTTGAATGAGTGGCAGCTGATAATTCTAGATTTTGATGGGATCTAGAATATATAGGCTTCAGTTCAGCTTATTAAACAAGTGAAAATGTTAACTATGGCCTCTTTCACTGTTATTAAATTTTTGAAATAACTGGATGTCATTTCAGTAAAAAATTCATCAGTTATTTTACTTAATCATTCCTGTGAATTATAGAGGTTATGATAAAAATCTAAATAATTCAAAATTTGATAAAAAGTGTTTTATTGAAAAAATTGTGTAAACCAACAGTTACCAGGCCCACAATAGGTTAAATTCTTCATATGTTGGTTTTCCTAAATATTTTATTACAAAATGAGTTACATTATATTATCGGTCATAAATTAATATGAAACAACAAACCCAAAGTCACATATAAAATTACCTTAATACTTTGCAATGAGCCAAAGTGGGGTCTTCATTGCATACATTCATTTTATTAACCATATACCATATAATACTGTATATATTACATATATTTAATAAAATATATCATTGGCAAATTACAAACTCTTTAGGCAAAGGCAGTTTGAATTGACAAATTCACAACATTAATGAATAACAACGACAATAGATGCAAAATATTATTTGCACACCTAACAAAGAAGGCTATACATGTTTTGTACATAGGATGTACAAATATTTAGCAAAATATTTTTATGTTCATACAGCAATGGATGGAGGTACCCAGCCTCCAAATGCCTTCTCTAGTTCACATGCTACAGCCAAACAATGGTGATCATTGTTCATTGCCCCCACAGCCTACAGCAAAGATAAAAATATGTTTTAAATGCATATTATAGGTAAGAAAAAGACAGGCAAATTATCTACCTGATACAAATTCCATTCTTAACAATAAATAGCATTTCTACAGAATATGACTTTTCCTACTCTTAAACACACCGCCACAAGAGCTGATAACTTATATTCTAGTTTTCATCATCAATAACTAATAATAATATGCTACCTTAATTACCAACAGTCAACCTTGAGATAATTAAAAGTGAGTAATTCCAGGGATCTCAATTTTGTGCCTTTTAATACAATAGATAACAATATTTGCAAAATATGCAAATAAAGATTTTTTTATTATTTACTGCAATTTTAAAGGTTTTAGAGATGCAATAATTTTTTAAAATGTGGTATGATAGGGTACATAACAGTGTATTCCAAACCACTCTGGCATGGCAGGTTAGACTATTTTAAAATCTCATATAGCAGATTTTTTAAATCTACACGATAATGCTTTATAGGAATTTCTCTAATAAAGCATAAATAAAATCACACATTGATGACCATCCCAGTAAAAATGTAGGTTTATTAAAATGTTTTATATTGAGAATGTTAGAAAAAATGACTGCTGACATAAACATTATGAATAAATAAGATCTGTATTTTTGGATCATTGTTTTTTCTTGAGATAACTCACCACTCTATAATGTTAACGTGTGAGAAGGTACAGAATTAACATACATGCATGGGAATTTTGAATGACTGTGTTAAAAAATGTGGAATGGCTAGATAAATTAGCCCTTTATCTTATATTCATTTAATTTGTATATAAAAGCTTGGATGATAGGTGAAATGAATACTCTCAGAAAATCATAAATTGTAAAATTGTAATGAAATCAGCTTTGAGAGATTCATAATATCAAAATAGCTACTTCTCCAAAACATAGACTGCAAACACAAAGAAGTAACGTTGTTCCAAGAAGATACATTTCAGTAACTTCAGAAACTATCACAATAAATTCAAAATTTTAAACAAAAAATTATTTTTTACACTCACATTTTTATCTTTATCACTCACCTGAATTCCAATAGGTAATCCTTTGCTATTTAGGCCTAGTGGTATGTGTGTCGCTGGAAAACCTAACACATTAATAATGGCAGTATAGGAAAAGTTTAATGGTTTAAAAACAGGTTCATTGTGGTAAGGTGCTGCAGTTGGATGCGTTGGATAAAGAAATATCCCACTATCTCCAAGAAAGTCCTAGAAACATTACAACATTTACATCAATAAAAAATAATAAGGATCTTATCCAAAAATTAATAATGATATCATAAAAACAATCTTTATTAATATAATATATAATGCAGCATATTACCTCAAAATCCCTATACATATGTTCACATGCTTCCAGCAACCTTGTATGCTCTTTGCTTCCATTTTGAACACCCAACTTCTCTGACAAACCAGTAGCAAGGGCAATGAATGTATGGTTTGATAGGCACAAAGCCCATTTTATCAGCTCCCAATATACATTTATGGTTCCCTGAAATGATCAAGCTCGAGTTGAATTTGGAGGTATAAACAGCATTCATTATTGAAAAGATACCAAATTGAAAACACTCAAAAATTTCATAATATTTGTATTCAAACTAATGAGCAATGGAAAATTATCAGGGAAGACAAGGTAAACTCTGTCCATCCAAAATATTTTAATTTATTATGTCTTTTAGTTTTTATAAATATGAAGGAAAAAATACAAAAACTAAACAATTTTTTAGCTAAGATTTCATCCAAATTTTATGAATACAATAATCAACATTGATTACATGGATTGTGAGATATTATTTAGCTAAATATGCAATTTAAGGAATTATTATTACTGAAGTCTCTCCCATTCCATCTCTGAAACTTTCCTCCTAGTTGGAGTTAGAAGTCTTGATAAACTCACTAAGGTGGACAAATGTGATTCATTCTCACTCAAGCTCTCTACTCTCAGCATTTTAAACATCCCAAGGAGCTTCACCATCATTTTTGTGTTCATTGTATGTGATGGTCTAAAAACTTAGGAAAAATATGAAACACTAAATGTCTTCCCTAACTTTAAAATGTGTAGCAACAAACTCTGCAGGTGTATGAAATTAAAGGATTCCAATGTACATCTATGGTTTAGGTCTATAATACTATAAAAGTTTCTTTTCAGTATTGCCAAATATGAGATTAATGCAATGTTGTTCTTTTATGCTTAAAACTTGCAGTTTATTAAGGATTGTTATTAGTTAAATGTCCGGCACACAATGTGCTAAACCAATTAAGACAATGGTCATAAGATTAGCATAGCTACATTAAAATTCATTAAGTTCATAATTAACTGAACTTTCAGTAATGACATTATTCTACTGAATCTCTCAGTTTTTTATGCAATAAAATGTAACCTGATGAAGAGAATCATTTTATATATTTCAGCATACCCTACCATATTAACTGAGCTTCATCACTACTATTGCATCCATTCTAGCAGCGTTACTTCATATACAACTATAAAAAATGATGATACTCATAATATTCAAGAAATTAATTCAAAAAGACCATGGGAGAGACTTTTGTTTGGTAGTAATATAGTCTAAGGAAAATGTCAATTCTTGAAAAGTCAGCTAGAAATTTAATTACCATATTTTCTGGCATATAAGATGCGCTTTTTTCCAGGAAATGATCCCCAAAATCAGCCTGTGTCTTATACACCAAAGGTAAGATTATTGCTGTTCTCAATACTGACACTAATGAACACACACATCACCAAAATGGAATAATTGGCAGTCATTCATTGCAAAAACATTAAAATATACATTATTTATAATTAATAGTGAAAATTTTGTTAATATATACAGTAAAACCTTATGCAACGTGAATTCCAAGCATGCATTTTCATTATTACCCTTTAATATATGTCCGTTCACAGTGATTACAATTTCGGCACGATTATGATGATTTAGTTCCTAATCAGCCTGTTGAATAGTGCGATTGATGCCACGGAACAGTAGAATTTGTGCATATGTCATAAATATTTTATAGATATCTAGGATAAATAACGCTATGTGCATTGAGATCGCAATGGCTACAAGAATGATATGCCTACATTATCACCTATAAGCTTCAGGTGATTCAATATGCAAAAACGCATAGAAACCAAGTAGCAGCACGTCATTTTGGTCCACCTCCCACAGAAAAAATGATCCGTGGATGGAGAAAACAAGAAAAAACAGAGGTGGATGGGAAAAGGGAAAATCTTCATAAGGTTGGTCTTAAATGGCCACAAATAGAGGAGGAAATGATGGATAGTAGAACAGAGGAAGTTACATATTGTTGAAATGTTCAAAATCCTTATGTAAGAGGCAAAAAGAGTTGCAAAAGAAAAAGGACTAGTTGAGTGTATGTATTGTTATTACATATGCATTCTATTAATTATTAATCCCATTAAATTAAAATACCATCTTGCAATTAAGTTTAAGTAAGTACTATTGGTCAAGGGTACCTATACATGCGATGTATGCTGCACACTCTGAAAGCTTGAATTAATACGACTGCCGAGTTCATGCTGGGCACATTTAGCTATACAAGTCTCGAAGCAATTATTTATGTTTTAAATCATCCATATTTATTTTGCAAATTAAATTTATCTCAAACATTATATTTAACTGTTATCGAGCCATAATATTTTCAGTAAATGTTGTCAGATACAGACTTAATCATGGCTGGAAATGATACACGACATGGCCCTTCCTGAATATCTTGGTAAACCAAATTCCTTTTTTTCCTGAAAAATTATCTAAAAAACCATCTTACACTCCAGTGTGTCTTATATGCCGAAAAATACAGTATAAAAGATCTTTTTCATACACATTTAATTAAAAGGTAACTGCTCAAAAGTTAAGCTTACTGTGAAAGCACAATTGAGATTGGAGGGACTTGCACATAATTCAGACTTGAAAATGAGAAAAAGGTATCACTAACTGACAAAAAAGTGTTGATGAAAAGGACTATTCTATGTCACTTATAAGAAAATATTACAACTTACAATTAAACTTACTTTTCTATTAGCTAGCTCTTCACAAAAGTTAGGTTCACCTTTGACATTCATTTTGGCAAACCAAATTGCAGCAGATCTCTTCATATTCTCCACATTCACCTGAATTAAATACATGATAATCATCAATTTTAAATATTTTTTACAATGAGTATTTTATGAGTAACGTTTTTATCACACTCATCTCAAAGCAAATACTGCTTGGCACATTCTGGATTTACAGATAACGGTGAGAAAACAATGAGTGGAAAGGTTTACTATAAAATTGTTCTACCATTTCCACATCACAAGGAGTAATATTCGATGGAAAACCATTCCTAAAAATTTTAATTTATGGGTTTGGTAGAGGCAATTAAGAGAAATTAATAAAAAAAGTCTAGTCTCAAAAGTAACTTGAGATTAATAAAACAGCAAAAATCAATATAAATAATTTTATGCAGAATGATTAACTTTGGTAAGCAAATATGTTCATATGAGAAAAAGGGCATTAACCAGTCATCTGGGTATTTAATTTTGCCTGGATGCACAGCTGGTGAGGACTTTTAATTTGATTGAGGAGGTTTTTAAAATCATGGCAATAATTAAGGGTTTTACTAGATATTTATTAATATATTGAAATAAATAATAATTACTAATGAACTGCATGTCAAAATCATAAACCTTATGGAAAAATAATTTTTCTATATAAATTAACAAAAATATCAGGATGAAATATCCTAGTCATGAAATATGTTTTACTGCTATAAATCATGTTAAAACTGATGAAATAAACAATTTCCAAAGGCTACAAATCAAACAAATTTATAAAAACAGGAAATTAACATTTGTTGTTCAATAAAATGCAATGATAGAATCCTAAATAAATGGAAAATGTATATTCACCGGAGCAACGTTGTGCACCCTCCAAAAAATCATTCTCAACCACTATATTACTAACAATGGACACTATTTTGGTGTTCAGCACCAAATGAAAAACAACTTACTTTTCCTTACTAATTCCTGTATGCTGATCACAATTATGATCGTCGTTTATCTGAAAATTGCGTTGTTTTCGAGATTAACATAGTTGGAGTTGAGAAAATTTGCGTTTTCACAATATAAATATGCATATTATAAAATTGGGTATCGTAAACCATGAAGCAGTTTAAATAAGTATGTCTTTCTACTATTTGGTTGTTTTACTATCAACAGCTTGTTTAAAGCCCTAAAATAAGAACTAACCCTAAAAACAGCACTGTATAGATTACATTTTTGATCTGAATATACGCCTTCAGGCAGGCATGGAGTAAAAATTTAATTAGGTCAGTCGCAAATATTTTAATCTGCACTTCGATGAATAAAATTAGAAATCAGCATCATTTCAACATGAAAAACTGTTTATTCCAAGAAAAGCAAAAGCTGTTATGAAATTTATTTAACTAAATTCCGCATTTGCATAAACCGTTCCGTTGATTTTCATCATACAAGTAGACCAAGCTAGAAAATGAATTTCAAAAATGCCTAAATATTGATAAATTATAAACATCTGGAGAACAGAATGCAGCTCGGCAGAGCAACACCTATATATAAAGGAATAAAGCAACAAAATAGAGTTTTCAATGTGATATGTACATAATAAGTATTTTTATTTAATCAAAATGTGCATGAAATGAGACAAAAAAATGATCGAAACAAAGATGGGATTGACAGTGGTTACACTTTACAAAGCTGGTCAAATTAAAAAATCGCATTCATCCTTATTAAATGCAAAGCACAGCTTTTCAACGTTATCATATTGTTCAGGATCTAATGCCATGTATCCACATGCATACCACGCGTGACGTATCATTGACTGGAACACATCCGCTTGAAACTGATTATAAATAAGCGAATGCAATTTTATTGTGTTATTTAGCTGCTGCAAATCTATGTGACGATCATCCAACAGTATTATGTTGCCGATTCTTTTTTCGGAAAATTTCGTACTGCCTGAAACAAAACTGGTCCAAAGACTGTGCATACGCAGTTGTGTTTGGAGGAATCTGCAAACACTTGCAAGTCACTGAAACAGCTTCAAATATTTGTTTGTCCTGGAGTCCACTTCAAGCTTCAAGAAACAAAAGACACTTTCCTTGAAATTATGCCTCTAGGCAATCTTTCACTCAGTTTCTCATTTTGCCTTTGTCCATTTGCCCGACTTGCTACAAGTGACAATGATGTTGAGAGCTAGAAACAAGTTTTTAGTGACAAGAGAACCTAACATTCCTTTGGTTCCTTACATTCCTTTGGTTCCTTAAGGTAAATGAATAATTTGCCATGTAATTTCAAGAGACACCAGTGGTATAATTGTGTACGAGTGAGTTGTTGCATTGTGTGATTTGACCAAACCCAAAGTGTTACGCTCTCCTATATTTGACAGACTTCTTAAAGGGTAGTACTCTTAAGTAAATCATGACTGATTAGTATTAAAGATGGGAAAAACTTTTTTTTCCTAGCTAGTATCAACCAGCCACGTTGGGGCTGGTTGATACTAGCTTGGCTAGCCCGGACCCAACTAAGAAAAACGCCCGCATTCAGAAACAGGAAAGATTATCTGCTACGGTAGTTCAGTGGTAGAATATCCACCCGGCAAGTGGAAGACCCGGGTTCGATTCCCGGTCATAGCAGGATTTTTTCTGTTTCAAAGTTATTCCCAAAATTACAGCTTATGCCATTCTGCATAGTTTCACATTATTCCACCAATTTCAGTATTAAAGATATTTGAAGGCTCATAGGCACCTAATTTTTTTTTTGCAGAGCATACAAAGTCATTTGCTTTTTCTATACTGCTTTTTTGGCTTTCAATTTCTGAAGCCATTACTGTTTTCGTAATCATTCGAGACACAATTTTGTGCTTCTTTTTAAAATGTCATAACCAATAAGCAGTGGCAGAAAATCCTTTCAGGACAACTTCTTTTGCTTTTTGAATTGTCCATCGCCTCAAATCAATATCATGAACAGTAACACAATGAAACTGTGCGTGACAAAACTGCTGAATGAGTTCATTTCTCAGGTCTTGTTCCCAGATTTTTCACATATTCATGGAAACGACTAATGTAAGTGGCATATTTCACACGTGGCTAACAATAAGTTAAAATTATTTTTTAATGTCTGATAATGATACGGATATCCTTTATTGCTGTCGGTATTTATTGTATGCACGTATACATTGTTTAAAGAGTTCTCCACTAGATGCAGTAGGTGAGCACCATTAAATTTTGAATTAAGTACATATCTCTTAAATGGTGCAATATAGAAAAAATATTTTCAAACAAAAGTTGTAGAAAATTAAAATTTCCATAAATTTTGTATTTATCAATGCATAAAATAATGGCATATTAACGTATACCTGACTGAAGGTGTATATGCAGACCAAAAATGTTATCTATACAGTGCTGTTTTTGTGGTTAATTCATATTTTAGGGCTTTAAACAAGCTGTTGATAGTAAAACAACCAAATAGTAGAAAGACATACTTATTTAAACTGCTTCATGGTTTACGATACCCAATTTTATAATATGCATATTTATATTGTGAAAACGCAAATTTTCTCAACTCCAACTATGTTAATCTCGAAAACAACGCAATTTTCAGATAAACGACGATCATAATTGTGATCAGCATACAGGAATTAGTAAGGAAAAGTAAGTTGTTTTTCATTTGGTGCTGAACACCAAAATAGTGTCCATTGTTAGTAATATAGTGGTTGAGAATGATTTTTTGGAGGGTGCACAACGTTGCTCCGGTGAATATACATTTTCCATTTATTTAGGATTCTATCATTGCATTTTATTGAACAACAATGTTAATTTGCTGTTTTTATAAATTTGTTTGATTTGTAGCCTTTGGAAATTGTTTATTTCATCAGTTTTAACATGATTTATAGCAGTAAAACATATTTCATGACTAGGATATTTCATCCTGATATTTTTGTTAATTTATAAAGAAAAATTATTTTTCCATAAGGTTTATGATTTTGAATTAGTAAGAAAAAGTAAGCTGTTTTTCATTTGGTGCTGAACACCAAAATAGTGTCCATTTAAGTAAAATGAAATTCACCCTTTGTAATAACAATGATGCACATGCATCAAGTAAAACATTCAACAGAACACTGGTTAGATTTCCGTTCTACTTATCTTTTAACCTCTGTTTTTCAAATTGTCAGGAGACCCTTATACAGTCTTGCTGATGTTTTATTCTACAGATTGGGAGAGACCCTTATACAATCTCTTACCATCTGTTTTTAACTTCATTTATTTATCTGTTTTATCTATTTATCTATCTGTTTTATCTATTTATTTATTAATTTATTTATATATTTATTGTGTGTCTGGTGCTATGGTTAGTTTGCCACAAATGGGTTGTGGTTAAAAGTGCATATTATGGCGATAATAGCCCAAGAGGCTGATTCGCCTTAAATTACACACACACTCAAATTGTACCATTAACTGATACTTGGAGGGGGTTTTATTACTTTTGGGACCCCACAGGAGGTAAGGGAATGCGAACCTGATCATAAACATATGTGCATGAAAAAATCTAAAAATTCCCGCTTTCACCTACATAGGAGCAATAATAGGCAACCCCACATGACAGATGCAGGCCTTCCATAAGACCCTTATATTTTTTTCGACACGAGGAGATATACTCCATCTATTGGTGGGGAAGTAAACTACGAGGATAATGCTACATGATATACAAGCCACATGATGAACTATTTTGGCATACCCATAGCGATTGGGCAAGAAAATTGTATGACGAATATAAACAGCATGCCTCGTTGACTGGTTAAAGAGTAAATATAAAATTAACAACATAGCATTCCAAATTAGGTAAAATAAATTAACTAGCAATTGGGTTTTGAGATGAACATTCTAACATTTTTTTCTATATCGAACCTTTTGTGCTTGAATTCCATAAGCTTTATTAAGGTGTGCTATCACTCGATGTAATGCAGCTTTGATTTCTGGTTGCACTGGACTGACCAAAGCTGATCCACCATCATCCTCCATATAGTAGAATTTAAGATTTTTTATGTTCACCTGAGAAAGATATTTCATGAAATTGATATTCAAGTTATACAATTAAAAACTATACCAAAAGAATTTTAAAAAATACCTTTTCATCAAGTGGCACTTTGCTAGCATTTTTCTCTGCTAAAACCTTTAACATAGGGGCAAGGTCAGATGCAAATCGGCACATGGGCCCAGTTCCCAAGAACAAATCATGTTCTTGAGAAGCAATAGGATACTCTCCTGCATTTGAAACAAGACCTAACGAGGAAAATAATATTAATATCAGAGATAATAAACCATAGGGCAATCACTGATGTGTGAAATAAAATCACAAAATTAAAAAATAGCAATTTATGGCTCAAAGCATGTTTAAAATCCATCATAAACTTTTATATTAAAAGTGTGAAAAATCTGTATTCCAAAGCAATAGAACATTTATTTCACTTGTGATTAATTATAACTACTGAATAAGAGATGAGCATAATAGATGTTTATCAGAGAAAAAACAAGGGATATTACCATACTCCAGAAGTGAAATATAAGCTCTCCTTAAAAATTCATCCTATGCATAAATAAATATCTTAATCTGAATTTTTTTAATTTTCTTGATCAAAAAATTATTTTCTTACCTCGTGATGGCTTATGACCAAAAATACCATTAAAAAAACAAGGCATTCGAATGGAACCACCAATATCAGATCCTATTCCCATTGGTGATCCAGCTGCAGCCTGCAAGCATCCCTAAAAAGAATTATTTAATATTAATATATGAAACATAAGTTCTTTGATATTACAGTGTAACTGATGAAAAATGGAAATTGCATTAACAGCAGAGAAGCTTACTGATAAATTAAGTTGTTTCTTTGTTTATGTATAAAATAATCATGAATGAAATAACTAGAAGACTTCAACGTTATATTGATTCCTTATAAAGCAGAAGTAATTCAGATGGGTTGAAGATGGATGTTACTGATTTTAGGAGGGAGAAGGTTATCGTTAAGGGATTTGAATGGTGAAGCAAGACAGAGAAGGAAGATCATTATGACAAGATTATTACTGGATGATAGATATTATCCTTACTGCTATGTAACTTTATCATTATCTGAAGAAAACTGAAACTGAGAACATGAATTATGTCCAAGTAAAAAAATATTATAAATGATTTAACTCCCATATACTGTGGCATATGAGTTGATCTTTAATGCTTTTAAAAATCCTTCAAAATATTAGGGTGGACTTATATGCTATGTACCAAAATATAAACCTTAAATTCCTGGTAAATGATATAAAAAATAACTGACTAACTTGAAACTTGCTTCATATTTTATTATTTTGGTCAATGGGACCAAGATGACGGCTGTCAGCTTGAATAAATATTACCACAAATTGTAATAACTATCAAAGAATGTTACTGCATTAGATCATACACGTCAAGTGAACGCAGTGAAATTTCTTGTGTATTTCATAATGGGAATTTCCCCAGTATTTCCCAATCATCAAAATCAGCTTTTCAGTATTGAAGTAATTATTTCAATGTTTTATTCAAAATTTTGATCAGATGAGATCCTGATTTTGTTTGAAGAAAGATGTAACTGATTATTTGTTAAGTAAAAGGTGTAAGTTGGCTTAAACAGTTAGTATATGAAATTAACCACTTTAGGGTCAACTTTGCAAATTTTTTATTTATTGATTAACTTCATCTAAGACAAAGACATACTACTACAAACAAGAATAACTCTAACAAAGACATTTCTAGTACCTCTCCTCCTGATGAGCCTCCAACAATCCTATTTGAATCATAAGGATTGCTTGTCCTTCCATGGACTGTGTTGTGACTCTCCCACCACATGCAAAGCTCAGAAACATTTGTTAATGCCAAAGGAATAGCACCCGCCCTCTTAATTGCAGCCACTACAGCTGCATCTTCAGTTCCTTTTATATCGCGTCGGAGGTAAAGACCAGCCGTGAAGCATAGATCTGCCAAGTAGCGAAAAATGTCCTTAAAATCAATCCTATTAATGATTAACATACATAAAACAAATTCTCCTACAAAATGGCCAAAATTGATGTTGTGAAACAAAAATTTGGCAACTTGCCAAGTGTAATTCAGGGATGTTACATGGAAGTCATGTCTGGTAATTTAAAAAAAAATTATAGGGACTTAAATATTTCCTTTTAGAATGTTTATAATAGACAAAAACATATGACTAATTAATTTTTAGAACATAAATAAATAATAATTCTGGAATATTTTCATAATATATTATAGAGAATTGAATAATGTATCAATGTATTATATGAGCCGGTCAGAGGGAGAGTGGTATTAGTCAAACTGATAGGCAGAATGAAAGAAGCTATGAACAAAACCCAATACATATTCATATGAAATAAAAATTTGGCCTTTTCTGAGTAAATTTTCTAGATTACATTGCTGTGTGTAGTAAACTGATTTTTTTATTGAACAATAGGAACACGTTCCATATCGCAAAACTAAAATAAACTGACTTATACCACTTTTGTTCTGACCAGCTCATGTTTGACCATGCCATCTTTCAAAATGGCTGGGTAAAACTTACCTTTGACTTGTATGCTATCTTTCGTAGTAAAAGGCACTCCTAAGAATGGAGTTTCTCTGGCCATCTCCTCCTCAGTCTTTGTACCAGATTCAATTAACTTATCCACTGCCCTCGCTTCTTTTAAAGCTTCTTCAAACCTTTCATCAACTACACAGTTGAGGGTAGGATTTATGTCTTTGATTCGAGCTATAAATGTTTCAACAACTTCCACACTCTTGACCTGAAAACATGAATGCAAGATTCAAAGAGAGTGAAAGACTTATAAAAACCTTAGAAGAAATAATCTGAGTCAGAGAATTGATTATATTTCTGCAGAGCCGGCTAGGAAAATTGCGGGTCTTGGTTTAAAGTGTCTGCATTCTCCATATGCAGCATAGAAGAAATTATTGTTTCCGCGAAAAAAATCGAATTAGAGATTTCAATGGAAATACACGTCTTAAGTTCCCCTGAGTACATTTTCGCTATTTTTTTCAAATATCTTCTTTAGGAATACATTTATGGAAACATTTGTTATTATCAAAGTTGCAGACAATAAAATTTTCCACAAATTTTGCTTGAAACATTTTGTGAATGTACTCTAAAACACCTTTCAAATTTTTGAGAAGACGAATTTTGTATTTTTAATTATTAAATAAGAATAAAAATATCTGAATAAAGACAAAAAAAAATAAACCAAATTTATTATTCATATATTTATCTTTATATAATAAAAGGCTATGTTTGTTGGTTGGCCTGTCACAATCAAAGCCCAACTAAGTAACGGAGAGATGGAGCCCGTAGGGGTTTCTAATATATAAACACATGCTTGCACTAAGGATACCCAAATTTGGTCAATGAATCGATTCGATTCACCTTACAAATGATTTAAAAAGAAAAATTCCATTTAAAAACAGTCGATTTGTACAAGATGATATTCGGCACAAATTAAAGTAAATTTAACCTTTAGGTAGGCGCGTGTGGTCTACATGACCGCACTAGATATTTGATAGGCCATAAAAACTTTTATTTACTTTGTTGTTATTTTGCAATAATATGTAAAATTTTGGCTCTCATACGTCATTTTAGTATATCCTCTATCAATATAATTCATTAAATAAATAGAATAAACAACATCATGGTGATTAATAGAATAATATTACATGGGGTCATATAAACCCCAGGCGTCCACTTCTGCGCTCGTGCCTACTGAAGGGTTAAGAAGAAGCTATCGATTTAAAGAATCGATTCCATTTTTTATAAAACTTTCAAGACGAAAAAATGGGCTGCAAAATACTGAAATTTCCTATTCAAGTTCCCGATTAATCGGAAAGAATGAATCGATTCATGCACGAATGGAATCGGAATCGTCCATCCCTAGTTTGCACTCCGTACGGTCAATTTTTTAGCCGAGCAGTTCATCGTGAAAGGAAGTACGTTTTCTGCGCCGGGTTTGCCCGTTTTCGGTTGTTTGGATGTAATCAGGGTCCCTGTAAGGGGAGGCAGGAGGACCATTAACTTCCAAGGGGGAAAGCGATCGCCCCCATACCTCCTCCCCACCTCTTGAATCCTCCCCTGCCGACGACCCTATATTTTTAAAATCTCTACCTCTATCAGAATCTTTCTTTCCTTTACCATACAGACTTAATCTTCTGCGTATATTCAAGGAATTCTGCACGGAATGAATTTAGGAATTCACTCAGTGGAGGACAATCTACATCTACATGTTACCCTGCAATTCACCTAATTGGTGGGTGGCAGGAGGTGCAATGCACCAAAATCTATCTAAAGATTGTTGAAATTTTCTATTGTGATCTCGTATTGTCCTCGGAAAGACCGAGCCTAGATAACGCTCCATCCTACAATCGATCTCTCGTATCTTATCGTCACTGTCGTTTCTACCTATATACGTTGGTGCTTCAATTATTCCTACAACCTCGTCTTTTAGATATACCGATCTATATTTCTCCAGAAGCCGCAACCTTGAGTTCAATCTACGATCCTCTAGTGCAGGGACCTGCAACCTTTTCAGCCTTGAGGGCGCATTTGCGAATTCAGAGAAGGAATGCGGGCGCCAATTGGAGGTACACAGAAAAATAAAGCTAAAAGAAATGGGTTAGATTCTTTTTTTATTTTCAAACAAAAATATTTTGATTTGAATACAAAATTTATAAATAATAAAGGTAAATCTTGAAATTTTTACTGAGAAAATTGAATTCGTACTTCTTCTGTACTATCTTATTGCACCTCCCCAGCAAATGACTTGCCATAGCCCTAGTAGCGGGCGTCAAGAAATTTTATGACGGGCGCCAGGTTGAGGGGCCCTGCTCTAGTGGTACCCAGTTCAAATCTCTCAATAACGAGGTGACGCTTTCCTTATGTTCGTACTTTTTTTACGAATCTGGCTGCTCTGCGCTGCACTCTTTCTAATTGAATTATATGTCCCTTCTCCTACGCATCCCATATGCATGAGGCGTATTCCACTTGTGGTCTAACCAGTGATAAGTAACATGTTTCACGTACTTTTTCTCTAATATTCCGTACTATTCTACCTATGAAAGCCAGTTTCTTGTTGACCGCGCCTATAACTCGACGAATGCGCATGTCCCACGAAAGATCTCGATAAATGGTTACTCCTAAATATTTGACATACATTGCTGCTTCCATCTATTTTATACTCGAAAACTACTTTTATGTTCTTACCTTTCCAGAACGTGACTGCGGCACATTTAGTGTAATTAATTTCAATTTGCCATTCTTTGCACCACGCTGAAATGGCTCTTAATGGGGCCATCCGCCACTGACAGGGGACACAAAATCTCGGGTCTATCTGGAACATTGGAATGGCCTGGGGGTAATTATTTTTTGCGCTGTGAGAAAATACCACGGAGAAAATGAAGAAGTCGGAAAACAAACTTTTTCTCGATGAACTGCTCGGCTAAACAACTGACCGCATAAAGTGCAAATACCTCCGTTTACAGTGAAAACGCCCAGAGACGTGGTGTGAGATGGTCTTCAACGGGATATCGGGTAATCCCTGTGTACAATAACGCCCTAAGTTCGATTCCAGGAGTGGTTCGTTACTCCATTTCAGTAACATGGGAATGGTGAATGGTATTTTTAATTTTCATTTTAAAATTACTTATAATAATCGTAAAAATCATAAAGGAAGAAAAAACAAGAAATGCCTGCATAAATTGTTATCTGTAATAACATTATAATGATCGAAAAATTCCCTGGTCCATCGGTTGAATTAGAGAAGTACAATTTGGCGGTAAATAAACAGCACGCACATTATCCAATACCCAAAGAGATGTATCAGGATGGGCAGGGGAGTTGCCTTATATCAAAATAATTTTGCAGTCATCACCTGGCTCCTTACGCTTGCAATGCGCACCTGCCTCGAGCGCAAAACTACTCATAAATCAGTCTGTTTTTTGTGAGGCTAGCCATTCACGTTTGTTTACACGGCAATGGACGGAGATCTCTTTACACCCCTTAACCCTAGATGGACCAAGGGAGGGTTTAAAAATGTCCGCCACTTTCCATTTATGACATTAAAATTTTTACAAATCGAAAAATTAGGAAAAAATTGATATTGTCTCTTAATGAGCACTAATCAGTTTACCGTATTCATAAAAACACATATCTGAAATTTACATCTAAAATCACATCGCAATTACATCAAAGAGAGGAAAGATAAACAAATTAGCAAAAAAACGCAATAACATGTGCGAAATGTAGAAAATATGCATGTGAGAAGCACAGCATAAAAATAAACGTACGTGAAAAGTGCGATATAGCAGAGTCGGAAGACTATAATTGAATTTTTTCTTTCAATATCAAAAGAATTTTCATATTTATTTTGTTTCAAAATTTCAATAATTTTTTATCGTTTATATAGAAAATAGAAATGTATTTAAGTTATAATATGGTTTTACATGCTGTTAGAAGTTGCAATGTTTTAGTATCACCAATCTGCAGAGTTAAAATAAATAAAAAAGTTAAATTTTCTTTGTGGACATTTATTGACCCTCCCTTGATCCAGGGTGACAGAAAATACCTTGATCTTTTTAGGGTTAAAGCACGAGGGTGTGCACTTTTGCCAATCACAGTTAATTTAAGTCTGTGCGTGCCTGCTGCATTTGCGCACGCAAGCACCGTCGGCCTCTCTTTTGACTCCTAGACGTGCCATATCCTCATCGCCAGCTGCAAAAGTGTTACGAGATAGACACCGCCAAAATAGCCGTTTCCTCGTCATTAGAGATTTGCTCAGCTGTAAGACAACGAACTTAGTAAATTCGTAAAAATATTTCTCTATAGCATCTGAATCAGCATAAAGTTTTTCGTCGGACATTGCTAATTTTCGTATACCACGACAAAGTTTGAATCGCAGGCATCATCCCTGAAACAGGTACACCTTCACTTCTTCGTTGCCGAAACCACTCAAACAATACTCTATCGACATCAATTGCCCGTACCGCGTGTAATGTTTTACGGCTAGTCATAGCATTAGGTGTATAACTGGCTACGTAAAATTGTAATCAAGTGTCCGATTTTTTGAGCATTCCGGATTGCTGATTACCGGATTCATGAGATTCTACTGTAGTTTGTACAATAATAATATTTTATATATACATATTTAAAATACATTTTTCTCATAGATTTTTCTTCTAGAATGTTAAGCAAACTCATTCCATTTCTTTGCACCAAACAGAATTTGTTTAATGATTTGAAAATAAAAACATTTCAATTTTATAGTTTGAGAATAATGTAAATTGATAAAAAAAGAAATCCTTTTACTGTTCCATTCCACTTTTCACTCCCTTTCCTCCACAATTAATTCTATTAGGTACAATTTCATTACATTCCACTGACTATTAGAGTTGAAATGGAACAATCTGCTTTTCCCTTGACCCTGTAACTGGGAGGTTGCAAAAATAAATGCTATCCTCATTGGGGACATATAATATGCATAATCTGAGTTATCCTGTAAAAAAAATCCTGCACTATTCTCGATGACTTATCATTCCTGTT
The DNA here is from genome assembly GCA_028673005.1 of Tanypteryx hageni. NCBI lineage: Eukaryota > Metazoa > Arthropoda > Insecta > Odonata > Petaluridae > Tanypteryx > Tanypteryx hageni. The sequence continues at coordinate 62,401,555 of CM054120.1, read as the reverse complement.
GGAGTGAAAACATTAATAAGTAAAAAAAATGCAATATTACTATGTACCTCTACAGAAAGAAATTCGGCAAAATGTACGTCGCCTTTATAATGATGAAGATTTTAAATACTGCAACTCTATGACTCAGTTCGTCAAAATCTCCTTTATATTGTTCTTGGTCGTCTTTACCTCTTAATAACGATTAGATAATGAATTGAGTTGTTGGCCAGAATGTGTTTGCCCTCTCTATTTGTTGTACACTCGAAGTGATTGCACTAAATCCTCTGTCTTACTCTAATTACAGAACTAAATTACCGGGTAAATATTAAAAAATATTGAAATTTTCCCATGAACGTTCATTTTATATTAACAAATACGAGAAAAAATCATGTAAATCAAATTAAATCCTCGTAATACGGATACAATTTATACATTTTGTGTGGATTTCTTAGGAATTGATGAAAAGATGTGATCTAAAGATCCTATGCAGATAGGCATAAGCTGTAAATTTGGGAATAATTTTGAAACGAAAAAATTCTGCTTTGATCGGGAATCGAACCCGGGTCTTCTAACTTGCCGGCTGGATATTCTACTACTAAACTAACGTAGCAGATTATTTGTCCCGTTTCTGAACGCGGCAATCTCACCATTAGAGGGAGATTATTTTTCTTAGTTGGGTCCGGGCTAGTCAAGCTAGTATCAACCAGCCCCAACGGAAGTCCTTCAAGATATGCGTCGAAGAAAACCCCTCCCTCTCAAATGGTTAGATTGCCGCGTTCAGAAACGAGAGAAATAGTCTGCTACGATAGTTCAGTGGTAGAATATCCTGACAGGCGGAAGACCCGTGTTCGATTCCAGGACAACAGATTTTTTTCCCGTTTCAAAATTATTCCCAAATTTACAGCTTATGCCTATCTGCATATGATCTTTAGATCACATCTTTCCGTCAATTTCTAGCTGGGCAATCCCATCACTTGAGAGGGAGGGGTTTTCTTCGACGCATATCTTAAAGGACGTCCGTTGCGGCTGGTTGATACTAATAGCTTGGCTAGTCCGGACCGAACTAAGAAAACCACCAACGTTCAGAAACGGGAGAAATAATCTGCTACGATAGTTCAGTGGTAGAATATCCCGGCAAGTGGAAGACCCGGGTTCGATTACCGGTCATAGCAGAATTCTTTCGTGTTTCAAAATTATTCTTCTTCCTTAGGAATAATATGCTTTGTAATGTCAACGCAAAATTTTCTTTACTAGTGCTGAATTCGGCTATGTAGAGCAGTCATTCTCAAAAAATTTATTCCAGTGGCAACCTTCCAAAGATGATAGACAAAAATTATTTGTCTAAAAATCTACCAATTTTTCTCAATCTTTTGATTTATTTTTTTACATTTTCCACGGCATCTGTACCATACAGTGATTTGGATTGCTATTAATTCTTAGCTTCTGAATTTCACAGCCATAACAAAAATATAAAAAAAGTCTGAATAGGTATTTTCTTGAAAAGATATAAGATCACACGGGCGGATCTAGATGTGTTGCTTAGGGAGAGGAGGATAAAAACAAAAAATTACTGATACATATTTATGCGAAATAATGTCTCGTTGTAATAATTATACAGTGTATACTGTACACTACAATTTGGACGATTTAAATTCCCAAATGACTACTAAGTAAGAGTATCTATTAAAACCTACCATTTTTATTATCATTCTACCTAAGGAGGGGGGGTAATTACCCCATTACCCCCGTCATTGCACCCACATATATATGTATAACACGCACGTTTGCGTATCATCCCTTCTCTCACGTTATAGCCCCTGACAAAAGAAGTCACAAGAGTTTCACCGGAAAAAGTAGAGAATTTCGAAGACATTCAACGAACATCGACGGGAAGTTTAACTTAGAGAATACAGCGGAAGATATTGTGGTAAATCGAGGAAAGTGATATCGGTTTGTTATTGGTCGATTGGCCAAATGGTTAAAACTGCGTGGTGAGAAACAAACTTTTCGCATTAACTCTGCGCCGCCATGAACAAAAAAGTCTTCGAAATACCAAACTTGGTCGGGTGAAACTCACCGTGACCTCTTTCACGGAATTCAACAACGATTGGAAGGATTATACGCGAAAATATTTTTGTGTACATGGATTCAACTGTTTGCGAATACAACTTCTGTTTCAGAGAACTTCTTCTCTATTGGATAGCTAAGCAATTATTCTAAAGCAATTATAATCTAAATAGGTATCTGCATAAACCGCATTCAAAAAACGTAGAAAAAGTTAATTGTCGAAGTGTAGATTGATTCGGGTTTACACATTTTAAATTGTTAAATTTATAACACACGCAACCGAAATATTAAGATAAGCACGCATCTTTCAAGAATTCAAATATTGTTACACATTTATACTGTACAATAGAGCAAAGTAGTATTAATTATGAAATATACTCTATTGTTGGATATCTTATTTATTTTATTGGCTAAATCAAGTTATTACAGGGGCAATGTACTTGAGCATGTCTGCCATTCATTCACGTATCTCAACTACGACGGCGATATAAAAACTGACAATGACGGATCCTTACACCCAGGACCACGACAAGAGGCACCAGAAAACGGATCTTGAACATGATTTAGAATTTAAGGTATGTTAGAATCCGCATTCTTCGACATGACTTGCAGTCAAGATCGCCACTTTAAAGGCCAAGGTGAAGGCACGAATACTAGGAACGAAGGATGCGTGTACGATGCGTCATTCGAGCGCAGTTTCTTATCGTTCCCCTCCGGTGCATCCGCGCAGCACAGCTTTAATGGAGCGGTCACTTACTTCGACAAATCTGACGTCAGGGCGGAGATGGTCTTCGCCAATAATATATATAATGGCTTTCCTTCGTGTGCAGCTTTAACCCTAGGCTACTAAACTTGCGTCTATCAGACTACTCTAGTTGCAGAAAAAGGACTTCTAATACAGTTCCAAGTAAAATAGGGGGTTGCGCATTTCTTTACTCTAAGACTGCATTGGGTTAGAGCTGTGCAAATAATGACGTGTTTCAAAACTTGCTTCTTACTACTTTTAGTTGTCAGTCTCCTCTTGGACGAGTATTTAGTAAGTGCGTCAGCTTCTCAGCTCGTTCATTAAAAGTCATTATCACAGAAATTCTTCATTTACCTCCCGTTGGAGAACAACCTGGACTTGCACAACCAAACAAAAAAAATCTGAGCTTTTTGTCCCTCCAATAAGAGAAGAATGGCAAGGTTTTATTTTCGGCGTTGTTCAAGAGCGATGTGTGGCGATCACCGAGCGAACAATTGTTTTGAATGAGATAATTGCAATAAATTACTTCCTATTATTTTATATATTATCTTAAGATATTATCACACCCTTTTGTAAAAGAAAATGTAAGAATTTATAAAAATTTTATCGGAAAATAAATTTTTGTGGAAAGTATTCTAATAGACGAATGTTTAGTATTAATGTCCCACCTTGACCATGTTTAGTAGTCTAGGGTTAAGCACTTCGGTCGTAAAAGAGAAGGCGCGGCACCTAACTGCCTTTCGGCACCACTGACGATCCATTAACTTTTACGATTCTTATACGTGCTTAGGTACTTCGAAGTTCGACAAATGCACGCAAGGTCTGGGAGTCCGCGCTTTATTTCACGGGGGTCCGCGAGTTGAATAAGGCATGTTTATTTTTGTCTATAACTTGTTCGATCCCGCTCACAGCTCTGGTTAATATTTCCAAGCGAAAAAAAACGAGACGATGTATGAAAAAATGCAGGAACTTTTCATTGGGAGGGGTCCGCAGAAATGGCGAGACTCTGCGACTCCAGAAAGGTTAATAAACCTGCTCTAGGCAGTGTCGTAACTAGGAGTGGAATTGTCCGCAGCAAAATATTATCGGGATCCCCTTTCCTCCAAAGGGTTTCTTAAAACTTGGGGCCGCAAAACTATTTTGGATGTAAAGTAATGCCAAAAAAATAAAATTTTCACGAATAATAAAATTGTATCAGGGAATTTTAGAAAATACGATGTTATGAAAAATTGTTAATAGTTATATAAAATGAATAAATTTGTATTCAAGTTTCTTATTTATACTATTTTCTATTCAAAGGGGATCGCGGCAATTGAAAGGTTAAGAACCACTGTCCTAAAACAACAGGTAGGTAAACTTAAAAATGAAACCCATTCCAAAACCTCCCAAGTTGCACCTAATGATTTTTCAGGTACATATATGCTGAAAAGGTTAGCCCTTTTAAATTTCTCTGTCCAAAATAATGATTCACCGGAAACTCAGTCGGAAAATGCGACAAAAAAGAGAAATTGCTAAAAAAATCTTCATTTTTTCTACATTTGGAAAATTTAGAGGGCCCCCATTGCCCACCCTATTGTTGCCCCACTTGCTCCAGGGAATGGTACGATGTCTATTTTTTGGCATGTATTCGGGCGAAAGGGAAAGAATTGATTTTGGTTAGTGATTCGGAAAGTGAATCCGATCCGTCCGACTTCTCCGAAGAAAGAGAAGACTGCGATGAGGGGTCGTTGATGAATGTGCTCGTGGAAGTCGTGAGATCACGTGCTCGTGGAAGTCGTGAGATCACGCGCTCGACAGAAAACTAACGGGAATGCTCCTCCCATCTTTCTATTCACCGAGGGATTCAGTAGCTCGAGAAATATTTTAAAATGTGAAATGCTTTTGTTGGCTTTTTCTCAGGTTTACGTCCACATTATGAGGCCAAAAACTAGTTTGTCTTAAAAATAAATCCCACGGTAGAACTCAAAAATATATTTTCTTTAGAATAATTTTTATTTGAATTCGGATATATGCGTATTTATATTGGGTATGTCGAAACATAGATTATGTAGTTCAAATTCCGTCCGTGAGTTACGTGAATTACCGTTTAAATCCGTACCTTATATCCTCAAAATCAACAAGCAAACTCTTCTTCGTTATCGAAAAACAATGCAAATAGCATTAGGAAATTTCACATAAATTTAAAATCTCAATAAAGATATATAATATAATATATCGAGAGGCTCATAAAACTGGAGAATGCCAATAAACTACGACGTAGCGTAACCAAAGAGTGACTCGAGGCCAACATTTAATCTCAAAGCCAGACAAAAAGTTTAAAAAGTTTAAATAAGCTTAAAAAGTTCTATCATCCATTACACCACGAACAAGGTCGCACGAACACATCACTAATAAACTTTTCGAAAAAGATATTTCACAAAAGAGAAGTTAAAATAACCATCAATATCTTAAAATTTATTTTGATTCGCCGTCATGTAATTAAGAACTACACACATTTAATAAACCTTCACTAGGATAAGTGATAGGAAAAAATGTCGGTAATAAAACAGATGGGAGTGTTTCATTCATGCATACACTTATCCATTTCATCCTATTTTTTATGTTTGCTGCGAAGAAGTCTGTGAGCCTTGAATCGAAAATAATAAATTAAAATACAATAAGAGCCCACGCTACATTTCCATTTGTCTCAGTTTCGCGGTCGCTGCAATATAACAACCAACTTCGTTCGGGCCTTGAAGCGCGCATATCTGCGGCCAATTGTATATAATTTTATAATAAGTCAAACAAACGAGCAAATTAAAAATACTAAGAGCTAAAATTAACGTAACTTAAGTTCCGCTTACGAATGCACAAAAATGACAGAAGGTAGACGTATACAAAAAATTCATTTATAAATCTATTAAAACCCCTCTGCAAGCGATTTCTTAATAATGCTGCTGATCGTCAGCTTAGAATTTCATTGTGAAAACTGTTGTATAAACGTTTTCAAACTCTCTCTCTCTCTCTGCCGTCTTAAAACTTATAGACTAATCCGAAGACTAAAACCTGCAATTCTGATTTTCCCGCACAATAGTTCCGCAAACATGTCAATTTAACGAACTTGAGCGATTGTGAGCAAAATACTAATAATTAACAAAGATGTGCCCACATTCCAGATGCGACGATAACGATGCGTCTTACGCAAGGCTAAAACATTTAATTAGTCCCACTTAGTGCCCTTTTCACTCTTCGTATTATATTAGCGCGTCAAGCTTCGTACGCCCTTGAAATAAAATGTGTCATGGCATTTTATCTTGCTTTCACGAGCATTGAGCCAGGAAATGAGTTCTCTTTGCCTACTTCCGCAGTGGCGGATTTAAGGGGTCGCACTTGGCGCACGACTGGGGCCCCTTGAAGTAAGTGGTCCGAAAAAATGTTCGTATATTATATTAATATTAAATGTCTCAATCTAAAAATTAGTGGAACTTCTCTAAGGTTACATAGAAACGATCGTTAGGAGGTGTTACAAAGGAGGGTAGCCGTTAGGAGCGGTTTCACTATATATTTAGATTGCAGAGCCCGCGACTGCTTAGCGCCAGGGGCCCACAAATGTTTAGCGCCAGGGGCCCCAGGAGGCGTAAATCCGCCACTGTACTTCCGAGTTCGCATGACTTTAGTCTGAAAATACTATCCTCGTATTTCCTGATAAGGAATGGAATCTTTTTCGGATATAATGTATTTTAATCAGATTTCGCAGCCTTAAAATAGTCATTAGGCTCCAATGAAGATATGAATGATGGTATATTTTGGAGTAGTTCGGAAATGCTCTGGTCAATATCTGGGCTTTCATTTTTAAATTTCTTAGATATCCAGATATCCAATAATGCCATTTCTAGGAGGCCTCTTTACATCTCCAAAGCAGCATGACACTATGACGAAGTTATCAGGCTAGAATCAACGGTCGGTGAGTCACCACTAAGGCCAGCTAATGCAGACAATTTGCTCTTCTGGTTTGATGTATCGTTTTAAGATTTCTGGAGCTAACTCATTATTTTTTGGATACAAGCTGTACGAATAATTCTAAGGTCCTTTTCTTTAATTCAACGTTTAGTTATAAAACAAATATCTGTCCGCCAATAAAACTTTAATTCCATTTAATTACGACAAAACATCATGACTGGCTAATTCATTACGTTAAATCAAACTGGTTTAGTAAATTTTCTGGACACATTTTGGGCGTTAGCTCCTCCAGGCGTTAGGATATGATCAAGTTTTGATGGGCGATCGACATTTGCATTAATTTTATACGGCTATCCAAAATCCTTCAGAGAAACTGTGCAGCTTATTCTGTATTAATGACAGCTCCAGTACGCCTCTATTCTTAAGCCAAAGCCACCACGAGGGAAATTTTTATTTCTGAGAAAGTAAACTAATGGATAATACGTAGCCGTCGGCGTTTAATCATCTCGTCATTTGGCACGGAAGCCGAAAAGAGCTCTTTGGATGACAAAAATAGAAAAAGAAAGTGATTTAAAAGATGCGTTTCCAGATTCAGCAGTGAACGTTCTCGCGACGAAACTTGCGGTGCAGAAAATCATGTCGGAGGCTTAGGAGTTTTTCGGTCCCTAGCGAAACTCTTCGCGGAAAAAATGGATTGCGTAGATTTTAGACCGAAATGGGTAGACGAGATCGCATTTTGGAAACCTTTCAACGATTGTATCTAAGCGTCCGTCTAGAAAACCACCGGCTCGACGTCTGGAGGGAAAACACGGAAGGAATTACACCAACAGAAAACAAGTCACGACCTGAAAGAAAAAGCGTTTTATGTTGAAGCCATGGAGAAAGAATAAGAACGAGTTTTCAACCAGGGGTACGAGTACTTTCAGAATTTTAAAGGAGTACAACGAAAGTATTAAAGGATATTGGAATTTGTCTTCTTCGACTTTCATGTTTGACTTCAAAAGTTTGTGATATTACGACTACGAATGGCGTTATAAAACGTTGTATGCACATATTTACTTAGAGGAATAAGGATAAAAAAATTATTTAAAATTTTCGCGTATCTCTTCCAAAAAAAAACTACTTAACGTAATGTAAATTATTGTGTAGTATTTTTACGGTCGTTTTGGGCAATTAGGATAATTCAACAGGGAACAATGGAGTTCATATTATGGCTGAAAAGAATCAAGAACGAGCAATTTAAAAAATGTACTTGCCTTAGGTATCTCCAATAGCCAATATAAGTTTAAAAAACATGGGCAATTCGGCTACAAAGCGACCGTCTTCAGTGGTAATTCACCGAAAATAGATTCTAAATTCTAAAAGAATATATTTTCGGTGAATTATCGCTGAATACTGCTGCTTTGTTGCCGAAATGCGCACATGTTTTTTTTAACCTTGTTATGGCTATTGGAGATACCCAAGGCAAATACATTTTTTAGCTTGTTCTTGAATTAGGATAATGTAGAATAAAAAACATAAATTCGTCGTATTTTTGATAATTTAGATTTATAATGTATTTTAACGTGTTATTCATTTTATAGTCCCTTTACAATAAATTAGAGGTCACTCTATTATCTTAGAAAATGCTCAAAGGGGCACTTCAGCAAAAAAGGCCAAAGAGCCCTGAATTAGAGGTAATACCAACAGAAACCAGATTCTGGACAATAAAAGCATATTTTAAAGGTCGATAAAGCAAAAATAAGCATCTATTACTTTAAGTGACAGTAGGTTACTGCTTGAAATAATAAAGAAAATAGGAGATAAGTGGATAGGAGACATACTACTCCACGAAAGTTTAATAACAACAATAATAGAAGGAAAGAAGACCCGAGGTCGAACAAGACTCCATTCAATACATAAAACAGACCCAGAAAGATGTTGGAGAAGACTGCTATGAGAGCCTAAAGAGGCTAGCACAACGAAGAGAAGAACGGCGGTTGCGGACCAATCGCTAAGATTGCGAAAGAAGAAAAGAGAGGTAAGAAAAAACCTTTAACCCTTTGATTGCTAAGAACGCGTGGGAATTTTTCAGTTCTACTTAACTTGTATACCCATTTTAATTCCCCCTCCTCAATCCCTGCAATACCCTCAACACAATACATTTTCTGAGCATCTATCGATCATCTAAAATGTTTTCCACGCGAGTTATTTTGTTGTTACTGCGAGTTCAGTCACCCTTACAGCAAAAATCGCTCAAAATCAGCAACAAATATAATTTTAAAACATTTATAACCTCGTGCTCGAGGGCATCCGTAAGATTTTGTTCGATTCAATTATTAATGTCCGTAAAATGACCCTGCTGAAACAAAAAAATGCTAATTTGAATAGAAGAACTCAGTAGAGCACTGCATGCCCTAATAAATACAAGGCGATAAAATACGTGATATCGACAGCGTTTTCGAGGCTCGTTTTCCGGGGGCAATGCAAGAGTCTAACGGGGGAGTTAAACCCGCGAGAGAAAATTCTTAAGGGTAGGTTATGGTTCATTGCACTTCTTGCCACTCACCACTTAGGTGAGTTGCAAGGCAGTACGTAAATCTAGATCAGGGGTCGGCAACCTACGGCCCGCGGGCCACGTGCGGCCCTCAAGAACGCTTTATGCGGCTCGCAAAGCTGTAATGAAAAAGTGATCAGGAAATTTTCTCATGGGCAATTTTATATTTTTTGAGTAAAATAATGGTCTCAAAGCCTTTTAGGTTGAAGTTTTAACGCTAGTAAATTATGTAGACGATTTCGTTCATATGAAATCACAGAATCTCTAGAAAACTTCTGATTTATTCGCTCATCCGGCCCGCCGAGGTTTTCTTGACTCCCAATGCGGCCCTCCGAAGTATTCACGACTGCAAATGTGGCCCGCCGTGCAGAAAAGGTTGCCGACCCCTGATCTAGATCCTCGAATAAAATAAGGGGTTTAATTATTACCGCCGAAAATGTCGGGATAACTAAATATTACATTTTCCAAATGGCGGGATTATATTAAAAAATGAGCGCGAACGCGTCTTCCGCAAAAATTCGCCTTTGTTGGAGGAGGTTTGTTTGATTTTGAGGTTGTTGGGTACGAGGAAGTGGTGGGGTTAGCAGAAAATACCGAACCCGATCCGGGAGAAGTTCCAGGAAAAGCTTTCCGAGATTCAAGACATTTATTACTTTTCCAAGATTGAACCAAGAGACTTACGCACCCGCCTTCCGGTGAATTTGGGTTTTCCAAAAGAGACGCAATCAAAGAGAGAAAATAGAAATTTCCCGTAGCAACAAAAGCCGTTATGTGCACCGTAAATACCCGTTTATAGGACGTAATCATTTCTCGAAGTATTTGTCCTAAAAACGGGATGCGTCCTATGTTCGACTGTATAATTCTTCCCAAAATCACAAGACAACGAACTTGGATGTATTCTCCTGTCCTTAATAGCAATTTTGCGCGAAATAGTTTCAAGATACTTTACCTAGGGCGATGCGAGGCAAAGGACGTAAGTTTTTATTTAAACCTCGGTTTTATAAAGATATTCGCGGTAATATTACTCGTCAGATTTAATCGTTGAATGATAAAATATATATGGCACGCAACAGTCGCCAGAATGCATCTTCATCTTATACACGGGTACATACAATGAATTTTCTTAGAATTTAAGCACAAAAACCTCCTTACGTTATATACGCAGCAGAGTCCTATAACGGGCATTTGCGGTAATTTTACAAAAATACCCAAACTAATTCAAGTGATAATTCTTTAAAGGCAACTTTTTTTTACAAGGAAAGAGTTGGCACACAAACTAGTAGGAATCTTGGCAAGACGCCATGATAAGATACCGGGAAGAAAGAAGTTAATCTTCCCTTAAGTTTGAAACCACTAGGTCGTTCACAGGAAAACAACAGCTTCCAAACTGACAAACAGAATTCTATACGAAACTATGGATATGAGTCGTAAATTTCTATCATTTAAAACAATTTTTTAATTTGTTCTTGTCTTTACCTTTTTTATTATCACTATAAAATGTATTTTAGAATTTAGTGACATATGAGGTTAGGTGGAAGAGAGGTCCATCACGGCCTTATCTCGCCAATAAAGGATTCAATCAATCAATCTCTGCGACACCAGTTCTCGTTAATTTGAATAGGATATGTTCCACTAAGTTTTGACTTGAAGTTCTGCAACTTGAATTTTTTGTTTTCCTTAATTTGGATGTATTAAGGTACAACTATAGTACATTAATTCGTTGAAAGTATTCCAATTTCACGTCTCAATCTGCGAAATAAGTTGGATAGTTCGATAAGCTAACGGGGGTCGCCTTATATTCGGTGCCGCCTTATATACCGGGCCAATATGGTACATAGTGCGCGGTACTTTTACCGAAAAAAGTGAATTTATTTTTAATTGCATGAATTTCAAAAAGAATTTATCGAGCTTGCCTTATAGGTGGAATCGAACTGATATTTCTTTGCTGTTAGAGCTACTCTATTTATCAAATTACAAGACTTCCCCTACTATCCAACCACAGGTTGTTCAAAAAGTCAGTTTCCTACGCTATTAATTGTTCATTGTAACGTTTTCAACAATCGTTGAAAAAAATAAAAAGGTAATTTAAAACATTATGACCAAATCATCTCGCCGATCGAGGGAGGAAACAACAAACAATGTTGCCAAGAGTCAGTGAAACAAAAACAAAATAAAAACTAAAAAATATTTTTGGTCCCAAGGGCACAGAGACTGAACGCCCTGTATAAGGCGCGTCAGATAACCTACTTGAGGAAAATATTTTCAAAGCCGGACAAACTACTTTCCTCACCATTTTCTTAGGAAAAAGTTTTCAATACCATGCAGAGATGTTCCCCTGAGTTCAGAGGCGCTCAGATGCGATACGCGCCATTCCCTACGCAGGATCCTTTCTCGGAGAGAATGGTGAAAGCGGGACTTCAACGCTGGAATGAGATCAAATGGTAATATTTACCAAACTGTTTTTTGCGAGAAACTGTCGACTAGGGTTTGGATAGATGTCGCAGTGGAAATTTTTACTGTAGGCGTAGTTGTTATTTTTACAGACATCAGAATCAGCATATTATTATAGAGAAAACGTTTTCTGCTACTCTTGCCGCAAAAACTACACAATTGAGACTTTCAGTAAAAAGAATTAGTCGAAAATTTGAATGAGTGACGCCAGAAGATTTAATGTCCAATATATTTTTAATAATTCGCCCAATATTTAATAGTCTGTTAAAATTGCAATTTCGTCATGCTCCGTCGACGTTGATAGAACACTAGCACAACAATCAAAATTTGCTTTTTCGACATGGGTACCAATCACCCTTATTATTGGTTTCTATGAAGTAACGGCGTAATTATTAGTATGGGAAAAAGGTACAAAATCGTTGCTTTTTCGCGGCATTTTTGAGTTTCGGCTAAGAAGTGTATTAAATCAAAAAGGGCCTCAATTCAGGGCCGGACCGGTATATTCTGTCACTATAGTTAGATAAAAAAATTTCATGGCTATTTGAAATTAAATAGAGGTACTTCGTTTTTGTTCAACTGCAATATTTTATAGACAGGGTAAACGGTAAATAAAATATTCCTTAAAACTCTCCACCACCGATGCAGAATATTTCTACCCAGTCGACCGTATGCAGTCAAGCCTAAATTGTTCAAGAACGTCGTTTATTTTTGGCACACAACAAAGGAAAATTAAAGACGAAAGAATGTTGCCAATATGTTGCAAAATAATGCAAGAGTTTTGCTTGAATACGCCTAAATTAAAATTACACAGACTTGTAAATGATACTCATTTGCATGCGAGACATCTTATCAGGTAAGAATCTTAGGAGAAGCAGTTTTTTTAAATAATTTTTGTCACGTTACCTTACGAGTCCGAATTTTGAGTGCCAGGGTCGAAGCCGTGTCGAGCAGGAGTAGATTGTCGATCGGAGGGGCAATAGCACCTGTCTTTCGGTATACCAGCCGGAAGAGAAGTCCAAGTGCCATGTCAACGAGCCTTCGAAGCAGACGACGGGCTTGAGAGCGAAATTGCCTCCTCCGATTCATACTATACACTGCAGCTGGCCCGCCTCGTACACCTGAGGACAAAAGCGCAAAGGATGAGACGCAACTCCAAACCGTTTTGAGTTTGAACCCGTTCGCTGAAAATCTCTCGAGACACCTTCGACCCCGCTACCCCCTCTCCCGCCCCACCATACGCGACCCTGACTGCCCCACCCTCTTTGACGATGGGCGACTACAAACCCCCACTTTCGAAGTGTCATTTGATGCACCCGGTACAGGTCTAAAATGGAGAAATACTGAAGAATCCCAAGCTGTTGGAAATTACTGCATTCTTACCGGCTTAGAGACAAATTTCACGGCAGACAAAGATGCATTTAAAATGTTTACAGCAGGTGACTGTATACGTGCCGATAACATCAGCGTGGCAGGCACCACGCGAGATTTCAATATAAATAAAATTAAAGTTCATAAAATATTGTATAAATTTATTAAAAACATCCTACGCGGGTTTTATTCCACTATAACATCATCAACAGATGCTGCAATTTCATACGAGACAGTAAAATTTGATAGGGCTAATGTAGAGAGAAATTTATAGACGGTATCACCTAGGATGTCAAATAAATTTTTTGATGTATCGTTAACAATCTACATATACTGAAATGAATGCTACATATTAAGGAAATTCATTAATTCTCCAATGATTAATGAAAGGTAAGGTAATATTAAAATGTATAAGGTACGACTAACGATAAGTGTTACAATTACAAATGAATAATTCATCTGGGTACACAAATGGATAAACTGCTTCATTTTGCAATAATCTATAGACGTGATCCACTTTGTACCACCGACCTCCAACGAAGTTATTCTAAAAATACGATTCAGCAATATAGTAGTATAAAAGCAATTCATTCATTCATTCGTGTTCTGTCTTGCGACAGGTCCTACCAATCAATTAATTAATTGGTTTTGACTAGGGAATATACATACACGGTGTGGTGGTTTCCCGTTGCCTTCCACACCGGACTCGCGCACAGAAGGGAGGAGGGAAACCCGGTGCCGGCATTTGCCTGCTCTTACGAAGAACACCAGGGGGGCCAACGGCTTAACGTCCCTTCCGAAGGACGGAACAGCTGAATTTGCGCGGTCATAACAGCAATATAATAGACCAATTAAGAACCATTCCGGTTATTCAAAAATTATTTTAGCTTCGGGAAGAATTTCTTTGAATCAAGTTTTCAAATAATACGAGGGCATATAAATGACTACATCCAGTAGTATCAGTTTATGTCAATTGAAATTATAAATTAAAAATAAAACTAAAATCGCGTCGCATCGTTCGTGGTTTTAGAAGTACAATGTCAACCCTATTATAAAAAATGACGAAGGAATTCGTTCATAATCACATAATCCCATCAAAAAGCTTTTTTTCTAGACTGGTTTCGCTGAGTGTAAGCGCATAAAAATAGCTCGCAACAACTTGAAGGAAAAGGATAGGAAAAATGGGATCTTTAGAGATAGTTGCCAAACTACGTCGTCTGGAATCATGCATGGCAAATGCAACCGTTTATTTAAAACTGACGTGAATTTGGTGTCAAATATTTTGCGCGCAATATGATTTTACACCCCGATGATGATTCAAACTCGCTTTCCAGTCGCTAATAGAGAAAATAAAGGGCACGTTAACGATCTTTTTTTTAGCGACCATTTCAAGTGTCTTCTTGCGAATCACATAACGCGAATACGTGGAGAGCTTGCAAATTAGTTACTCTGGATCGAGTCCAATAAACAGGGTCACACCCAAGATAAACTTCACTAGTATAACAGCTTCCAGTTCGAACAGAAATTGAACGCAATTCTACCTAGAATCTTTGCCCTGGCAAAATTTATAATTTATCCGTAAAAGACAGTATTTAATTTATGATAAACGAATTAATTTGATTTCATTTAACGCGCTTTTCGACACAGAGGCATGAAACAAAAATGATTTCCAAAATAAAGACATATCATTCCGGTAATGTACCCTAAATAATTAACAGGGAAGATTGCTCCAATGGTGAATTTTCATGGAATCATTTCTTTTATATACAGGGTGATCGTAAAGTTTCTCTGCAGTAGTATAGAATTGAATGAATGTACTCACTTGCTTTAGAGGAGATGCTGAAAGTGTTCCTCACCATTGTATTTACACATAGCTACTCGCTTGACTTTTTTGTCAAACACTTTTTGTAACGTTACGGCCGAAATTGAATACACGTAAGAGGGAGACGAGGGGGATACCCGAAACAAAGTATGAGTCACGTCGCTGCTGCTGCGGAGAAACTTTACGATCACCCTGGACCTTTAATTGGTCTTCTACTAATTTCTCCGCAAGTGAACTGATTTATCCCCGACTTTACGGAATTGGTAATTTTGCTTTTGGTGTTACCTTTTCTGTTTTCATTTTATGAACGCCAGTGTGTGTTACTATTATAATATGAACGAGATTGTTACTACTACTTTAATTAACGTATAGAAGAAAGGTAACGCGACGGGGATGACCGCGCTTTATGCCTTAACTTACGTACTAGGAGTAAATCGTTTATAAGATTTATTTATTGTCCTTATCTGCATTTCCTTTTGATGAGTCATTCGTGTTGACATAACCCATGAAAAGCGGATAGTATGTCATACTGTGACGGAATAAATGATAAGTAATATAATTACTGCATCAAGTTCCACAGTACACGTTACTTAGTAATTTTTAAAATGATAATAATATAATCTATTATATTTATTATTATTAATATATTGTATGAAATAGGATACTAATTTGAAAGCCAATTTATCGAAAGTTCGAGATTTCAGTCTCCGAGGAATTGACCGTATTTTGTATAATTCGAATACAAATACTGAAACTATATCACGGTAATGAAATCAAAGACATTTTACAACTCTTTGGGAACCTTAGATTTATATTTTTTGGAGATTAAGTAACTCGCAAACCCATTGCACTAACTTTTTAATCGGAAAGGTATGCAGTTGTTGTGAACGACGACATACATAAATTATTAAATCAAGTAGAAGGAAGGCTTAGCTCCGAGTTTTGATTGATTTGATTTTTTAAGTGCGTCGACAGCTATGGTCATTTTGCACTGTCATCAACTGGACATTACAGAGAAGGGAAGAGGGAAACCCGGTACCGGCATTAGCCTACTCTTTATGAAAAGCACCAAGGGAGCCAACTGCTTAACGTCTCTTCCGAAGGACGGAACGCTCAATTTTCCTAACCACTACACCACCGGTACCCCGCTTAACTCAGGAGTCTTCAACCTTTTTACTTTTTTGTTGATGTACCCCTCGGAGCACTTTTTTTAACGGTCGCGAACGCCTAAGTATATTGTGAAGTGCTAATGAAATGGATAATTCTTGTTTTAAAATAGATCACTCGTGTTTATAACGTTATAGTTCATGGTTTTACGTGTATTTTTTATAACGTTATTCTTAGCCGTAACGGCACAAATTTTGGTTCCGAAGTCATGCATGACTTATGATGACGCAAGGAGAAAGATTGCAATTTTTAACGCATTATATTCTGAATGTACCCTCGGTTGAAAAGCCCGGTTTAACTAATTCCTACAGAGTCCTCGAACCGTTTTCGAGGATGGAGATAATTTATAACGGAATCTTCTACGTATAGTTTCCTTAAATTGATGCACATCGTCCATTACAATTTAGTCCAAATTGAAGCAGCTATCCCGTCGCTCATATCTCACAATTTTCATTTTGCTAAAAGTATTCATTTAGATGGCATACGTATATCCCCACCCATTCCATTAAAAATGACTCCGACGCTAATCTCTCCTTCCTATCTACGTTCCACCCATCGTGTCCTTTTAGACTCTGTACATTTTCTCGGTTCGTTTTGACATTGTTAGAAACATTTCCATCTAAGTGATGAATAACATCGTTCTCTCGTCCCCTCCTGATAACACACAAAAGCTTCCTCCAAGGACTGAAAATAATATTATTAAATCGAAGAAAATGGGAAAAAGAGCTAATTTTTTCATCCTTTTTGTGTACAAGATGGAGGGTAAAACGGTGAAATAAATATGTGGGAAAATATATTAAACTATTAAATTCATCGAGGAGGAGAAAGTTTTTCAGAATTCCTTTGCACCTCTCCGATATATTTTATTTTCGGGAATGAAAGCTTTTCTAGTAACAATGAAATTAGAGAAGCGTTTCTTCATCCGTAGCTCCCTTTCAGAAAGGCTCTTTTGAAAGAATACTTAACAATTGAAACTCGCACAAAAATACCTCGAGGAGAATAATGGAAATTGAATCACAGCTGCAAGGTTGCATCTATTTCAAGGACTCTTTTTTACGTTAAACTGCCATATAAATTACACCACTAAATTATTTGAAAAATATATTTAAGTAATTTTGATGAAATTTTCAGAAATCGTACTATAATAAATCACCCCATAAAAAGAATTTTTTTTGTATTTTCATTTCGATTCGACACGTTTTTGTTTGCGATGAAACGATGCTTGCCTAACATCTGTGCAAAATGTCTCGAGAGCCTTACGCAGTCTTTTCTCGACATCTGTTCCTATGTTCTCTTCATACACCAAATCGACCGACTCAGAGTGCAACCAGATGCACATAGTAAACTTTTTCAACATTTCGCATATCTAGAGGAGAACAACATCGAGGAGAAAAAAAAATTCGATCGCAACTCCGTTTTTACGCAAAAATTAATATCTTCTGTCGTTTAGAATTACCTTGCCTTTCCTAATATCCAGAGAGTATTATAATAAACATTTAATATGAATATTTGTGCGTGAAAAATGAAGAGGTAAAAATCATTCTTACTCTCGAAAAAAAACTTGGGCATCAATTTAAGGCAAATTAACGGATTTTAAGTAAACAGCCTCTATAAACCGGAATGAGTCAGCAGCGTCTGGTGCTAAGCATAAAATTTACTTAATCGAACATTACCAACCGAATGCGTTTTTTCTCTAATCAACTCCGAGGAACGCTGCATCTCTCTCATCGCCTAATTCGTTCGTTGGTGCAACAAAACCACGAAAATCGGGTACGGCTATACTCTATCAAATTAATGTACCGTTTCAAACATTTAACACCAGCTTAGGCTCATTCGAAAAAAAGGAAAACCTTGATAGAGACAAAAAACGACATCTAAACAAATTATAATGTGCGCGTAAACTATAAAATATTCTTGATCTAGCAGCTGAGAATCCTTTGATAGAATGAAGGCCACGCAACCGTTTGGGCTTACAATTAGCAACGCACCGTTTACGGATAACCTCATTCCTTCCGTGAATGCAGGTTGAGGCCGACTTATTTTCTACCCCGCGTCTTCTGCTCACTCATTATCCGAGCTATTTCAGCCTGTGAAGTCGCCATTACGGACCGATTTGGATTCGACAACATTACTACCGTTAATTTCAACGAATAGTGAGACTTCGATTTTTCTACCATTAAAAACTAATCTGTATACCAAATAAAACATTGAAAACACTCACCCTGTTTCCATAAACGGAGCGGAACGAAACCAACCACAGCAAAGAAAAAAAGAGATATATTTCGAAAAGATTAAAAGTATTTTTTAATCTTTTCTAAGTGCACGATGACGACAACATGGCGACGCTAGAGAAGGTAGTGGGAGACACCTCACGAGCGAAGACCTCGCAACACGCGGTAGTTGATGAATGAGCACGCCAGTCTCTTGAGCGAGGCCGTGCTAATCCACTCATCGAGCTCGCGAATCCATCGCATTCCAGTTGGCATCACTGTAACCGTTGCACAACGCAGCTCCCGCTATCATCCACGCATTTTTCGCGCTTATACAATTCCAATGGACAGAACTATGACGATCGCATTCTTACTCAAGTCGGAATAGGCGGATAAATAGATAAACGTCTTCGCCCGAGCGAAATCCGCCACTAAGACGGGATGGGATGTTCTCGAGGACGTTGGGCAAAGTCTTAAAATTTACGATAAGCAAATGGACCTATGCGAGATATTTTGTGTAATAGTTTCCGCCGAATGTCGAAAATCATGAGCCGATCGCGTAATTGTTACTATATTTAAAACTGCTTTCATGCGTGCATTTTTTATCTTTAGACTCTGGAGAGAGGCTTTAGAAGCGCTAGATCCTCCTGGGAGAAATTGAGATATCAATTCCCTTTTACCATTAACTTATTCTTATATATCCGCGTATAAAATACAAAACCCGTTTTACAGAATAGCCCAGGAACGAGACTATTCTTATATATCAGTGGTTCTCAAGTGCGGCCACCAGAAAATTTTAATGCGGCCACCAGCGAAATTATATTTTAAGCATATCAACAATTAATATGCAGACTGCGATAAATGCTGTGATGTGACATTTTTTATAATTAATATTTTTTGTTATTTTATCTCATTAAACTTCTTATGTGCCTTAGGTAGAATACCAAATCTCACTCAGACATTAAATTTAACAATGCGGCCACCATAACATGGCAGGTGGCCGCAAATGCGGCCACGACGAAATTTTCTCTGAGAAAAACTGTTATAGATCGATATGCCTTTTTCAGCATAGTCCTAACATATGCAATAGTAAATTAAATTTTGAGAGAGTAAAATAAACTTAAGGAATAGCAAGTTAACGATTCAGAAACTCAAGTAATACCGTACTTGGTGCTAAAATCCCTAATGTGGTTTTGATGTCCTCGCATAAACCTGCCGTACGAATGACACCCAAAAAGACGAAAGAAAAAACATCCATAAACTCAATATCGATTGAAAGGTAAAGGAGTAGGCGGTGTGTCTGGTCCCCAGTGACCAGACGGCGACGTCGAATGGACACGGACGACAGTTCTGGTCTATATTACGGATTATAATCCGTTTGCTTTTAAACCTTGTTTAAGTGCTCGTGAAAAACAAGTACGAAATAAAGAAAAATGTCGCATCTAATTATTTATGCGCGTGACACGTCGATGATTTAATGCAAAAGGAACGCGGTAATTATTAAAACTGTGCGATGGTTACGTCAAATATAATATAGCAAGCGTAGATTTAAAGCGTTACGTGTAACTTTAGGATAGAAATTCAAATCATAGTCCAGTACGAGATACATGTATTAGCAAAAATGTCAAACCTCATTCTTTATGCGCGCGATGCGTCGATGAGCAATGGAAAAGGAAGGCGAAAATTATTAAAACTGTACGATCGTCACGTCGAACATAACCAGCAAGCGTAAATTTAAAACGTTACGCATTACTTTAGAATGGAAATTCAAATCACGCTTCGATTCTCTGTCGCTTGAAAACACCATCTGCGACCTTGGAGGCGGAAGGCAGGACGGGAATACGCATGAGGAATACAGACAAACTGCGATTTGCGTACTATTCCTTTTTTGTTTTTTCGTCGGATTGATTGACGTCATATCGAGATTTCTGTCAGAACCGTTTCCAACGATAAGTGAAGAGGAGGAAGGCGGCGGAGGGAGGAGGAAGACAGCGGAGGGAGGAGGAGAAATGTTTTCCCCATATGTGCTGACACACGCAGGTGACCCTCCTGAATTGCGTGTTTTGCGTCCCATCTCCGCACGCCATCCGTACAATCGCGTTTATTTTTTTAATTCCCCCACGCGACCGAGAAAAATCCATAAGCTCGGTATTTGGATGAAATAAAAGCGCAAACGAGTATCCGCCTCGCTCGATCCGATGCGGAAAATTCTATCAGAAAGAGTAGTCCAAAACATTCCCGCGAATTCCCTAATACCTAATACCTAGAAAAAAATAAATAAACGACCAGCGGCACCGATTCGAAAAATTAATCAACGAACTCGCCTAATGGCATGAATCCACATTCGAACTAGGCAATCCCTGTGCATCGAGAGAACCAGATAAGCATTCAGGCTACGAAGCAGCTGTTCTAAGAGGTAATTCGCTGATGACTCTATTAAATTTCATTAGGACCGACGACATAGTTCACTCAACAGTATTATGGCTTCGGGAATGGCCTATATCATTTATTAAATACAAGGTATGGAATTCATAACATGCATTAGTTTGCTTTTTAATCTTAGAAACGTTTTCCCACGCACGCAAAATGATGTGTGTATATGTATGTGTGTATGTATATATGTATATGTATGTATATATGTGTGTACACATATAGACACACACATAAAAAGTAGTATTTATATGAGAGGACAGCGGGATTTGTGGGATGAGGCTATCACTATCGGCAATGAAGGATATAAAAATAAAACTAAATTAATTCGACTACAATAAAGGGCGATATTTAAACCAACTAGTCAATCTTTACATATAACCCAGCACTACGAAAAAAAACCGATGCCCTAGGCCGGATTCGATCCCGCGGCCTTAGTATCCGTCACCAAATACTCGAACCACCCGTCTAACAATGCTTATGTAGCAGTAGAGAACGCGCTCAAAAGAAAAGCAATATACCGGAAATATCCTCGTCTTTCCCTTGGGATACGCTACATTAGATAGCCACCCGCCGCAAATCCGCGGATGCCAAGTCACAAACATAATGGCGTAAATGGAGATCGTTTCCCGTCAATACCAGCGACCAAGCCGCGTCATTCTCCAAGCATCCTTCAAATTTTACGGCGGAAAAAAACGTCAAAAACAGCGCCCGGAAAAAAGACAACAACACCACCTGGAAAATAACGCCGTATGAGCGAACTGCGTAGTAATAAAAACGTTTTACTCACATCGAATGACGAAGAAAATGAACTCCAGCACCCTCCCGGTGAGTCGAAAAAAATACACAAGCACGAAACAAATCCTCGGATCCTGATGGTCAAACGAGATGTCGACGTCGGTTTCAGCTAAGTGCGCATCCCGAGTAACGTTCTTCGCGTGTAGTAACGCAAAAATCGCGTTCTTGAACTTCAGTCTGCATCGCTCGTCTTTTTTTTAATCCCTCGTCACGCTGTACGCGAATGTTGGTTCGAATAGTACGCAAGATGTATTGCCAAACCTATCCATTTCAGGCTTTGACAGCGAGTAATTTGGACGTTGCGCGAGAGGTGAGTCAATCTGCACCTGGTTGGTTAACTTAAAGAGTTTCGAGTTTCTTGCTCTCTCCCCCCCCTGATCAACTACCATGGCGATTCTGCCGAATTAAAAAAAAAACGAATAAGCGGAATTCGAACGGTGAAACTGGTTACGAAATGGGTTACCGCGAGCAGCGAGATCTTACCGTTACGTGAAATACAAATTTCATGAAGGAACTTGAAAAATTTTCCAAAAAAATACAGTTGAGCGCATTATCGACGAAGGACTATTGAAATTCGTGATTTCAAATCGGGTTAAAGCGAGGAAAAGGCTCTTCGACGGATGAAGGCCTAATCGATACACTTGAGACACAACAGAACACTCCACCCTCGTATGCTCAAACTAAAGAAGTCATGAAAAACATAAAGGAAGCCGAATTAAAATATAGGGCAATACGTTGGATACTTGGGAATAACCAGTAAATGAATTCGCAATTTTAATAGCGACAACTATTTTGCAAATCTTTTTAAAAAGATCCCAATTTTTTGATAAAATATACATTTCTTAAAATGTAGTAATTGAGGGACACATACATTTAGATATCCGCGCCTATTACAGTAATTTATCCAACTCTGGTTATAATAAAAGCTACCATCAATTATTATATAAATCTACATCAAAGTTGTTCAAACCCATCAAGAATGAGAAACAACTGTCTATAAATTATACTGTCTTCAACCCATTATGCACAAGTTCCCCATCTTTACGACGCAAATATATATAATTTTAATTTAATTTTTCTTTTACAACTTGGGGATTTTGTAGGTGGCAATTTCCTTGGCATACTTTTCCGTAATTTAACTTAAATTTTGCAACAAGTTTAGCTATTTAACTCGTGAAACCAAAAAGTTAAATATTTGGAAAAAAGTCCAATTAACACTAGTTTTGGAAGTTAATGGGTGAAAGATGTAATACAGATAAATTTTTCAGCGTCTCATTCGCGACTTTCCTTAATTACGTTACACCTAACACTCTCGACATGGAGCCTATTAAGATTAACTGGAACTCTAGATCCATAATTATGACCCGTTCTTTCTTTCCTTCTCCTCTTACCACGAAACGATCTCAAACGGAATCAACAAAAAATCAAAACGCGAGAAAAATGAATGGAAATTTGTCTGTCTTTTAAGTTTTTATTTCCATTAATTGCAACGATTTAAAGAATGGCTCACACTCGAGTTATTTCGCGCCGTCCTGAGTCTTAAAGGTCTATTATTTAATACGGCCAAGCAGTGGCGCAGTCAGAAATTAGAAATTTGGAATGTGGGGTGCAACAGAAAATGGAATTCATACATAAAAATATTATATCTATATAATACTATTTTTATCTGTGAAAAAAGAACTCACCAACTCGTTTTGGACCGGCGTGGTTGGTCAGGATTAAGGCATGAAGGCAGAGGGTGTTAAGAATCTCCGGAGGTTAAACACCCACTGACACTTTCTCATTCTTACCCAATTCCTTTAATCTAAACCTAACTACCTTCAATTGCCGGACTATCCAGCAAAGACAAACTTCAGGAGCTTCAAGAAGAATTGGAGAAGATCAAGTGAGATATTTTAGGGCTCTGTGAGATAATAAAAAAGGAGAAGGCCTACTGGAACTGAAGAGTGGACATATTTTTTATGACGGGAATTGACACAGGAATGAACAGCAGGAGTTGGATCCATCATCAACAAAAAATTGAAAAGCAACATTGTGGAAATAGAAAGCTCATCCGAGCGAGCAGCAAGACTAATGAGTCAAATAAATAAGAGGCATCAGCTACAAATAGTCCAAGTCTACACGCCAACTTCAACATACTCGGATGAGGAAGTGGAAGATTTCTACCAAGAAATTGGAGAGTTGCATGACATAGGGATACGTTCCACAAACAATCTTAACCGCTCCAAAACGCTCTTCTTTCGCTCCATAACGACTTCTTATACGCTAAATACAAACTTAAAACAATTAACACTGTAAGTTATACTCGCCAATAAAAGGAAGCAGACGTGCACAAGTGGTGGCTGTTGTGGGTGACATACGTAATAGTGTAGGTTTAAGGGGCAGGAGGGATGTCTTGGTCAACCCAAGTTCCGCGGGCAACGAGACAATACTTCTGATGTATGCTCAAACATTATCACACGAAATCTCCGTCTCATCTCCACTCTACAATATCCACTCCACTCTCATCTCTTTTACTGTAGGACTAATACGGAAAGCATAAGAGACTGAATTGTCGCCTTGTGGTGTAGTGGAGAACTTTCTTTCATTTGAATTGCACTGGCATCGTAACCGCACAAGAGCGAATCAAAGACGCATAAAAAGAAATTCCGTTAGCAATAAGTTTGTCGCATAATAGTGAATTCGCATAAAGCGAACCCGCATCAAGAGAGAGAAACCTTATATATATATATATATATATATATATATATATATATATATATATATATATATATATATATATATATATGTTTGTCTTCAGATTTCGTTGTTGGAAGTGTGAGAAACCTACGAGGTTTCCTTATGTTACCACCTGGCAGATCGCCAACTTGTAGCACTAAGTTTTTAAATAAATAAATACATATATTTGCCTGAAGATCATCGCCAGCTGTAGCCCTGTGTTCTGTAATTTCTCCCAGGATTGTGAAATCAAGATCTAAATGTGTCAATCGCGTCATTTACCCTAGTCGTCTTTCTCGAACCAGTGTAGTCTTGAATCTGTGATAACGAGCTTTTCTGTTTATATTTTACGATTCGTCTATGGCGAATTTTGGGACCAAAAGGGGAGTGCATAGGCACCCTTGTACCCCCGTTGGCTGCGCCATTGCGTTCAAGGTCCAAAGAATAAGTGGCGTTTGCTGAAACATTCTCCCCGAGCCCACCGTTTCTGAAATACATTTTAAATCCATATTTCTTTATCAGGGGCTGATCGAAGGAGAATATGGGCCCGGGAGTTATCTGAACCGGCCCTTACAGTTATATGATATATATATATATATATATATGTATATATAAGTATATATATATATATATATATATATATATATATATATATATATATATATATATATGGATGTCAACAAGGTGTTGGGATGAGGAAACCCAGTGAGCACTCACCAATCAGACGACTTCAGATATATATATATATATACATACACACTCACAAACAAAGTTCAAAACATTATTGACAAAGAAATTAACATTATTTTAATGTTTTTCCATGTTGCGGCGTAAACATTTCAACAAATTTTTTTATACATTTTAAATTTGCTACTTTTAGCATAAATGTGAACGGCCCATCGGGGCCTGCCCGATAATAGGTTGATCCGTCCCTGCTCTCTATC
Organism: Tanypteryx hageni; assembly: GCA_028673005.1. Classification (NCBI taxonomy): domain Eukaryota; kingdom Metazoa; phylum Arthropoda; class Insecta; order Odonata; family Petaluridae; genus Tanypteryx; species Tanypteryx hageni. The sequence continues at coordinate 62,376,381 of CM054120.1, read as the reverse complement.
TGTTCATCGAGTAAATTACACAAAATTAAAGCTAATAAATCACTACAAAAAAACTATTTTCCTTGATATATGGTCAAAAAACATGCTTCTTCGTATAGGCTTAAAATATGAACGGAATCTATGACGAGTTCGATAGCCGCCGAGAAAAGGGTAAAAATAGGAGCCCGAGATGGAATATCGCGTGAGACAATAGATTTTTTTACCGATCTAAGCATTCTTCCTGAGCAATGGCGAAATAAAAACATTCTGTTCTCATGCATTCAAAATTGCGACTGCCTAGTTCAGTGGTTCCCAAACGTTTTTGTAGGCGTGGTAACATTTCAAAGATAAACAAAATTTCGCATAATCCTAGCCTTCAAACCAGTGATGGCAAACGAAAAAACATATCGTTACGTTTTTCGTTAAGGCCAAAAAAATTATATCGGTTTTCGTTACATTCAAATTTTAATTTCACTTCTCGTTACGTTTCGCGTTATTACGAAAAATGTCCGAACAAATTAATGAAATGTGTTGTAATACCCTCTAATTGTTTGGCTAAAGGAGTACTTTACATCTTATAATGAAATTGAGTTAATTACTCTTTCATATATATGTGTTCATATTCTTTATGTTTGCAACCTACATCAGAATTCATACAAATAGTGACCGAATTAAATTGCTGATCAGTTGTTTAAAAAATAAGATATTTCTGATTGACGAAACCTATATCCTCTGCAACATTAATGACAACTGAACACTTTTACGAGACCTTAGGAAGTGATACTCGGCACAAACTGAGATGACATGAGTAAACCCCCTATATACGGTTTACCACATGAACGGCCTAGTTAAAACATCAAGCTTCAAAATAAATGGAAATAAGTATAATTTTAGGATTGCATCGTCGATTGTGCACATGCCAAATTTCAGCTTCCCGTCTCATCTGTGTCCGCGAAGTGACGTCTCCGTGTAGATAACTCACTATCTCCTTAACAACGCACTTCACGAAACAAATTTCAAACAACTGTGGCATGTACAATTTTTATTGACAATCGTAACCACTTACGTTATTTCATCCCAACAAAAAATTTTAAAAGCTGATAAATTACAAAAAAAATCTCCTACTTCCATTAGACTTCTTACAGCCAAAAACTAATCTTCTCTTGATAATTTAATGAAAATTCCCAATATAAATTTTTCAGTTGATCGTATAATATTTCCAGTATAAATACTGATAATGATGAATGTATTGATTGTGGTGTATTTAAACACATAAAAGAATATAATAACGGGATTATACAGGACATTTTGATGCTAGAACCACGACATTGAAAAGAAAAAGGTTGAAGCCATGATCTATGTTATCAAAATATGGAGAAAATAATAACACCAAACTGAGGGATGGACATTTTTTTATTATCTAAGGAAACAACAAAATTTATATTTTCTCGTTTTTCATTTGTTTATATGTTTAATGAACTTAAATACTAATTTAAAGTATCAATTTTAAAAATATTGATATTGTTTACAATCTCATTTGATGGGCTAACATTATGTAATAAATTTTTTACTTAAAAATACTATTGGAAATGAAGTAACTAACTGTTTGGTGGATTGACACAGTCTAACAAAAATACATTTTCAAAAAATAATTAAGTAATATCCGGAGATTTATTTGATGCGATGTATTAGCTGTAAAACTTAGTAAATAACCGATGCTATATCTGACATGCGAACAAAGAAATCCCTCATGACAATACAAATACCATAAATAGTAATTAGTTAAGCAATATAACGTTAAACCTTCAATAGGTGCGTCCATTTTTTTCAGTAAGTCAGCGCGTGGCGTACTTTGTACACCATCTATAAAATTGGAAAGAATTAATGAAAAATAAAAAATTAATTCAAATAAAGTTAACATTTTGATGTTATAATAATAGAACATTTCTTTTACAAAAAGATTACTGATAAAACGCGTAAACAGATAAAATATAGACTCAAAATTGAAATAATACAGAAAAGGCTTACACGAAAATTAGAAATTTTACGCTTTTTAGTTTGGATCATCTCTCACAGAATTAGTTGCGGAATGTTCAAAAGCGTATTTCATAACAAAAATATACTTTCTATCAACAAATAGTTGGCAATTTAAATATAATTTATAATTGGATCTCGAAGTTTTTATAATTTGTCTATAATTATGGAATAATTTACATAATATCGGCTTGAAAATATTTCATAGAGCCGGTTCTGTGAGCAATCACTACGTGAGAATATCGAAATAACGGCTTTTGTTTTTCCGTTACACTAATTTTGGAAATTTCTTTAACGTTTTTCATTGCGTTATTCAAAAATCATTTCGTTGCGTTACCCGTAACGTTTTTCATCGCTGCTTATAACGAGATTTTTATATTTTTGCATACGGCGGCCATCGTCGTGATACCAACCCAGCAAATTACCGAGGTGGTAAAGCATCTCACTAACAATTCATTAACTTTAATTTCAAACCGTTTAAACAAATATTCTGACCTTGCGTTGTTTCACAATACCGCACAGTCATCGAATTTTTTTCTCCGCGGCAACAAAGGTATTCGTGGAATGAATTGCAGAAACCGCGTGCGCCAGAGGTGGGCAGCTAACAGGTCATCTAAAATTGCAACTTCATTCTCACGACCAAAGATACCGATTTAAATTCGGATATCCTGTCATAATAGCCGTTTCATTCCGTAACTCCGAACAAAAAAATTATTCCAACGCCGTCAAAAAAAATTAGATGTACGTCTAAAAAAGCATGGCTATATATTTTTCTTCACTGCTTACACAATTACCTACTTGGAATTTCTTATAATTAAGTCGTGTCCGGAATACGGAGGATCAGAACAGAATAAAGATTATTTCCGATTTAAAATATTAATACGTTATTTTTTAAGCCTTCGAAATCCGGTAAAATAATTTTGAATACGACAAATTTATTGGAAACAAAGAAGAACAAACGTCAAGTGAAAGAATTAAAAAGAAACTTAATCGCTACGGGTAAACTACCAATTAAATATTTAAAAAATCGGCCAATTGAGATCAGCTTAAAAAAGAAATGACACATGAATTTCTTCAACCCGGAAGGATCGGGACCGGAGTCTTCCCGGACTACTGAATTTTCCATACTGCGGGTGGTTAGTATATGACTGCATACTGGAGTAGTGACTGTATTGTCACTGCTATTAGCAGATCTGCAGTAAGGCTGAAGTAGGCAAAGACCTAGGGGAGGCGTGGTTTTGGGGCGGCAATGAAAACGAGATTTCAGGGAGGGAATAAAAAAATAAATATTACGCAGATTTTTGATGAATTAGACCAGGGATGGCAGACATTATTTTTGCCCGCGAGCCAACGAGCCAAGATTACAAATACTGGCTTTCTAACTTACGTGCCAATTTAAAATACATCCAAAAAGAAATAACTTTATAGTTTAGATATGACCATTTATTTGCAGACTTCGAGCACAGAAAACAACAGATTTGTTATGAAAAATCCACTCTATCAACTAAAAAGACTCACTGTTCCCGATTATTTATGAACGAATGACAATTGTAGAGCAACAAGCAACTCGTCATCGGACAAAAAGTTACTATTTAATCAATTATTTTATCAAATAATTGCAATTTCGCTATAAATTGAGTTTCATACGGTCAGAAATGGAAAATATTAAGGTGAGAGAAAATAAATATTTTTTTCTTCGCGTGCCAAGCAAAATCGTCTCGCGTGCCAAAAGTGGCACGTGTGTCATAGGTTTACCATCCCTGAATTAGATTATTATGATCCGCAGACGGATGGACGGACAGACAAACCGAATACAGGAGCGATGTTTTAGGAGAAAAGCACCAAAAGAGGGGTGGAAGACTAATTTGGCCTAGGGACGGGAAATTTCCAAAACCGCCGCACACGCTACCTAAGTCATAATTATGTTTTTAACGCGAGAATGTGTAAATAAAGCACGGGAATACGACATACAAAATATGTGTATCTATGGGTGAGGTTCTCACAAAAGCAGTTTGGTTTACTATATCACAGTATTTCTCAGAGAAAAACTTCTCGTGGCCGCGCTTGCGGCCACCTGCCATGTTGTGGTGGCCGCATTGATAAATTTCGGGTATAAGTGATATGTAGCAACAAACAAATTTAACGAGATAAAATAACAATAACGAATATTATTTATAAAAAATGCGACATCACACTATTCATTGCGGTCTGCAAATTAATTATCCCTATGTTTAAAATATAATTTTGCAGATGGTCGCATTAAAATTATCTGGTGGCCGCATGCGGCCACGGTAACCACGCTTGAGAATCACTGCTTTATCAGGATGGAACCATAGATGAAACGGAGAGTTTTTACGTTTTAGGGATGATTTTCACATTTTAAAAATTCTTTCTTAATCCGTGGGACTACAGAGAACGGGAAAATCTAAACAATCAACGCCATACTTCCGGACCAAGGATGTTTTTTTCCGGATTAGTCGAAATTCTGAAACCATTCCGAACCAGGGATCATACCGATATTTTTCGTTCTGGTTGCATACATCCCCACGCGCCATTCCTTGAGACGAAGGGCAAACATGTTTTTTCACCAACAAAAGTGCTAAAAGCACACGTAATGCTGGCGCGTCGCTCGAAAAAAGGGCAAAACCAAACCTCGCCAAAATTCTACGAGTATATTTTAGTGTTTATATAAGTCCAAACTTTAAAGATGTAGTACCAAGAAAAAATCACGAAGTAGTTTCATAACACAAGCCTCCGAAATGAAATGGAAGTCTCATTGCAGTAAACGACAGTTAAAACGACGGATAAAACATGCGATGTGTCGATAGGGAGCACATTTGAAATTGTGAGGAACAACCACTCGCCGAAAGCAACGGAAATTTCCTAACGAATGGAAACAAATTATATTCCGAGACCGAGCCACGAAAATAGCATCCATAAATCTCTAAAGCGAAAGCTGCATGTTCTTTTCTTCAGCATGAGAAAAGGAAATCAAGTCTTCCGTCAAACCGCTCACATATGCTTGCCATATTAGTAAAATAAATCTGTCGAACATTAAAAATTCCTTCGACATATCTCACATTTTCCATTAAAAAGATCCTGCTCAAAAGAAATTATCAAGTGCTTCTTTAGGTAGCCTTTTTACGGATACTGAGTTCCCTTTTCTCTAACGAGAGAAATATTTATGAAAATATGTATAAAATACATCTTTTCATAAATAAATAATGAATTTATCTCCTAATAAGCAGGATTTAAGAGGCCCAGAATATGATTACTGTCAAGGGCATACAGTTGCTAAGATACGCCACTCCCGACATCGTTCAATAAATATTCTTTTATAGTTCACTATAGAATTATCGAGCTCGTCTTATGGCCGAAATCAAATTAACAAATCAGCACTTTACTATAAAAAATTGAAAAAATAAGTACTTATCTCGCTTTTTTACACTTTCGGTGAATCGCCACTGAAGGCGGCTGCACTGTAGCCGACCTGTGCATCTGGTTTTTCATAACCTTGATATAGCTATTGGAGATACCTAAGTACTTATTATTTTTTCAATTTTTTACATTGAAGTGCTTATTTTTGAATTCTTATGCAGCGAGAGACACTATAAATCTCCGTCATAAAGAGATTAAATAATTAACCACATAGTATAAATTCCCGTCACATACGGGCTGCAATTACAAGATGATAATATTTTGCAGTATGAGTCTACATTTAAATATGAATTTTAATACTATATTTTTAAAAAGAAAGTTTTCCTTTCGGCCTTTTCGAAGATCGTTCTAATAATGCAGTAAAAACTAATTGTAATGTTAAACTTGACTAATTTCGTTATTTAGTTCGGTTAAATCGGTGGTTTCCAAACTGTGGGGCGCGACCCGGGGGGGGGGGGGGGGGCGCAAATATTACACGTATATTTGCCGTACGTGTAACTTTCCTTAACTGTATGACCTACAATATACAGCCGTCAAATTCTAGCCCTCAATTGGCTAGGACGTATGGTTTGCTTCCTCATTTTCTTAAGGTGGTTATAGTATTAATTTCAATTGTAGATCCAGTAGGTATTGATTATGAATTTTGACCGAACATCATATCGAGGTGGGCGCAAAGACAGTTTTCTTAGATGAGGGGGGGCGCGGCTTGTTAATGTTTGGAAACCACTGGATTAAATGAAGAATTTCACAATATAATGCTGAGAATAAACTCTTTTACGGTCTCAACCATAATACGCCAAAATGTTGATATTAGCTAACGTTAATTAAAAATAACAACGTAAGTAAAAGCCGTGGCTCAGCCTCAACATTTATCGAGTCTTAGAAAAACCTGACAATTATATCATTATTATAGCTTGATGAATTCAACCGTTGATTAAAAATACAGTAAACCCTCGATTTAACGGACCCCGATTTAACGGACCCCGATTTAACGGACTTCGGATTTAACGGACCCATGGCCGACGGCCGTCCGATCGCTGAGAATCCACTCCCTATCGTCGCTTTGTCCGCGATTTCAGACCACTCACCCTCCGTCGATGTCGAGGGCAGTCCGTTCGCAAAGAGCATTATTGTCCGACGTTTGGTTCCTGTCTGATTGTTTTCTATACTTTTCGGTTTTCGCCATAACATTTTCGCCACTTTTGAACAACGCGCACGGACCGTCGACGACACTTCTAGGGGAAAGTACGTTTGGCGAGGGTGTCGAGCACCGAGCGATGAAATTAAAAGGAGGCAGAGTGAGGCAGTAGAAATACGAATTAATCTGTTATGCTACACCTCGGGGTACATTGGTTCGATTCTCGGTACCACAGGATTTCCCGCAGGAGTTCGTACTTGCCGCAGCGATGTTTAGGTTCCAAATTTTCAGACTGCCAACTGTTCCAATCTACTAGTTTTTTGCGCTTTTAAGTTGATAAAAAACGTGGTGATGTTTATAAAATATTTACGTAAACAGAAAAAACTACATCGGTCGGAAGTGAAGCGGCGAGAGTGGGAGACTGTGGATGACATGCTCACGGAAATTTCAAAGTCGTAATTACACATGCTCTTCGAATTCGAATTAACAGTTTATCGCGTTAGATAAACATATTACTCTTGTTTAACATTGTTCCTAATGTACTGCATTTGACATTATAAGATGTGGCCATTTAGGTGCATTTTGCTTCTGCATATGATGAACTTTCGGATTTAACGGACTTTCGAGAATAACGGACACCCTATCCCCCCAATTAGTCCGTTAAATCGAGGATATACTGTACTTAATACTATTTGCCGGAGCGTTTGCTTTGAACAACATAACGCAATGCAAGTACACGGTTGAAAATAAAACTACTTATTTGTTGCTATCTAGACAAAATAAATTTTCAGTCGTACACAGCGATTGAAAATCGAAGAGCGACGAATATTTCCGCTATAAAAGCCGTGGATTCAATGCGACATGCAACGGTAGTAAATTTTTTCCCGTTGTTAAAAACAAGAAAATTTTCCGTATTTCCAGATTTCAAACTATTTTTGGGCTTATTCGACACGGATCAAATAATCTTAGCACGAAATAAATGTTTCATCTTATTATCCATACGTTTAAGTCTAGAGTTCGTAACTAGACCCTAAACTTATTTTAAAATAGAAATTATAAATATCCTTCACTGGCTCCCATCGTAAATAAGAGGAGGAAAGAAAGATTCTTGGGATGGCCCCCGGGGCTCTTTGCTGAGACTGTCGGTTTATGTAGGCCATAAACTATGTCGCCTATGCGTGCCCAAAATTACAGCATTAACCCTAGGAATACAAAACTATTTTCACTTCCTTGAACTGCCAGGGAGGGGAGGCTCAGAGGTCCACCGTCTAAGTTTTAACAGAAAGTCATTGTAATGTTTTTTCGGCATTGAAATACATTCAAATATGACATAGGATTATAAATATACAACTTTCCTGATTAATCTGTTATTATATTGCCTTGGGCGGAAATATTCACGGAAGAACTTGTTTTCGCATTTATCCCCGCTATGTTTGCATGTTCAGGTTCATATTACAATGAGAGTGCGAACTACTCTCAAAATTACACAAATAATCGCAAATGAACAACAAGAACGTTTCACTCCGAATCGTCTGACACATCATAATAGACGCAATTTAATTTCGGACACGTGTGTGACATATCACGTGGCCGTTGCCGAAAATAATTTCACAAATGAGGAATGAGTTAAATCGATTGAAAACTATGCCTCCTTGCATATAACAAGGTTATGGACTAGGTATTTTTTTTTCAAAAATTTTCGTGAACTTTATTGCAGTGAAATAGACGAAAAAATGTGTGCTCTCGAACTCTACCCCTTGGTAATCCTAGGATTAAATTCCATCTGGAAATGTCTAACTGAAGTGTGGCGGACGGACGGATACTTGTGAAAGATTATAGATTTTAAATGGCGTAATTTTTCGAATACTGAACGCAATTTATTTGTTGCGACTTCTTTTGCATTAACATCCCGAAATGTTTACCTTTTAGAATAAACGCGTATTACTTCGTAGGCTTGGATTCTTTAACTGGTTATAACCAAGGGTCAAAATATAATTTAAGAAAACTGCAGTAGCTATTAATGAAAATTATTCACATATTACCCTATTGAAATAAACTATCATTAGCAAACTTTCACAGGAACATATATATGCTTGATTGGATAAAGTTACATTTTCTTCGCGTTTTTGTCTTCCATCGGCATAAAAGATACGAATTGCACCCGATGTGTCCAATGTTGTCACATTACGGTGGGACTCTCTCTAACAAATGACATTTTAATGCAATCGCGTAAATCAAATAATTTAAGCATAAATTTCACAACTACAGAGGATTACTAAGCATAAATATATAGGTTTGAAATCCAGAACTTTCAGTTATTGGCGACTCCCATAGCGGCCGTCAATCCTGCGAAAATTAGCTTGAAAATACATCGAAAGATTACGAACTCGATCATTTATACAGCTAAATTGAAGGACGAAAACAATTACGTAGATAGATTAAAATGTGGAGACAATACGTGAAGTAATAACGGTAGTAAAATCACTCATTACCAAAACTCCGCAAAATAATAAGCGATTTATAGGATTCTAAATAAACCTTGGGCTCGGAAAGAATTAATTAAAATTATCACTAAGAAAAAATAAAGATTATTTTCCAGGGATGTACGCCCGAATGCAGAGTTTGAATTACTAGTTATCTAAACATTAAAATAAATTTACGACAAGCTAAGATTTTAAATATTAAGTTTTTCGTGTTCAATTAAAATGATATACAGTATTTCAGACGCAAATATCTACCTACATAGCACGATAATTTTTCTTCCATTCATTAGCGTCCCCAACAAAAGACATATTAGGTGCTTTAGGACTCGGAAAATATACAAACACCAGAATCAAGTTTGGATATGAACTCCAGAAAAATTAAACCCAAACTATAAAATATGAGCATTTCCAATTACTTCTCTTTGCAATCGTTTATGACGTTTTCAGGGAAGTACGCCCAGTACTTCATCAGAAATAATTCAATCTTGATAAGTCGCAGAAGTATGTTTTATAACGATGCAAAATAAGAGAGAGAAAATATAGTTAAAACACGTATAAACCGCAGCCCTGATTCCCAGCATTGTTAGGGGCCCCAAAGGCAAAGAAGGTTGAAGCGTGGATATCAACTCCCTTCCTAACGGTAGTTAGCCACGATGACATTCCAACTTTTTATATCTATGACGACTGGGTATAAAAAACAGTATTACATACTGCTGCAATAATAATATGATTCTTATTGCGAACTGTTGTGCTTTTTTCTCATAGGCATTGGATCAAAATAAATATGAGAGGAAATTTTCTGCAATGTGGCACGAATTTCCCGTTAATCTAAAGGTTCGCTTCAACCGTAAAAGATTCATTTATTTTAATTTAAGTCATACTTAAGAACCAAGAAACTAGGAGACAGTAAAATCGTTTATAAAAATTTGCAGACGTTATATTTTCCTATAGCAATCTACACGGGATGAATTACGACAAGGTATTCATTTGTGTATTTTATTCTAAAAGGTGAATTTTCATACATAATAACAGGTCAAGCCTCGAGAAAGCAAATGGTATGCCCGTCGTTTTCTAAAGTTAAATAAAGTCGAATTTGAGATACGAGTTACTTAAATATTGTCCATCGTTATTTAAGCTGCCATGAGTATTTAATATTATAGACAATGTTCGCATTATGACATATACTGAAAGCTGAAGCAAATATTTATTACGCAAAAAAATATTTAGCACACTACTCGGAGTTGAATCCTGAACAAATCGGTTAAAGTATCACATAAAATATTCATTAATCATAATCTGTATGACATAAATAAAAGCGCCAATATTTATCTACACAAAACAACGTCGGCAGGCGTGTACATTTTCCACAATGTAAATAGACTTGAAAAAATTTGTAAAAATTATTTTGTTGGATTATATATTCCAGCAAATTTTAAAATGATGAAATGCACGGCAGGAAAACTAAGGAGAGTTTCGAAGAAATAGCCCGAGTTATGGAATATACGACAGCTTTAGCAATTTGTAACGTTTTTTGGACAAATATTTCATTTTCTCCTAAAATAAAGTACATATTGTTTATTTTCCTGAAGATTACGAATAATAATTATAAAAAATTAAATATCACGTAATATAGAAATTAGCTTACCGAAACTCGCGAGGATAATCCTACGAGGAGAACTAATACTGCAAATTTAATGTTCCTTTCCTTTCTTTAAGATATAACAGTTTAACATTACAACCTCATTCGTTCACCGATTTATCGGAATTGATGTCATTTGTTTAAAGGCGTGAAAAGAGTTCTCCCTTTTCGATAGTCACTTTGGAGCATATTTACCATGCTTCCCCCTTTGAGGGTGTTGTAGAACTATTATAACAACAGAAATATGATTCGACGCAATAATAAGAGTGCATTCGAATGATCGAAGTGGAGTGTTCTGTTCAGATATGTTTATCATCAAGTTTTATCTTAAAATCGAACCTATTTTATTTTGAACGTTAAATTTCACGGCATGAGTTCTAAATTAATGTTTTTCACTAAAATCTCTGTATTGTCATTGTCGTCTCTAAGGATATTAAAGCAAATTCACCTGCAAAAAATAACATTAAAAACTTGCCATTTAATTATTTATTAATAAGTTCTATTTATTTAAAATTTTGAAGTACAAATGAGAATTTTATTTAATTGTGTTTATCGTGGTGCAATTCTTTATAGTCGAAATAAATTCTAAAGATAAATACAAATATCCATGACTAGCAACATGGAATCTGTAAAACTCGCCGAAGATACTAGTGAAGGTATAAAAGTGATGAAACTTACGAATTCTCTAAAAGACATAAGAGCCGAAGCACCGCTCACTGGATCAGCTACAGGTGAGTAAGATAATTAGTATGCGCCTTTCATACCCTCTGTATTATGGATTTGACTTTCATTTAGTATTCTAATTTAATTGGATGTCGTTCTTATTTGTGGCATGATTTTAATAAAAACGGTATGCCTCAATTACAAAATACGCATGATTATAAGATATGCAATTATTCCGGTAAAACTGGATAATTTTTTTAATTAATTATCTTGCAATTTTTTTATTTCTCGTAGATTTATTACAAATGTTTCATATCTCTATGCTTAATTTGTTTTCATTGCCATTGATAGGAATAATCTTTCAAGGTTCAGTACGAAAAATCATATTGCAAGTGTATCTGTTCAATTTAGATAATTTCCTATAATATTTTCCTTTAATTAAATTATATAAGTAGCTAATTTGGCTAAGGTCAACATATCGCACGACATCGTATTATATGCATGTTTGGTTAATTATTTCGCTTATGTAATTAAAGCATGTTACTATATTTTTGCTCGCCTTATATGTTATGCATTCAAGATACAAATCATCGCTTGACTATCTCACGAGTTTTTAATCGATCTTTGTACCATTTTATTAAAAATATAGCGCACTTTATTGATCCTGTGAAGCAATTGACTTCTCATATACAGGTGAACTATTCACACCAAAAGATCATTTATTTCTAAGACTGAAGTGACGATATGAAATTATGTTTTATTAAATCCAACATTCTGAAAAGTATTCACCATACACAGCATCAAATTTCTTTAAAGAAAATACATAACGTTATGGATTTTTCTGACATACCGTTACCATTGCAGCTTCCGAAAGTAAAATTGATGAAGAAAATTGTGACGTTGTGACATAATAAAATTGCAGTTACACAGAAAAACGTCAATGTTCGATTTGGAACTAAATTTAATATTACTTTGAAGTAATTCAGACTGCATTGAAGTTTGTTTGTGAATAAAAGAATAATTGTAATATAGGATACCTTGAATGGAGCACTGTCAACTTTCCAGGTTTAGAACATTTATGTTGTGTATGAAACCTTTATATGTATAAATTTAATTAATGAATTATTAGCTTTTAAGGCAATGAAAGTATTGTAGGTACTTTAAATGCAGTTTTGTAGTTGTTTTACTGTACAATGTGAATAAACTGGTATTTATTACTGAAAATTTGAGTTGAATAATTAGGAATAAGCACAGTCTTAAAACTTATCTTTTCATACGAAAATATTTTACCTCCCTGCCCTTACAAAGCATAGCAGTGTATTAAACAATGACTTATTGAGTCCACACAGTTGGTTGTCTGTTAAATATGTATTGCTGCCTTTTTGTTTCATGTTACACTTGTGCTTGTTATTCGTGTTACACTGAATCAAATTTACAACAACACTGTGTAGAACATATCTACCACTCAGGAGTGAATAAAAGTAAGAGAAAGTGATACACTTTCAACTTGATTAAATACTTCAGTTGGTGTGTTATTTTATTAAGAATTTAGATATTACTGATTCTTTAATGAACAAGCAACTTTGTTGTAGTTTTAAGTAAATGAACCAGCAGATTTGTCAAGAAATTTTTTATTCTTTAATGTGATTAAAAAAAAGTGAGATTCCTCACTTCCCTATACAGTAAATCCTTGATATTCGCAGTTTTACTACTAGTGGTTTCGATTATTCCCGGGTTGTTTTTTTGTACACCTATTTAACATTCAAGGTTTCTATTATTTGCGGTTAGTTTCTCTGTATGGCCATGTTACATTCACAACATATAAACTTGTCTATCATCAGCTAACCCACATAGGTTTACATTATTTTTTTGCTCTCTGTATGCACCCAAATGTGTTGTGATGAAGTGAAAAATTTGGAAACCACTGTTTTATGGTTTTTCTGCCCTAGGTCAACAATTTTTAAATATTAGTTTCTCTGCTCCCTGCATGTGGGCTTGGATTGTCCTTGAGAGGGTCTATCTCCTCTAGAGTTATTTTCTCCTTGTAATGTGATCACTCTCTCTGTCCATCTTTGGACAATCACCTTTTTTATTTTAAGAGATATTTGCCAAATTCTTTTTGAATTTGAGAGCTCTTATCAATCTATGAATTTTCCACCAATTGGATTTTCCCCGTTTTCATATATGATAAGTTCAAAGTTGAAATATTCAAAACTTTGAAATGGTATCATAGCCAAACTACTGAATCTAGATGAGCAAATTTTTCATGGATTGGAGGTCTAGTAAGAATCTATATTCTTATGGTGCAAAAATGTATGTTTATATTTGATGAGGTTTTTTCAATATTTCTTCTGAAGTAGGTTTGTTTCAGTAAAACACAGCCTTTAAAGTGTTTAAATTCCCCAAGCATTCCACATTTTTGTAAAATTCTCAAAATAAGAAATGATCTGTGATTTTCCACTAGAATTTTCTAGAAATTTTGAAAATAGAGTTTTGGAATTAAAAAAGTTATCGCCTGTTGAAATATGCAAAATAAAAGTGAAAAGATTTTTTAAAATGCTGAAAACAATTAATGGAAAATTCTAGAATTTTTGACATCCGAAAATGTAAAGAGATTTCAAGAAAATATGTCGCAGGTTAAAATATGCTAAAGAAAAATGGAAATTCAAACACAGCAGGTTTGCATTTCTATCGTTTTGGCCCCTAAATCCAAAAGCCAACAGAATCCTGAAAATTTTTATGGCGTGTTTCCACTTCGTGCTCTTGCAAGAGTATCTTGTTCTCTATTTCTATAAGGAAGTTAAGATCATATGTATCCATCTGGTTAACCTTCTGGTCAAATTTAAATGACCCCATTACTGATCCAATTATTTAGCAAATACTCTGCTTCTCAGTCAACTCATAGTATATCTTTTAATTACTTGAAATTATTTTTACTTGATCAATACTTTGATAGTTTCAATATCATCATTGTAAGTTAAATGGATTTTTTAACATTTTCTTTTTATTTATTCCTCAAATAAATGTTCACAGTGTTTTTATTTATATTTGTTATAATTAGCATGCTTATTGCACTTGTACCTACATTTATTCATACTGACCATGAACGTTTGCTTTGGCTTCCCTATGAATGACTCACCCCAAGACTACTACTACCCACCTATCCCCTGTTTTTCCATAAGCCTTTGGTCTTAAGATTCGCAGTTTTGATATTTGCAGCAATTTACTGGAACATATCCCCTGAGAATATCAAGGGTTTACTGTAGTTCTAAATGCACCACAGCACATCAAGTGCCTTGTTGAAGAACACCAGTTGCGAATCACCATAATGCATGCTGTAGTTAATTCCTGCAACCATAAAGTATTAGGGTGTCAATGTTTGACATATCAACATATATATATATATATATATATATATATATATATATATATATATATATATATATATATATATGCCAATATGTTTCTAGCCACTATTTTATGGCTACTGAAATTACTTAACTCACCTGTATAACTGCCTGCTGTCACATAATAATTAGCATTGTTATATAGATATCATTTGACTCTCAAAATCAATTTTTTATCAATAGGTACTATTCGTAATAAGGTGGCATTGAAACCTGGACATTCACTGTTGGATTGGATCAAGTTAGGCCACTCTGGAAAAGATCTTTCTGGTGTTGGGGGAAAATACTTAACTGTAACTCAAGATGAATTGGCAAAGCATAACAAAAGAAATGATGCATGGATTGCAATTAAAGGTATAAAATAATACCTTTGTTTTTAAAAGGTATTCATAAGTTATTCTTGCATAATGTTTTATTTACATATATCATGCCAAGTTTATTTTGCCTGGTATTACTAAAAGAGTTATATATATATATATATATATATATATATATATATATATATATATATATATATATATATATATATATATATGGATGTCAACAAGGTGTTGGGATGAGTTCTCTCTCTGTAGCTGAAGAAGGAGTAGTTCCGAAAGCTTCTACGTTTGTGATGTTTCTGTGTTTTTGTGTTATTTTACGTGTGTCGCTTTGACATCCCCGGGGCCTCGCCAACCTGAAGTCGTCTGATTGGTGAGTGCTCACTGGGTTTCCTCATCCCAACACCTTGTTGACATCCATATATCTATTTTACCTTTCCTTTTCCGTAAGTTGTTATATATATATATATATATATATATATATATATATATATATATATACATACATACATACATATATATATATATACTTTTTTTGACCCTGCATCAACCCCTCCACTTACTCTTACAATACTTTTCCTTCCTGGTATCCACGAAGCCCTTAAACAATCCTCCATGCTACCCACCCAATTCTTACCTCTTCCTCGCACCAGTCCCTCTTTACCAACCTATTTGGGAAATGTCATGTGGATGAAGGAACTTCCCACTTCTAGCATGCCTCTTGCCTTAGTGTCTCACCCCTGCGGCAAACCTCGCTGCCTCACTTGCCCTATCCACCTACCCTCATCTTCTTTCTCGAGTCCCTCCACCAACATCACCTATCCCATCACCTCTAGAAGCAACTGCACCACCCGTAACGTCATTTACCTCCTTACCTGCACCCTATGTCCCACATTTTACGTAGGCCTCACCAGCAATCTGCTAAACATCTGCATGAACCTTCACCGGGATAGCGTTTCTCTCAGTTGCATTACACGCCAATGACCACAATGTCCCCTTCAATAGTTGCTACAATGTAAGGGTTATTTGCACCTTACCCAATGACACTCCTGCCCCCCCTTCTCCGACATTGGGAACTAGCCCATATACATCTTCTTGACTCTTTCTCCCTGCCTGGCCTCAACCTCCGCTAACCCTATTAACCCCCTTACAATGTCTCCTGTTAAATTGTAGCTATTTGCGCTTTACCTTACCACACTCCCTCCTTATTGGCTATCCACCCTTCCTACTCCCCGCTAAAAAGAGTTACTCTATCTTCATTGCTGACGAAGGGCATAAGCCCGAAAAGCTTTCGTGTGTTTTTCTTCTGTGCGTGTGTCTCTTCGATGCCCCCAGCAGCCTGCCAACTTGGTAAGTGTCCACTGGGCTTCCTTCAACACCTTGTTGCCACCCTCATCACTACCTTTTCTTCTCCTTAAATATATATATATATATATATATATATATATATATATCATTATATATAGACGTTTCTTACAGAGGAGGAGGAGGATATAACATGCTAGTAGAAGGTGGTTGCATACTGCAAGCATTTCATCTCACCTTGAAAAAACATTAATTTTTTAGAAAGATATTTCATCATGGGTAATATTTCTTTAATTCAAAATATTTCTCCTCAGGACCAAATTACTTTTTTTCCTTATGGAACAGTAATGGAATAAAACAATTGCAAATTTCAGCTTCCTAGCTCATCCCATAGTACCTAAACAGTTATCTATTTGTTTAAATTTTAAGAATTTTTAACGGCAACGCAAATTAAAATATCAAAATTTCTATAATCCTTATTTCGTTTTTTTTTACAAATTCTACCTTAAAAAAATTTCAGCTCCGTAGCACATTCGGAAATACATAAACCTTGAAATTTTTTAAAAACAATTGCGAATTTTTAGCGGCCGCATTGTTAAACTTTTTCAAGATTTACGTTTTTTATAGTCTGTTTAGCATAAAATCCTACCTAAGAGAAAATTTTTGAATCTCCAGATCATCTGGAAGTGCCTAAACATTAGTATCCTCCTATATGTTATATCCTCCTCCTTCTCTGTAAGGAACGTCTATATATAATGATATATATATATATATATATATATATATATATATATATATATATATATATAACAACTTACGGAAAAGGAAAGGTAAAATGAATATATGGATGTCAACAAGGTGTTGGGATGAGGAAACCCAGTGAGCACTCACCAATCAGACGACTTCAGGTTGGCGAGGCCCCGGGGATGTCGAAGCGACACACGTAAAATAACACAAAAACACAGAAACATCACAAACGTAAAGCTTTCGGAACTACTCCTTCTTCAGCTACAGAGAGAGATCATCCCAACACCTTGTTGACATCCATATATATATATATATATACTAGTAGTTGGTGCTTGCATTCTGCAAGCATATCATCTCACCTTGAAAAAAATATTCATTTTTCAGACAGATATTTCATCATTATAATTAATTTTTTAATTCTAAAGATTTCACCTCCGCAGCGATTTTCGTTTTTACCTTATGTAAAAATAATAGATTAAAACAATCCCCAAACTAGGCAATTTTAAGAATTTTATACTTTCATCATTATGTGGTACTAATTCTGCATAAATATTCTCAACGGCCGCCTCAATCTATTTATGGAGAGATTCAAATGTTTATTTATGCAAATGCACTACTCTGTAAATAACTTGTAAATTTCAGCTTCTTAGCTCATCCTGTAGTACCTATGCAGTTAGCCATTTGTTTAAACTTGAGGAATTTTTAACTGCCAAACAAATCAAAATTTCTATAATCTCTGTTTCTTTTTTTACAAATCCTACCTCTAAAAAAAATTTCAGCTTCGTAGCACATTCGGAAAAACGTAAACCTTGAAATTTTTTTTTAACAATTGCGAATTTTTAGCGGCTTCCTAGTTGCACTTTTTCAAGATTTTCGTTTTTTGTAGTCGGAAAAAAATTTCGAATCTCCAGCTCATCTGGATATGCCAAAACATTAGTATCCTCCTATATCCTCCTCTGTAAGGAACGTCTATATACTAGTAGAAGGTGCTTGCATACTGCAAGCATTTCATCTCACCTTGAGAAAACATTCATTTTTCAGACAGATATTTCATCATTACAAATATTTTTTTAATTCTAAAGATTTCACCTCTGCAGCGATTTCCGTTTTTCCCCTATGTAAAAATAATAGATTAAATCAATCCCCAAACTTTGCGATTTTAAGAATTTTATACTTTCTCCATTATGGAGTACTATTGTTACACGTTTTTGGCAAATTTGAAAGTTGTAGATCTTCTAGAAGTGAAATAATTTTTTTCTAATTGTTTAAATTTTAAACATTTTTAACAGCCGCCGTAATATATTTATGTAGAGATTCAAATGTTTATTTGTGCGAATGCATTACTCTGTAAATAACTTGAAATTTTCAGCTTCCTATCTCCTCCCGTGGTACCTAAACAATTATCTATCTGTTTAAACTTGAAGAATTTTTAACTGCCAACCAAATTAAAATATCGAAATTTCTGTAATCCCTGTTTCGTTTTTTTTACAAATCCTACCTCTAAAATAAATTTCAGCTTCGTAGCACATTTGGAAATGCCTAAACCTTGAAATTTTTTTTTAAACAATCGCACATTTTTAACGGCCGCATTGTTGCACTTTTTCAAAATTCGTTTTTTGTAGACGGTTTTGCACAAAATCCTACGTAAGAAAAAATTTCGAATCTCCAGCACATCTGGAAGTTCCTAAACATTAGTATCCTCCTATATGTATGTTATATGCTACTCCTCCTCCTCTGTAAGAAACGTCTATATATAATGATAATGATATATATAATTTTGCATTACATTTGAAAGGTAGCTATACTTAAATAATGTGGAGATTTGTTGTAAGGTAGCAGCCAATTTTAAAAAAAATTAATATTTTAACGTTTCAAACGAGCAAAACATTTTAATGAAAACAAGTGTTTTGGATCTCAAAATAATTCCTCTTTTGGAAGGTATCTTTGATCAATAAATCATATGCTCAATTTTAATAACTTTGAATTTGGTTGATGTTGAAAATAATATACTATTGCTAATTTGTCTCTTAGAAGGTTAAGAATGCTTGATAATTTGATAATTTTTTCTTTTAGGTAAGGTGTACAATGTGACTCCCTACTTCGATTTTCATCCTGGTGGAGCTGAGGAGCTCCTTAGAGGAGTTGGTACGGATGCCACACGACTATTTAATGAGGTGAGACTTATTTTGATGTTATTTAAATTCATTTTAAAATGCAATCCTTTTGAATGATCTTAATATGCATAAACTGTACTGTATTTTTCTTAATAAAAGTCAATCTTTTGTGCAGATTTTATCAGCTCTAAATAAAAGTTTATATGACATCGTTTTTCCTGGCATGTCTTGCCTGTTGGACATAGGCATTTTTCCTTAGCACCATTATGTCCAATCATTTTTGATGCACCTTTCACACAAATTATACTTAACTCTTGCTCAGACTATGGCTATATCCAATCATTTGACAGGGATGCATTCTTTAACCCGGGAGCACACGCGCTGGGGTAAAAATCACCCAATGATTTTTAAAAACAGTGCCGCTCTTTGTCTGGAGCATAGAGTCCTTAATGTCACTTCAGTACCTTTCAGGGACACTCCCCACTACTTCCCTAGCTCTTGCTCTTCTCAGCTACGACTCAGATTCGGCTTGGTTCAGAACATATAGGTATTAGTGAATAAAATTTATCCTGCGCATGTACTAGTGTTCCTTTTTGTTACTTAAAAAAGATTAGTGATGGTTGTAGATGGTGAAGAAGCCCAACAAATTAGAAGAAGTCTTGCAGAATTTCATGCTGAAAGTGACGGAGAAGGGATTCCTGCCGAAGAATCAGAAGGAGAAGATGGCCATGTATCGGAAAGTGACCATGAAAGTGGTGCAGAGCAAGAACTGGACAGTGATGATGGCATTCCCCTGACCTGTCATATTGGTGTCATGAAGTTTATTGGAAAGGATGGAAGAGTATGGATGAATAAAGCACCACCACAGAATGTCCAAACAAAGTCGCAAAATATCGTAAGTCACCTTCCTGGTTGTAAAGATGAAGCTCATGATGCTAAAACACCAAAAGAAGCATGGACTTGTTTAGTTGATAATGATATCATCAATAATATTACAGAATGCACTAATATTTATATTAGCTCCAAAGTTGTTTCAGTCAGCCACGTGATGCTTTACCTACAAACAGAACTGAGATAAGAGTGCTGTTTGGTCTGTTGTATTATGCAGGTGTGATCAAGTCAGGCCATCTGAATGCCAAAGATTTGTGGACAACTGATGGGACTGGTATTTCACTATTTTCAGCAACAATGCATATAAATAGGTTCCACTTACTTTTACACTGCATTTGTTTCGACAACATAAATACATGCCAGGCACAGAAAATTGTTGGCAAACTTGCTCGTATTAGGATGGTGTTTGAATCTATCGTAAAGAACTTTCAGATGTAATATACAATTGGAGGATATAGCACTATCAATGAAAAACTTGAGCCTTTCCTTGGGAGATGCCAATTCAGGCAGTACTTCAAAAGCAAACCTGCAAAGTATGGCATCAAAATTTTTGGGCTGTGTGATGCTCGAACATTTTGTACCTCAAATATAGAAATATACTGCGGGAAGCAGCCTGATGGTCCCTTTTTGCAATCTAATTCTTGCAGAGATATGGTAAGTCGTTTGATTGCACCTATTAGTGGAACTGGTTGAAACGTTACTTTTGATAATTGGTTCATGAGCTATCCACTCATTGAAGACTTGCTAAATAGTTATAACTTAACTTGTGTTGGAAACAGTTCATAAGAACAAATGGGAGCCACCACTGGAATTCGTTATGGCAAAAAATCATCAAAAGTTATCAAATCTTATGGACCAAAACTTGAGAAAGTCATTCTGGTTGCCTCAACTGTGCATCATTCTCCAATGATTGATCCAGGTTTCAAGAAACAACAGAAACCTGAACTAATTAGGTGTACTCTGTGGGACAGTATCTAGGATGAGTCCTTATTGACCACAGACTTTTTTCAAGTTCTTGAATATATGTGGGATAAATGCTTTTGTTATATACAAAGCAAACCAGAGCAGTCCCCTGGCCTGTCCTAGCCACTGGTAATTTCTCAAAAATCTCTCTCTTGATCTGGTGAAGAAACATGAGTCGTACCACTTAAAATTAGACAAATTGCCCATGGGCATTCACTGGAATTTTTTCAGGGGGGCCAAAGGAATAAGCAAGCTCCCACAGTCTGGTATGGCGGGCTTAATATTTTAGTGGTTTGTTTCAAGCATATTGCCAGGGAGGCCCACCTGTTTGCCTCACCTCAGAAAAATTACTGCGTTAATCCCCTGACCTAACCAGACATCAATGGTCCTTGACACAGGCCTGATCCAGAGGGGGGCAACTGCCCCCCCCCCCCTCTGGTGGACACCCTAGAAATTGCCTCTTAAAATCCGATTAGGAATCAAAGGAATTAGTGGACTAAATGAAGCTCAGGAACCACAGAAAAAAGACAAAGAAGATCATACACACACACACACACACACGCACATACATTGTGATTGGTGGGATGGGTTGAGGTTTGGTTTTTTAGTACAAACGTATCAATTGGAAATATCTCATTTTTTAACAAGGAATTCACAAAATTTTGTATAGTTAACTGAATAAAAATGTAATGTTTATTTCTCACTAATTCATTTATCTCTTTGCCTGTAACCATAGTTTGGCAAAATATTTTGTAACTTAATAAATAATGTCTTTTAAATAAAAGATTCAAGTTATTATTAAAAAATTTTATATTAAATTTATAAATTGAGAAATGACCACACATTAACTATTCAACATATTCTTAAATAATTGTATGTTCAATACTTATGAGATTCTGTCCCAAAATTGACAAACATTTTTTTATTTGGAAAATTGGCTAAATTTTATCCGGTGCATTGCCTGAGACATACTTGATGTGTGCACTCAAGGGTTAAGAATATTAGATCAACATTTTCTGTATGAATTAAAGAAACAAGGGGGACTTGCTATGTTTTTCTATACTAAAACATCTAATTTGATACATACCTCATCTCAGCTGATCCAATGTTTCATGCTGCATATCAGAATGCTGTGAGGCATTCTATTCACCACAGTGGTTAAGGGCATAAGACCATCCACAAAATATCTACACTAGAGCAATCACTTTCAGATTAAATGTTTTGCTGGAAAACATTTTATCCTAACTTTTTCCTCTGCATTCCTGTCCTCTTTTCCTGAGATTCTGCAAGCATAACAAATTTTATGCATACAAATTAAAAACTATGAATTGTTTTTCTAATTCTTTTAAAATAACTATAGTTCACTTTGTCTATAATTGTCCACATCTAAACTGATTTCATAAACAAGCTATTAGCACAGGCATGAACTGTTATGGGCTTAGGCATGCTTTCTCTACAGTAAAGCGTAAAATAAATGATTTGTGCCTTAATGAAACAGTCAAGTTAACAAAGCCACACATATTGAATAACAAAGATAGCCATAAGTTATTGCTGTTGAAAGAGCAGAACATCCAATGATGATCATTATCATCATCAAATATCAGGTTATGTTTGTACTCTAATTTCCTGATTTACGAATTGGCGGTTGCAGTGATGGAGTGGCTATAGCATTGGCCTTCTACACAGCAGTCCTGGGTTCAAATCCAACAGAGGTTGAACTTTTAACCTAGGATCATCCCCTACTTGTGTGGTTTCAGGAGACAGTGCAAGTCAGCCCTCAGTCCTTCAGAAGGGACATTAAGCAGTTGGCCCCCTTGGTGCTCTTTGTAAGGAATATGCCAATGATGGCACCAGATTTCTCCCTTCCCTTCTGTGTGTGTTTTCAGTGTGGATTGGATTATGGCTTTAATAATCTGAGATTGATGAGCCATAAATACAACCAACAACCAATATAGTACAAGTGGTGGCTGAAAACTACTTGGCCTAAATAAAAAGGCAACAGGGGAGGGAAGTTTTGTTTATATATATATTGTAGCTTGGCATCTTGCAACAATGTATACACAGTTTAATGATAATGCTCTTTGGGGTTCATTCTCAGCAAATCATTTAGTGTATTGGTGCAAACCCCCAATTGACATGGAGAAATTTGAGCATGGAACTGGGATTTGTTACTTTTTCTGAAAAGATGAGATGCTATGACATCCATTTCAGCAGAGATAGGGAGATGATGCATCCAGTTATTCAACTGTAAAAATGTGGATAGGAAATTTCAAAAGAGGAAGAGAGAGCTTGGAGGAGGAATCCCACAGAGGACGTCTTGTTTCAGTCACAACAGAGGTAAACATTAAATGTATCAACATTGGGAGAGTTGGACCAATTAAAAATAAGTTACAGAAAATAACGAATATAAAAAAATTAATATGAGAAAATACAAATAATTTTTTATGAAATGCTTCGTTTTAGGCCCCCCCTTGACTGGGGGCCCCAGTTCAATACACTGGTTTGCTATTAGTACAACATGCCACTGGCTTACTTATTTAGCGAGTGAATTTGGAATTTATGTAACACAGATGTGGTGGGCATCAATTGATGCCTGAGTCCCTTGCCTTTCCTAATGGGATATTATGAGGCAAGCCAGCGTAAGGTATTCCCTTTTCCTCTCTAGTTGTCAATTAGCACTCGACCTTCGTCCGGGTCGCCGCCATTTTGAATTTGAACTTACTGTTTTATATTTTCAGCACTTTTTAATGTGTTTATTTTGCAACCAGTTTTAAGCACAATTAATATATTTTTATTTGCTTTGTGTGCGTTAATTTTACACTTTTATTCATTGTGAGCATTGTGTCCAATGCTCTTCATTAAAAATTTGAGATTTACATTAACTATTTCTTCTTATTTTATTTTAGTTAATAATTTATCTATAAAACTACAGACAAGTTATTTTATTAATTTATAATAATTAATACCAATAAATTTACTTGTTACTAATTTTGTACATGTTTTGAAAGTGATATCAATATGATAAGGCCAAGATAGAAAATGTGTGTCACTAATTAAAATAAATTAAAAGATAAAAAAAAGTCAGTCACTGGTAACTTTTTAAAATTTATGGCAGCGTTCAACATGTTAAATTGGAAGAGATGGCATATCATGTATGCTAGAAAAAAGATAAATAACTTGAAGTCTTTCCCAAACTCATTAGAACCAAACCAGCAAGAGAATGTCATTTCATCTTCATGCTTTTCCTGGTAGATGAAGATCAATGACCTAAGATAATTCTTTCCATACTCTTTATCAAAATGTGCATCTTTCTTTTAATCTATCATTTCTTTTGCCATAACCTCTGTCACTTCTAATATACCTCTTTGGAAATTGCTCAGGTCAGGTACTGGTTTGTCATCACATTTCTATGTATCCATTTATAAGTAAACCTTAAATCTAAAAATGTTTTAATTGCATGTGCTAGGTCCTTATTTAGAACAAATAAGACAGGATATTTGAGTTTCATTAATCTATGATGCTAAAATGAGAAATCTTTCTGCAAAAATTTTGAGCAGACATTCATTTACTTCAGAATAAAAAATGTAAATATTATTTACCTTATAAAAATTATTTTAGGTCCATGCTTGGGTAAATGTGGAATCAATGCTGCAGAAATGTTTAGTTGGAAAGTTTAAACCTTCCGTGAAAGAATTGAAAGCTTCAACACCCAGAGAAGGACTAAGCAATCTTCTCCTTTCAAAGCTTAAGAAAAATGAAAATTCCGTTGCAAAGAATGTTTCTCCAGGTTTGT
The DNA here is from genome assembly GCA_028673005.1 of Tanypteryx hageni. Lineage (NCBI taxonomy): Eukaryota > Metazoa > Arthropoda > Insecta > Odonata > Petaluridae > Tanypteryx > Tanypteryx hageni. The sequence continues at coordinate 62,351,467 of CM054120.1, read as the reverse complement.
TCACTATATCTTATAATTTTTGCAATTAAAATGTTGCACCTGTAGATTAAGAGGTTTTTCTGATTCGCAGAAAGACATTTTATACAGTTATAAATTATATTTGGTATGTTTTAAGCCTACAGTCATTTCTATAATATAAATACCAAATCTTGACAATATCATTCTAAGTCTATTATTAAGGTCAGATACTACTTTACTGCTTGGTGTAAAATGGGATTCATTGTGGTTTGAATGTCATTTTCAGTTTTATGTCTGATCTTGAGCCTCTGTAAGGTCACCAAAAATGAAGGCATGTCAAATAACCTTCACAAAGCTCCATTTATCAGCACCTTGTCTTAGCTAGGCTCAATGAGAGTGAAACACACATGCAGGAGCCTCAGGCTACATACTAAAATGCCTATACACCGTATTTTCCCGAATCGAAGACGAGTCTGCTTTTAGCAGACTGTCAAAACAGAAAAAGATTTTATGACCTAATTTCTCACTGACTGTATTTGGTGTATATTTTGAACGCACGTATTCAGTATAGTTATACTAGTTCATTCATTAATTGAAATGGTTTGTTACAAATTTTTCCTTAAAAATAATTTCAAAAATGTATTCTTAAAATAAGACTATTAATTGAATTCAGAATTGTAAGTTTGCAATGAAAAATACAATTATTTTATCTTATGTTTCATTTCTTTAAAACAACATCGATTAAACAGGTAACCATACTTCCTACGGTTCTATAACAATTCGTCGCAGTCATTTCATCATGCATCAATTCATCGTCGTTAGTTCTTCGCACATCAATACATCGCACGCCGAACTCATTGCATGTCAATAAATCTCTCGACAAATTCGTCATGGTGTCTTGCCTTCCAATTTTTCTCAATTGTCACGCGGTGAATTTTTCTAGCAATGAATTGACATGCGATGAGTTTGTCGGGCGATGTATTGACTCACGATGAGTTTATCGTGTGACAAATTGATGCGCCACGAATTGAAGCACGGTGAATTGACACGCGATCAATTGACTGCGATGTATTGATTATATATGACTTCATACTCGAATTTAAGACTTCCCGATTTTTGCAAGCTGAAATTTGGAAAAAAACTCGTCTTGGATTCGGGAAATACAGTAAGTGTTTTGTAAAGAACTTTCTAATATATTCTTTTTATGCAACTTCACACCATATGATCATACTACAGTAGTCCCTCAATTTTACAGGTTTTATATTCTTGGTTTCACCCATTCGTGCAGAATTTGTTGTAGCAATTATGCTTGCAGAAGACTGTAGCACAAACTGCTTGCTCACATAAGCCCTTGAATCACAGCACAATGTATTCTTGACAAAAAAATGGTAGTACAGTAAGCCCTTGCTGTTCAGGGTTTTAATGCTTCGTGATTCACTTATTGTGACCAACCCTGCCGTTCGTGATGCAGATCCTCAAAAGTTCACGAGTCATGATCTAATTCAAAAATACCTCTGCATAGACAAGAATTGCAAGGATAGGAATTTAAGCCCCAGCAAGTATTCAACATAAATGAGACAGGGTCATTCTGGAAAAGGATGCCGTCTGTACCAGTGCCATATTTGCATTTCAATTATAACCATTGTTTAAATGTAACTTTTAGGGTTTCAATTTAGATGCAATGTTATTCTTATTGGAAACTGTCAAATATAAATTACTGCTTAACTATTACAGTATTTTGAATATTTTTGAATAATGATCTACTTTACCATACCAAGTTTCATCTCTGACTTCCAGTTGCAAACTAATTAATTCTTAACCATGACAGAAAGAAATATAGATGGATAAATTTATAGCATTATTTGTATTATATTGGGATAATTGGTTAATTAGCTATACACATTTTTAGGATAAAATTTTTATTTATCACAAAAGGTGATAAGCTTCATTCTGCTAACCATGGTCCCTAACCCCCTATTTCTCATTTAATCAAGGTCTTGGCATTTGTGATTTTTCTGAGGAATGTAACTTTCACGAATGGCAAGGGTTTACCATACATTCATACTGCAAAAGTAGTGATGCTGTGGTGCAGTGGCATAGCAAACCTTACGGGGTCCTAGTGCAAAATCCTCTTTGGTTCATCATATTATTATTTTTTTCAATGAGAAACCAACTTACTACCCATCGATAAAAGAGGAAGACCATGCAGCTTTCAATATGATATGATGTAAGCAAATAATTTTCAATTATTTTGACTAGTCGCCAGAAATATTGCGATAATTGAATACGATTACATGTTGCACTCTCCCAACAAATGGAAAAGTTACAATGTCAAAGAGACACCAGTTCATTGCACTGGTTCGCTATTAGTATGCTACGCTACTGCAATGGTGTATGCAGAAGATGACTCATGAGAGTCGTTAAGCGAGATGCTCAAATGATGCTATACTCGATCTTTGTCTCCCTCTCTGTTTGCATGTTTGTAAATGGTACTCAGATGGTTTGCTGATGGATGATATGTCGACAGACGTTATGCCAAGCAGACGTTATGCCAAACAGACATTATGCCAAACGGACATTATGCCAAACAGACGTTATGCTGACATGTTATGCCGAATGGACGGTATGATAAATGGACGTTATGCAGATAGAATGGGATAGGCCGGGAATGTTAACAAGTGATTTATAAACAATTGAACAGGTGGATTGAGCTGTCAGAAGTATAAACAATTGAATGGGTAATGTGAACTGCCAGTTCTGTAAACTATTGAATGGTTAACGTGAATCACAAGAAGTATAAACAGTTGAATGAGTGGATGAAACCATTGGAAGTATAAACAATTGAATGGGTGGATTGAAGTGTAATGTTTTTAACAGGTAACTTGAACCGCCAAAAGTATAAACAAAATAACGAGTACACTGCGACGCCAGACTTATCAACAGTTGAAGTTGTAATTTGTACCACCAGTGGAATATGATATTGTACGGTTAATTTTAACCACCAGAACTATAATAGTCAGTAGTATAAACAATTGATGAGATAAAGTGTACAACCTGAAGTATAAAAATTGGATAGAATACATGTACAGCATTACATATAAACAATTTAATGTGTAATCTGTGGGACCAAACGAATAAACAATATTCAGTAGTTTTCAATACTGACAGTTCACATTACCCATTCAATTGTTTCATTGCGACAGCTCAATCCACCTGTTCAGTTGATTATACATTCCGGTGGATTACATATCCCTTGCAATATTATATGCTACTGGTGGTATAAATTTCCCATAAAATTGTTTATAAATCGCTTGTTAACATTCCTCGCCTATCCCATCCTGTCAGCATAATGTCCGTTCGGCAAAACATGTTTGGCTAAATGTCCGTTTGGCATAATGTCCATTCGGCATAAAGTCTGTTTGGCATAACATCCATTCAGCATAACGTTCATCTGCATGTCTTCCCTTGGCATACTGTCCGTCGGCATACCATCTGGCCACAGTTTGTAAATAACTGTAGTTTCTACAGTCTTTTTGAACTTTCTGGTAATACTGTGATTAAATTATAGCCTCAAAATGCAAAGGAAGTGAAATAAATGCTGAGAAGTGTGAGAAAGGCAAAAAAAGTTCATTCCCCTTACCCTTTTTCTACCATAAGCATTTTATATCTATACTCGTGGTTTCTATGTTCAAGTTGTATCCTATGAATGTGACTCCCACAAATATTGAAGAGCTATGTACCGTGGTTCTTTTTTGAAGGTAGAAGAAATAGTTGTTAGTCTTGAAATTTTTTATTTTGCAAAGCATTTTCCTTTTTGAGAATATGCCCCATATTCGGGCTTGTTAGATTTCTATCTTTATTAAATATGTTGGGAAATAAGATATATTTTTATTTATACGTTTTATTTTGTATTTATTTCATTTTTATGAATCATTTAATGAATAATAACATAACATCTTGAATATTTTTTTACAACTAAACATCTTTTATGACATAAAATGATCATTTTTCAGGAAAACCAGAGGATTCCAAGTCGGATAAATCATTAGGGCTTCCAATGCCCCATTATGATTGGTTTCAAAAGGAAGATTCTTTTATATTGATTCTTTATACCAAAAGACCAGGAATTGGTGATAGCTCTCCTAGTGTACGAGTAATATTGAAGGAGGAATATCAGGTTGAAGTAAGAGTTAAGGTGGTCAAGCGTGGAACGCTATGCCATTGCAGGTTTTCTTTAAATCTAAAAGCACCAGTGGTGTGGCCTTGTTCTCTTACTTTGACACCTGACACTGGAAAGGTAGAAGTGGTTTTTCAGAAGAAGTTCCATGAAATATGGCTAAAGATGAAGCAACCTGAAATATTTGGCCTAGAGGAGATAAAAAACAACCCCAGCTCAGAATATAGAGACAGAAAGCTCCTTGACATGAGCGCTGGAGACAGTACTTTGGAGATAGAAACATTTTACCATCCAATGGAAGTTGTAAACATTTTAACAGTTAATCATGACACAAAATTTTTCATCCTCAAACATGAAAGCAATATTTGTGATTATATTCCAATTGGTTACCATGTGCGAGTGCAAGCTAACGTTGAAGGTAAGAGGACAATTTTTCATTCAGTAAATAAATATTTCAGTTTTGATGTGATTAATTTTGACTTTCCTGCTAAGTTTATTCCACAATATATTCCGTATTTATTGGACTTTGTTGAGTCATCTGTTCCCTCAAATTACTGTTCAGTTTCTTAGTCTATGTCAGTGGTTCCCAATCTTTTTTAGTATAAGGCCCTCTTCTTAACTTAAAAAATTTTTGCAGCCCCCCACATGATACAGGCTTTGGTTATTATGAAAATACATAATAACAAAAATAAACTGGTAAATTCGGTAGCCGTTGTATATAAATTCATATTTTATTCATCGAAACAATACATAAATTTAAAAAATAGTACCTAATAACATCATACTACTATATATATATACCTATATTACAATTAATTACATAGATATATCAATGAGATGGCTGGAGCTGTTTCACAGATGTCAGAGTTTGAATGTCTATTTGAAGTGGTGATAGTTTAAACCATAAATCTGGTTCCGCATCCAGCTTGTTTCTGTACTTTGATTTCAGCGTAACAAGCGCAGAACATCCACTTTTACAATCATATGTTGTGGGAAACGGCATCAAGTATTTCACAGCCTCATCATATAGTTCTGGGTATTCAGAACGAATGTTTGCATTTTCCGGTAGTGAAACGTGAGAATTTCAAAAAAGTTTCATACTAAAGCAAAAGAAAAAAATTTTCTTTCTTTGACAATTGGTGCAAACCAAAAAAAACAACGAAATAAATAATGGTTTTGGGTTTTGGTTCAGGTTCAGAAGTAATATTTTTATTGGTTCTGGTTTGATTTCACTCCGGGTAGAATATAGGTTTTTTCAGTTAAGTTTTTCAGCTCAGTTGCCGATTCGATGCCCTGGGCAGAAAGGTGGAGGAGAGATAGGGCCACTCATATGTCGCCGCCCGAGTGCGATGCACCCCTTGCACCCACATGCCGGTGAGGCCCTGTGGGCAGGTTTAGAGCAGAGCAAAGCAGCCAAGTGCCACATGCAAACAGCTGATTGTGCATAGTGATAGAAGTGACTGTTTCGGTGGTTTGATGAACTAATATCAAAGGTTGGACTTTTAAAATTGTTGCGTGAAAATAAGTTTTTCCGAGAAGACTCGATCCTAAAAAACAAATTTGAGTCAGATTGTGTTGAAATGTAAAACAACTGAAGAAATTGAAAACAATTCATAATAATTTCATATAATAATAATCATTTTTCCAAAATAATATAACTAAATAAAAATTATTTAAAAAGATCTACCTTTAGATTCTAGACTAGTGGTCTTACCCTTTCCGACACTACAGACCACTTGCAATGAAGCAGGTATAATAAATATATTTGGGTACATTACTAAAACCTTTTTCAGAATACTCGGGAATTATTTTCAGTTTTAGTATATTGATCGATCTCTAATCAATTGAAGTGGACCACCCGACAAATGCTTGAGGGCCACAGGTTAAGAAACACTGTTCTAGACAAATTTCGTGTCTCACCTGGCAACCCATTGCACCTCCCAAGAGAGTAGCACCTCCCACTTTGAGAACCTCTGCTCTACGGTAATCTAGCGAGGTGCAGAGAGAAACAAGCTCCTACTTGGTGCGCCAAATTTAAAGATGCCTGGTTCTCAGCGGCGGAAATAACAGGAAACCAAGCGCCGATTGGAGAAGGAAGACTTGCTTAGAAGTTATGTGAATTTGCCGATTTCTACAAATAACCTTGCAGCCCCCTTGGAATAACTTTGCTGCCCACAGGTTGGGAATCACTGGTCTATGTGATATGTTAAATATTTATTCTTTTTAAGAAATTTATTTGATAGATATGCAGTTCAACCCTATTCTCCCAAATGTTGACTTATGTTAACGAAATTTTTATACTGCATGATTACTTTTCCTGTATCATGTCTTTACCAAATGGTTGTATATCCTTTACCTCAGCATGCCTTAAATTTTAATTTACCAATGATGATAGATGATAATATAAAAATATAGAGATTAAAAAATTTATACGAGGAAAGGTTAATACGCCACCTTTTTGAACTGCTAATAATGAACATTACAAATATAATATTATAATAATAAGCCCTTTTCTAGGGTGCCAAAGTTTAAACTGAACTTCAAAACAAAAAAGTAGAGGAAGTTCCACTTGTTGGCATCGCAAAAAGATGACATGAAATGCAAATAATCAGTGCAAAACAGAATGGTCATAAAAAATTTTGTTGTGAAATGCAAATTCGCGAACCACAAGCACACAAAGTTTAAAAAGGTGGTGTATTCTGTTGGCAGAAATATTTTTACTAGCAGTAATCATTTAGCAATCTAAAATTGCTTTTAATCTTCTCTTTTTCAAGGTGTGGTCCTTGAACGCTTTTATACTCCTGTACCTCCAGCTCTACATTCATATTTTTGTCCATCATCATTACCTATCAAAGGAAAATCAAATGGACCATTCCCACCAGAAATAGATGGAAACTGGCTCTTCCTTCTAATTAAGTCAACAGGAGGAGGAGCCTTAAGTCCCTGGTTATGTGATGGAAGACTGAAAATAGGGGATAAATTGCTTGTCAGCGAATGTATAGCACCTACATTTTCAGGAGAGGAGCTGCAGGTTCCACCCCCTTTTTACATGGGACGAACACCTCTTTTACGAAGCTCATCCCAAGATCCACTTGACCTTCTCCTCCTTGCTGCAGGCACTGGTTTAACTCCTATAGTTAGAATCATTCTTTGGGGCCTTCAACTTTCTCCAAGTCAATGGTAAGTATTCCCCAAGTCGAGCCCACAGTTCAGATATATTAATGTCAGTTTTATGCATAATACCCTTTTAAAGTTTTAACATATGCTGCAATATTTAATTCTAATGGCATAGTAATGAATATTAACTGCAGATGTGTGATAAATCATTTCCAGAAATATAGTACCCTTAGATGCTAAAAAGTTTTTGTCCATTTCAAGGAGTTACATTTTTCTCGAGTGCCTGCTTTCTCATGAGACTCGCATTAACATATTCGCTATGTAAGGTATTTTCATGGTTATTCCTATGGGCCATAAATGTGCATTAACTATTTTCACTAGATAATTGCAATTTTTTGACTAAAAATTATTTTAGAACATGTAGAGCATAAAATATCATGTTTCTGCATTATATTTGAAATATTCTAGTGGTGGTGGACGAAGTTGGTGTTTAATGTTTTTCTCATATTGTCCATCGTGCACCACGTCCGTCCATCTGTATGCATGATTTATCTCTACTTCTACCAAACGTATTTTCACGAAATTTGGTTTAAGTATAAATATGATATATTTATTTTAAAAACCGAAGTTTGAATTGAATTTGTGCAGCATTGCTGCCAACATAGAGGATTGTTTTATTTGTAATGTTATATCTTTGCACCTATGCTACAGATTTTCACGAAATTTGGTGTAAATATAAGTTAACTATATTAGTTTCAGAAACCAAAGTTTCACGAATTTATAAAAAAGTGCTGCCAACATAGAGGATAATTTTTTTTTATTTGAAATGTTATATTTTGGCTTCTTGGCAGCAGATGTTCACAAAATTCAGTGTAAATATAAGTAAAATATAGTAGTTTCAGAAACCGAAGTTTCAATCAAATTTATAAATCAGTGCTGCTAACATAGAGGAATAAAATATTTTTATCTGTAATATTATATCGTGGCTTCTCTGCAACAGAGTTTCACGACATTTTGTGTAAATATATGTCAAATACATTAGTTTCAGAAACAGAAGTTTCAGTCGAATTTGTAAGTCAGTGCTGCCAATATAGGGGATTAAAATCTTTCTTATGAAAATTTAGTCTTGGCTTGTATTACCCGACTTCGAGCAGTTTTTCATGAAAATTGCTAAATTACAATATTTTATCAAGAATGTCATAATTTCAATGGAATTGGTAAATTAGTGTTGCTTATGGGGGTATTTTTTTATATAAGTTCGATCTGGGCATCTGCCCAATGGATTTTCATAAAACTAGATATATGCACAAATAATATATATTCCGTCGCAAAAAGAGTCCATTTGTAGTACAACATACACTTTCCTAATTGGTTTTTATCCAACTATTTGGAGCCTAGAACATAACTCCATATCTGTCATGTCATCAATACGCCATGCAGCGCAGATTCGTTGTGTTGTTTTTGGCTGAAATGTATCCTCTATATTTTCAGGAGTTATCTGTAATGCATGTATTTTTTATTGAAATTTTGTAAGATATTTTATTTTTGTGGAGAACTGATTAGAATTTCATTTTCTGATTGCTGTACTTTTTACTCGTTTTCCAAAATATTTTGATACTTTTATGGTTGTCTATGTTTTCCTTTTGCTGCTTTAAAATGTAAGGGACATCATTTTTTGAGATTTTTTACCATTATTTTACTCTCTAATGTTAATATTATTTTGTTATTTTGCAAAATGTTTTGATATTTTTATGGAAGACTGTATCTTCCTATTGTTGTGTAAAAATATTTAAGTTATTGCAATTTTAAAATCTATGTAGGTTTTAATTTCCGTTAGTGATATTTTATACTCTATATTAGAAAGTACAGTAAATCCTTGATTTAACGGACTAATAGGGGGGAAGGGTCATCCATTAAAGCTGAATGAATGTCCATTAAATGGCGAATGGGGTTTTTCAATTCCAAAAACACACTTGTACCTATATGAGAAAATCTCCTTTACTGATGATAATGATAATTAATGTATAAAATACAGCATTTGCATGAATATATGATACAAAATTGAATTTAAAACAACCACAACACCTTTTAATTCCTCAGAAATTTTTTCTGTATTTTAAGAAAATACGTCAGCACTGAAATATCACGAATTTCATATGGTATGATTATATCTGAATTGATTCACTGACTTCTCCATAAAATAACCTATTTCTTTTCATTTATTCATTGCAAAGCACTGGAATTTAATAAATATTTCTGAGAACTCCGATGGCACTCTTGAAAAACTCCGTGGACTTCATAAGCATCGGAAGCCATGTTCGGCTGGCTGGCATTCAATACCGTCCACGAGCCAAAGTACAGATCATATCATGTATACAGTGGATTATTATTGTAACAGACACTTAATGGGATAATTTATATCCCCTAGAGCCTAGAGTAGCAGTATTCGCTTGCATTACCAGTACATTACTCCCCCGATATCTCCGTCTCGGATATCAAATTCGCGGATACTGGGCCTTATATTTACATTATATCTTAGGATAGGGTCACCATAGAAAAGAAGTAATTTCAACAAATTTTATGCACTTTTGAGGCTTATTTTTAGTGGTAATAGTACTAGATAATATCACCTATGTGAATTTGAAGAATATTTCATCAGTTACATTCATTCACAGATACTCAGATCGTGGATAACGGGCGAGTAGTGTAGTGTGAATGTAGCCTAAGCCCACAACTAAACATCGCTTCCCTTACATGCCGTACCATTTCGAAGATGGAATTATCCTTCCACTGAAGTGCCTACTACGGCTGTGTCTCAATGTTCAAGATCGTTCTTATAGGCCTTGTTCCTCAAGAACGTTCTTGCGATCTTGAGACCTCGAAACCGCTGTTGTGGCCAAAATTGAAACTAATATCGGAAACTTTGAATTTTTCTCTCCTGTAATCAGTTTATGGATAAAAAGCGATCGTAATTCGCAATTTTTGCAGTAGTCACTACAAGAATTTTAACCTTCAGGCCAGCTGCAGGCCCACTGTAAGCCATGATTGTGTCAAGAACATGAAACAAGAACACATCTTCACATTCTTGTTCTAGATCTCTCGCTTTCAACACCATTTTGATGTCACTAAAAGACAAGATTCTGATGTCAATCTTGCCAAAAACGTGCTTGGAGAACATTGTGACATAGCCTGCACAAAAAAAGCATGTAGTATATAACTGTGAACAGCCATTTTGAGGGGAAGAAGCGAACAATCTCTGGAGTGATTTGCCAAACGATGGACTTGGTTCGTTGTTTGGGGATGTGTCCATTATTACCTTTGCCACGATTTTGTCCATTAAATCTGAAGTCCACTAAACCGAGGTCCGTTAAATCTAGGGTTTACTTTATTTTTAATATTTTTATAATGGTCAGAATTTCCCTTCTGTTGTTTAAACATTTTACAATAAATTTTAATTTTATGGCTGTAATTATACTATTATTATTATCTAATTGTAGCAGTTGATGTTAAGTTATGAAATATTCTGATATTTTAAAATGGAATGAATTTTCAATATTGTTGCATAAAAAATTTTTAACTTATTTTGATTTTTTTATTTCGCTCGATATTTTTATTTTCTTACTGTAGTATTTTGTCTTATTGTATATATGTAAGTTAATTTGCTTTTTATCGCATTAAAAATAAATTCTTTTCGAAAACAATGTTATATAGATACTATTACATACAACTTAAGTAAAAAATATTGCCTTGTGCTCCATCGGTGGCACACACTTCAAAAAAATCGATTCCCTGCAGCCGTACGTGTAATCGGACAGTCATTCAGCTGTCCATATGAACTGCAAAGGGATACAACCGAAAAAGGTCTCATGTGCCACCGGTGGTACACAACGGGCACGAGGAATACTGGGCGTGTACCACCGGTGGCGCAAGACATCACGAATGTGTTAATAGGGATTATAATACCATCTGTGGGAGTTTCGATCAAATCGATATACCTGGACTGGATGCCTTTGATATCTTTCAAGGCATACAAATTTTCAAAAGTTTTGTGAAAGTGGCCTCAACAGGAAAAAACTGGAATGCAATTCCTTAATGTTATTTAATTTATGCTCTTTCTGTTGGTTGGCTAGTATACATGTAACAGCCTCACTCCAACTAAACATGCTATGGTAAAATTTTGTATTTGAGGCTTTAAATATGATGCAAGATAAAAATTTAATGCTTCATATATTTGTCACATATTACTCAATGACTGCGCTGCTGGCATGATGCTGGGAACAAAACTTCTTTGTCATTACATCAGGAGAAAAATGGTGATTTTTCTCATTGATTTCTTATTATTACAGCTGTGCATTATAAAATAATGGCTCCCATAACAAAAAATATTTTTTTAAGGTGCAATCACAAAAACATTTTTTGAGAAAATAAGCAAATACAGATAACCTTCACCAAATACAGGTGATACATTGTAAAATTACCATATTTACCCAAATCCAAGACGACCCTGAATCTAAGATGACCTCCCCTTTTAGCAGACCTTCAAAATAGAAAAAAGTTTTTATGACCTAATTTCTCACTGACTGTTGGTGTATATTTCGAACACATATATTCAGTATAGGTATACTAGTTCATCATTAATTGAAATGGTTTGTTACAAATATCATTAATATGGTCAGGCTCAATATTGTGGAATTTACTTGAGTTTTTCATTTCATCTCGGTTTGTTACAAATTTGTTCTGAAATAAAAAAGAATTTTAAAAATATAATTTTAAACTTAAGACTTTATTAATTGAATTTCAGATCGTAAGTTTGCAATTAAAAATACAATTATTTTATCTTGTTTCATTTGTTTAAAAAACATTAATTAAATGGGTAACCATACTTTCTATGGTTCCATGACAACTTGTCGTGGTCATTTTGTCGTGATTCAATTCATGGTGGTTAGTTCGAGGTGCATCAATACATCACACGACAAACTCATTGTGCATCAATTCAGCTCTGGACAAATTCGTCATGGTGTCTACCTTCTAATTTGTCTCGCGATGAATTTGTCTTGCAACAAAATTGTCACGCAATGAATTTGTCTAGCAATGAATTGACGCACAATGAGTTTATCATGTGACGAATTGATGCGCCACGAATTGAAGTCCAGCGAATTGACGTGTGATCAACTGACCACAATGCATTGATGGTATATGACTTTGTACTCGAATTTAAGACTACACTTGATTTTTGCAAGTTGAAATTTGGAAAAAACCTCATCTTGGATTCAGGTAAATACATTAATCTAATAATAAAAGTTAATGATGAGTTTTTGGCAATGTTCGGGCTTTTTCGGATGCGTCCGCCATTCGAGAGGCATATCAGAAAACCTCACTAATGCGAACCGTATGCCACACACGACAATCATGGTCCCTCACAGTTCAACCACATTAGTACAATTCTGTGCTCGGTGATCCCACACAAGGTGGAGATTAACTGTATATCATCACTAGCAGATCAAATAGAATATATTTTTCTTAATGCAGCTAGTGATTCAGATGTATATGAAAGGGCGATGGATACATCTGTACCAGAGTTTTCAGCCGGTAGTATATGTAAATCAATGGACCCTCAGTAACAGAATGATCTATTTGTTAAAGGTCTCTGATTAAAAGGTAACAAGTTATGGAAAAATACATGGAGCCAATGCAGTTGTTACTCTGACAGTTTTGGGGAGAGCATTTGATACTAATGCATCAACTCTCCTGCATATAAAGGAATTAATTAATTAATAGCATAAATTTTTCTTCTCAGAATTACATGGCAGTATGACAAATGAAAATAGCCATCCAGGCATCAGTATAAAAATGTTATTTTGTTGAATTAATTGATGATGCTCTTAATTTTACAGTAAAAACATCACCGTAATTTTCTTCAATAAAACTGAAAAGGACATTATTTGGCGAGACCAAATGGATAAATTAATGGAAGACTGTGATAGGTAAGTTTGTTCTGTATTACATATTATTAGAGCATATGACTCGAAATTAAAATATTTTGTACTGAACAACTAACAGCCGATAAAATCAGTTTTTGAGAAATTTTTGTTCAATCCTTTTAGGTTTAAAGTCAAACATGTCCTTTCAAATGCTGATATGGGTTGGAAAGGTGAGACAGGAACCATTAGGCATGATCTACTAGAACATTTCTTTCTACCTGAGCATTCAAAATCTACTCCGGCAAAAAATTCAAATGTTTATACATGTGTTTGTGGCCCAATACTATTTACCAAGGCTGCTGAAAAGTAAGTAAATATTTGATGGTATGTCATTCAATTTTCAATGTTCACATCGACTCATTTCTATCAAGCACTACAAATTAGTGATTCATGTTCTTAAATTCTAAGTATATGTGAATGAATCCCCCATTATCAGGGCATTTATAACTTGTCCGATATTTATAACATTAAATGTATGCAAAAATGTATTCCACATTACACTCCATTTTTTCAAGAACACATCATGATTATTAGTCAGAGACTGCCTGTACTTGGTTTTATGATCAAAATTTCTTATGTTTTCTGTGATTTTCAATGCCTAACTTGTTTTTTAAAAACTTGGAACTCATTAAGTATTTGCTTAATTTTTTGTACTTTTTTACAAATCTTCAAGATCCAAATAGTTGTTTAAGCCAGTTGACCTGGTTTTCTACTACTCATTTAAACATGGATCAATATAACAAATTTTTACCATTCATGTTCCAAAATATAAATCCGTTATGCTTTTTTCTGTAAAAACTTGGAGTCACTAGTGTTCTTGAAAATCTTAGTGACTCCAGAGAAACCTAGTAATTCATTTGACTTTGCTATTAGCAGATTTTGATTACCATATTAGTCAGAATATAGTCCCTCCATGAATATAGTTCCCCCTATTTCTGAAGCCTCAGTTTTGGAAAAAAGTTGGAGCCTCATTACAGACCTCACTTTTAATATTTTCAAGAATGAGTTTTAATATGTACAAGCAATTTAGTTAGAGCTATCAATTTGCAATGAAACGGTGACATCACGTTTTGCGTGTTATAGTTGTAGGCGTAATTTAAATATGTATCAAGTGCTACTGGGCTAAATTAAATAATTTCGCATTTATGAATGTTATTTAAATTCCATTTGTATTCTTCAGATGCCGCTAACATTGGCTATTTGAATCGTGCCTGTATAAAAAAGTAATTACCACCAGATTTTCAGTTAACATATTCTTTTCATAATTTATTTTATCAGTATTTTTTTTACTTCCGATATTTATGCCTCGAAATATCATGTCAAGGAATACATTCTGTAGATAGTTGAAACACCTTGGTTTGATTTACGTAAGTAATACTTTTATAATGCAGTTGCATTATATTCAATCAACAGCTGCACAAGCTGGACAGTGTGATCAGCTGACAGAGTTGCCTACAGATTGACGGGTAACGAAGATAATTTCTTTCATCGTAGTGACATTTTCTCTAAAATAACAATAGGCCGCACCACTACACACTAATATGTGGGACTTATACTTTTAGGAAGGGATGAAGTTAGCCAATCTATGCTTTCAAAGCGAAAATTTCTGCAATTCTCGCTATTATGAAAATACGAACGTTTAAGACAAGGATTCCATAGAGTGAACAAAAAGAATTGATTTATTGAGGCATATGTATCAAGAAATTTTCCGTAAAACAATCAAATCAAGTGGCATTAATTGTTACCTGTACTTACTGCCGGCGGTGATATTTACGTTTGCTACTTTTTTGGGCACGAATATAGCCTCACCCATACTTTTGTTACTATATTTTGGTCAAAAAGGCAGGGATTATATTCAGACTAATACAGTACTTCCAGTGGTTCAAGTTCTCAGCTTGAAAAATTGTTTTCACTTTTATGCAGTTGCATTTCTAAATGTAACTTTTCCCCCTCCCTCTTCCTTCCCTTTTTCCTCTTCCCCACCCTCCCTCTCTCTCTTGCTGGTGACAATTATGAAATGCATTCATTCAAATAAAATCAAGCAACTTAATAAATACATTTGAAAAACACACCTAGATTATCTTTTGGATTCAAGCCATAAGATGGGCTTGATTAATCATTTTTAAGTCTTACTTTTTCCAACATATTTTTCTTAGCCTATCTCTTGCTGTATTTGGCTTTCTCGCTATTTGTGATGCTCACTACATATTACAATTCATTGAAAATTCCTCCTATGGTTCAGTCTCAGGGACATGGAAATGAAACCATATTTTTCTATTAAAGTCTAACTTTTTACAAAGACACTCTTGAGGAGGTCACATATGTAAATGGCAATTGTTTTGATAATTGATTGATAACTTTTAGTCAAACTCAACTTAGGCAGTCATGCCCAGAGCAGGCATTTGAAGCCTAGGGAGACTGCTAAAGAGTTTTGACTCTATTAAATTTTCTTCCATTCCTGGATTAGCAGGAGCCTAATCCCCATGAATGGCATAGTGATACTGCATGTGTATTTAGTTTTATAGAATCATTTTTTGAAAAGTCATATCTTTTCTTGCTAAATAACTATTTTTTTATACTGATAAAAGATATTGCTTTTTTTGCAGGATTCTTCACAACTTTAATGTCAAGTCAAAAGATTATTTTTGTTTTCTTGGTTAGTTCTGTGATATTGTGGAGGAACTTGACATAGTAGTAGTAGTAGTTATTAGTTTTTTAGTACATCAGTGGCTATGGCAATTTTGCACTGTCATCAACTGGACATATGTACACACAGAAGGGAGGAGGAAAACTCGGTGCCGGCATTTTACAAAAAGCACCAGACATTGTTTAAACTCATCTTTATATTAAGAGCATGTTGTCAGTGTCTCAGAAAAGGATGAGGACACTTCACATCTATGCAAAGGTTATGGGTCACCCCACCGTGACAGTATAGCATTATTTTTTGGTCTCCGAATGGTTATTGGACAACACTGATCCATGGCCTGTTAATTATGTTATTGAAATTTCATTAAAAGTATTTATAGTTCCTTTATGGTTGAAAATATCACCTAGAACAGGAGTCCCCAAACTACGGTCCACGGGCCACATCCGGTCCATGCAGTGATTTGATCCGGCCTACCTTATCAGCAAGAGTATTCATTAGATATCATTTATGATATCTAAATGACATTTACCGAATGGTTGGGTGAAATATGCTTTTAAAATAAGAAAATTACATAATACAGAATCGATAAAATTTCTCAAAACTTGCTCTTTGAAATTTTCACACAGCCCGAGCAGTAATTTGAAATGTCATGTGGCCCTTTCAGTAAAACGTTTGCTGACCTCTGACCTAGAACATTAAAATTAAAAATGTACTAGTGTCTTATAGCTGCATTTGTTGCAAAACGTAATTTGAACAGACAATATTGATAGAAAATATTTGTCGTGCATTTTTGTATTACTGCCATCTCTTGGCCAAAGAAAGAATTGGTATAAATGTAAATGCGGGACCGCCAGAGATAATTGAAAAGTTCTCCACCAGAAGGCTCTGTAGTATTTTGGAATACATTTCTAAAAATAAACCCACCCATATTCTTGATTTCCATTGCATCGATTTACCATGCCAGGTGGAAGTAAGCACATATTTTATTGATGCTGCAGGAAATGCTGCAGTAAACAGCTAGTTAGAATTAATTATTTTTAAAGCTTATAACTAGTCTATTTTTTAAGCAGTTTTCATGTGAAATTAAATCAAACTTTGTCAGAAATGAAATACAATGGGTTTTGCTTTTTTATAGTAATTGGTTATGATAGTGGTTTCCAAACAGTGGGGTGTGCCTCCATGGGAGGGGAATTTGCCCAAATAAATACCTTAGGCCCAGGGAGTCCTCAAAATTTTCTGAATATAGAAAAAATAAAGATTTTTGGCAATTTCTCTTTTTATCATAATTTCTGATTTTCCAGTTAATCATTATATTTGGAAAGAGTAATTTTAAAATATTCCTGATAATCGATTATTAAGTGCAACTTGAAAGGGTGTACAATGGGCTTCAGTTTTGATTAAACGTATATATTTGTTAGGTGATAATAGTTTGCTGCGGGCCCTTCCACTCCTAGTTACACCACTATGAGACCTACAATATGCAGTCATCAAATTCTAGCCCACAAGTGGCTAGGATGTATTGTTTGAGTCCATTTTTTTCTAAAGGTGGTTATAATAATGGCAATTCAAGGTCCAGTAGGTATTTTTTAGAGGGGGGTGCGAAGACAGTATTCTTTGGTGAGTAATGTTTGGAAACTGCTTGGTTAAGAGATTCATCTTTTTAATGGAATCAAATCTGTGGAACCAAAACAAGTTATACAAGAATACAACTGGAAATTGTTCATACTCGGGTGTGCTACTAATCGATTAAGAGAAGACTTGTTACATGTAAGATAAGGGGTTGAGATGAAAATGGATTTATGTAGTTGGTTTTAATTAGTTGAATGGTGGTCAATTATTTATACAGTAGGTGCCCCTTATTTTTATCACTGTTTTTTTTACCAGCTGGTTGTTGTAATTAACTCAGAATTCCATTGTTGAATCCTGATTCAGAAAGTCTGCAGTTTATTGCTATAAACTGCTTAATGTTATCAATTAATTTGAACCAAATTGGACCAAATTAATTGGCATCTACTGTATCATTTCTTGTTTAATTTATACTGTATACCTCGCATTAAGGTGGATTCTAAAAGTGGTATGAAATGACCATTTATTCTACATTGTCATCACTTTACAATGAAACTAGCATTTTCAATAACTATTAATGAGTCACGGGTAGAAATTGGATTTGGGTATTGTCAGATAAGTCTGTATTTATTCATAGCTGGTTATACTCATCGCTATTTCAGATGTTGGGATTTGATTGATTAAAAGACTCCAGCTAAGGTGGTAGCATTAATAACATTTTCCATTTAGAAATACTATCATAAAGAAGTCATAAAGCTGGCAGACGGTGGATGAGACCATAAGATAGTGGTTCCCAAACTTGTTGTAGGCACAGCACCTTCTCAAAGACAAACAGAATTCTGTGACAACACGGCCTTGAAGCAAGATTTATATTTTTACATAAGGGTATTACAATTTTTGGACACATCCATTTGTTGGTATTACACCATAATCAATTTACTAGAGGAAAAATTAATACCCAAATGACCTATCACCATTTCCAAATCGTTTATTTTTATACTAAATTAGGTTTTTTGTGGTGCACTTAAATATCAGCTTCAGCACCCAGGGCCAGCCAAAGGGAGGGTGCGATGGATACGACTCATCCAGGCCTCCATGTATTGGGGATCCCCAAAGTTGGTAGATCTCAATCACTAAAGTATCGAGTGTAAATTTTGCGTAAATTTTTACTAAATAAATCACTTGCAAAACTGATTTCCAGTAAAAAAACACTTTGAAAAAGGCTTAATTTTAAAATCACAGAATGATCTACTGTTTACTATAATGTTTGTTGTATACTTACAACTTAGCCCCTTAACTGCAGGTTTTTTGCATTCGTTGAGTAGTTTTTTGGGAAAATTAAAATAAAACGAGACGACAGATACTCAAAATACCAAAGAAGATTGACATCTATAAGCAGTTTAAGTATCCAGCTGAAAGCACATGAGATACTATGCTGCTTAAAAACAGTTCACGCAATGCATGGAAACAAAAGTTAACTCACAGAAACGGTTTATGTAGTTAAGGAATCAATAATGTTTTTTTATCAATGAATGTTTTGTAAAAGAATCCAATAAAAATTCTTTATCCAGATGTCACATTTATCAGGATGCCCCTATTGATATTCGCCCCCTTCAGTGCTTGGCCAGCCCTGTCAGCACCCCAGAGTGTCATGGAACAAGTTTGGGAACCAGTCCTAAGGGCTGAGAAAGGAGTGAGTAAAGGCAAGGGTTGGAGTGCAAATGGTGGGAGGGAGACATAACCCTTGTATCCCATATTTTTATGAGCATTTTAATTTTGTTTTACTTTTGATTTAAACAATAGGCTCTTTGAACCTGTCCAAGTTTAACAACCAGCTCATGTGAGCCAAATCAAGCCTGCTTCAGCAGATCCCTGCTCTAAGTGGAATACTTAATTTGTTTTGTAGTCTCACATGTAAGTAGGGTGACCAGAGTATGAGGAAGATAAACCTGTACAAAACGTGATTTTTAGTAATTTTTTTTCTTATACAATAATGTAGTCCCTGGGCAATTACAGGGGTTATGTTCCTGACTCAATCCAGTTGACAAAACCGCAGTTGGTGAGGGCCAGGACTTAGGAGAAATTGTGGTTGGGGGAAGTGATCTCTGTGAGGCATAATTAAAGTTCTATAATGAAGTGTTCCGCAACAATTTAATTTCATGGCAAACTTTTGAGTTAACTCAAACTTCATAGCACACAACCATATTTATAAGACTGTGTGGAACATTTTAACCACCTTGTAGTCGACAAGAAAATAATAGTCTTTTCAACACAGATGTAGGCAGTTATTGCTAGAATCTACATTTTTCACATCGTTTAAATATTTGGTCCAGATTAGAAAGTAATTCGATGGAAAAAATTGCCAATTATCCATTTACAAAGCAACTTGGTTTCAGTTTCAAGTAACTGGAACAGCATGAGAAATCTTACCATAAAGTATCACTTTTTATGGTAGGTTTTGCATCTGTGGTCTTAGCTTGAGAATAATACTACAGCATTTTTTTCTTTCCCTAAAATGTACCTCAGTGCACCAAACTGTGGCATAACAGTGCTTCGGCACACCAGTTGGGGAGTACTGCTATAATGTACGCTTCAATATTAAAAATAAGTATGCTATACTTAAACTGTTTATTATATAAAAATACCAAAGAAAATATGTTCCAAGTACAAAGAAGTACTATACATCAATAATATAATGGCTGGGCAACCCCTGTTCATGCCACCTGCCTGACCTTATGCTTCATATTCCTCAAACTTCTACCTCTCAACTAATTCACTGTCTTTTCAGGAGCTAAAAATGCTCTTTTCTATGTCTCTCCTTCTGGTAAAGACTAGTTAGTATGTAGCTTCTTCAATAACATAACTTTTAATATTATTAAAATTACCCAACTAGACATGGCCATTCAGAGAACTGCATATACTCAAGACTGGATACCACAGTTGACAAAACTATAGCGCATTCCACACTTAGTTGACAGTATGGTGTCTTATGGGCTATCGCTATCTCTGTTTTCCATAGCTTTTCCCTATCGCTCTGTCCTTCTCTAATCCTGCTCAGTTGCCAAATTTTTAGGTATATCTTAATTTTATAAAAATTCGAGAAATTTATTAAAAATAAGAAGGCTAAGATGCTGTGCCAGATTGAGATATGTATTATCACGTTGTAACTCCCAAACTTTTTTAAAGGCTGTCTAAAACCAATCAACATATTTCGTGATACCCACCACCAAAAGTAAATAAAAATTGAAGTGAAAAGCATTCATCATGACTAAATTTCCATGCTTTATAATATAACTAATAAAAGCTGAATCTTAGTCATTTTAATGATTTCATTAGAAAATAACATCAAATTTATATAAAAAGTTTCTGTCTGTTCATACATTTTCAGTCACAGATTGACATTTGTAATATTAAATAAGTATTATGCAAATGAACGTATAAATGTAAAATTGTAATTTAAAGCTCATTTACAATGCATTAGGTATATTTTGTTTAATGAATTAATCCAAAATCAATGAATAAATAAAAAAATCCGATTTCACGAAAATTAGTATTTGAATCAGGAACAAAATCAAAAGATCTTTATAAAAAAAGATTATGTAAGACCTTGTTCCGGGTTTATAAAATCATTTTTTTTTGTTATAGCTTTTTATTGTGGGAAAACACCCTCCTTAACGAATTTTCACGAAATGACACGTTTTAAAGAATGCAAGTATGACCATAACCAAGGGATAATTATGTAAACTTCATATATATGAGCAGCTAAAAAAACAACGCTTCACAATTCTGGTTTTTTGTTTCCTCCACCTTATTCTCAAAAGTAGTCAACTCAGGGTGGAATTGAGTATAGATACAATTTTTCAACCACAGTTGGCAAGGGTCTGTATAAACAAATTTTGCATAGTTTGGATATATTTTTATTTTTGTTTTGCAAATTTAAAAATACAATATTTTCACAGATTAGATCAGAAAATAAACAGAAACATACACTTTAGAGTCTTATATAACACAAATCACAGATTTCTTGAGAGATTTTACAGTTAATGCAGAGAGATCTTTGATTTTAAATTGTGCCTATTATTATCAATGTTTTTCCCTTCAAAATTGAAAATAAACCTTAAGCTATGGCCTTTTATTCCACCATAGTAAATCCATTAATGTCCCCTATGACACTCTTATCAGGTGCAATAATAAGTTAATATGGAGTTGTAGTCTTTGTTCTTAAGAGCATCAAATCATTACATGCAAATTTTTGAAATGGCAGAGTGACTAATTAAATAAGCTAAACATTTGATAACTCTAAAGTGAATTTACACAAACTTAAGATGAAATTAAAAATCATTATTTGACTCAGTCACAAACAATATAGCAAATTTTCAACATTTACAGTTTTGGCATTCAAAGTTTTGATTATTTGCAGTCAGATCCAGCTAGGAATATCATAGGGCCTGTTTCAAAGAACACACATGGCTTTTTTTGCATCAAAAATTTTTAATCGTAAATTCAAATAGATAAAGCGATGCCTCTCATTATGACAGTTCAATATTTTTCCGGCTTTTTAAATGTATGTACATTAAAAGCACACCAAATATTTTTAGAGAGCACAGGGCCTGTTGCACTTGCACCATTGGCACTGCCATCAAGCTGGCCCTGTTTGCAGTGGTTTTCTGTGAACACCTATTTAACATTTACAGAATTTCAACTTGGCTATTCACAGATTTAATCTACAGCATCATGCATAAGTTGTTGTTTTCAATACATAGGCAAGGGAATTGTTTAATTTTCTCATGATATTCATGCGTGGGTGTGTATATTTTTGCCATGTTGTACCTTTTTACATTAAAATGATCGCATTTTTGGAAATTTTCATCTTTCTTAAGGTTTTGGTTTTAACTCATGGATTTGAAATTCTCGGTCATTCCCAGGAATGTTGAGGGACTTTTATGATTGGATTTTAATATCAGAATATCAATGATATGGCATGCCATCATGCATTGTAAAGGAAAAAATCACATTTTTAAACAGTGAAGTGAAATTAAATAGTAGGTGTACTTGCGATACAGAAAATCCAGTGTATAAAAGAACTTTTTCAAGATGCATAGGCAGTACTCCAAATTGGGGAAAATCCCAGAAAACTGTAAGATATGGTCACCCTATATATGTGGGAACTTCATCCTTTTTTATTGGACAGCTAAACCCATAATTTTATAGGTTCTGAATCATTTGTGACTTAAGTATCATAGCTTATATTATTTATGTGTAGCGATAGAATAGTTGGTAAATATATTTATTTTTATTTTCAAAATGTTTTATTGGCCAGTAACTAGGGCAGGCATGTCAAACTGGCAGCCCTTTCTGCAGCATAGTGTGAGCCGAATCTGAATTTTTGTCTTAAATCGTTCGAGATTTTATGTTAGTAATTTATTTTTGTGAAAAGGAAACAAGATTTTTTGTTATTTATTGAGATACAAGAGAATGCAGTTTCTATATTATCATTTTTTGCAAAACAGACATCCAGTCATTGAGAAAAGTCTATTTTTTCTGACTCTGGTCCTAATGTGACCCTTCCATAATATCCATTGCTTAACCCCCTTAGCACATAATGTTATCTTTTGATTTTCTTATTTAAATTTCAATAACTTTCGTCAATATAGGGTATATACAAATGAAACTTGAGACAAATTAAATCTAGATGAAGGCACATGTTAGGAATTATAATAAACCATTTTACAATAAAGGGAACATCATCATATGCCATGGAAAACTTCTCCCTTTCCTGTCTGATTTATCGCACACAATACACAAATAGGTTAATGCATCCCTGATTCCTCGATTTGACATGCCTGAACTAGGGTGTTACAGGCCATATATGGTCTGAGGGCCCTAGTCTGGAGAACCCTGTCTTACATGAATTACTTTGTTTTTAAATAACTTGATGGTTTTCATTTTCTGTGATATTCGTTGTTGTATGTTGACTCATTGGTATGCTGCAGAAATTACACAATGGAAGGACTTGTGTGTGGCCAAAAACAATTTTGCTACCATAGACTGCCACCATCATCAGTGGCAGATTTGGACATTTGCCACGCCAAAGCTATTTAGTTTGGCTGCCCCAATTAATAATTCATGAAAGATTTGTTTCTAAATAAAAAAATTTTAAAAAGTTATTGTTAGATTAAATTTACATTAGAGAAAATGTTATAAAAATTTTCATCAAAAAGTAAAAATTTCGATATTTAGCTGCCCTCAAGTCATGACCTTATGTGGACTTACTGCAGATCTGCGACTGTTTGTAGCAATGCCAGAGTAAAACATTTTTTTTCTATATTTGGAACTTTGGGAGCATCTCTTTTTGTGTCTTCCATGTGGGTCCAAGGCTAAATAAATATGATTCCTCTTTTTGATGTTGGAAATTTGATGGATTTCAAGGGTCACCTAATATGTTGTTGAATCACCTGGTAAATTGTATCGAATCATTGTTGTCCAACATAATTCCTGTAAGTGGAATTCACTGTGTAAGATTTGGTTGTGTTTGAACATTAGAAGTATGCATACAGAAGTGTTTGTTGGAGTTGTCTCTGAAATATTAAATCAAAGACTTAGAATGCTTTTATAATAACATGCATGGATATTTATGTATATGTATACACATACACCCATACAGGGGCATATTAACCAATTGACCTTCGAGACCTGGACCTAAAGGACAACAATTTTGAGGGTACATAAATATCAGAAATAAATGTATAAAAAGTGTAAAGTAAATCCTTTCTATTCATCATGGATGTGTTCCTGAGGGTTTCAACGAACAACAGAGCCAACTGATCCATTGACTTATCATTTATGTTATATATATAATACACTGAAGATATATTCCGACAATGAGAATCTTTCTACAATTATCTATTTGATGTAGCTTTACTCATTTTTTGACAATAATATCTTACAAAAAATATTAATGTACTCCCAATGCAACATCCAATGTGAATGAGGAAGAAACAACTAGATTTTTAATTTCTGTGGTTAAGGACTCAAAGTTGATAGGGAGACCAGTGGCATAGTGGAGGAGCAGAGCTTTCTTTAGAAGGTCTTGACCCTTACAATACCACTATGGGTAAAAATCTCCAACAAACCATTCTCAAAAAATATCTTGAGTAAGCTATGCCTTAGGACTTGAACGCCATATTACAAGTAGGCCTACCTTGCTATTGTCCTTCAGTGCTTGTAGATCACCTGAATATTAAACCAGCAAGCAGAGCAGGCTTGGAAAATTGTGGGCCCAGTACAAAATGTATGCCTCTTATGATTCAAAAATTTTTATTAGTCAATTTTAATAAATTTGGAGCTTGTTCTCTCATTGCAAGAGTTCAATATTTTTCCGAGTTTAAAAAAATCTAATTCACATGTACAATAAATATTTTTGAGTGAGGGGCCTATGTAAGCATGGGGTCCGGTGCAGTCTGACTGTTGGCATCACCATCAAGCCGGCTCAGCCCGCTATGGTTTTAATTTCCAACCCCCATTGAGAGTCAGTTGTTTAGCATAATGTTGTTTTACATTGAATCAGTTTGGACTTTTCAGTTAATATTTTTTAAAATTGCTCAGGTAATTTCTTTTGAAACAACAAATTAATGAATAGACGAACAGCAGGATGAATAATGGGGAGTGTGTGTGTATTTTTGGCTAACCAACCTCTTGGATTATTATAGCCATTGCTTCCACACTGAACACAGTCACAAGGGAGGAAGGAAACCCATTGCCGGCATTAGCCTACTCTTAACGAAGAGCACCAAGGGGGCCAACGGCTTAATGTCCCTTCCGAAGGACGGAACGCTGACTTTGTGCGGTCTCCTCAAACCACACAAACAGAGGGCCGGGAATAATGGGGAGTTACTGTATACTTAGTATAAATCATTGAAAACATAATGCTATCATGCACTTGTACATTGAGTGTGATGTATTGATGAATCTATATTTTATTGTAATTATTGAAAATTTTCCAATGCAAAGGTTGTAAAAAATTATTTTTTTAGGTGATGCATTTTATAAAACTTAAACCTACAATACATTCTCATATAGATAGATAATTTTCAAGAAGGAATGAACACATCTAAATTTGTGTGCCTCAAGGGTCAACCTTAATATGTCCCTGTATACATACACAAATGACATTTTGTTAGCTAAAAGATTGTGTCTAGTAAGGATATATATATATTTTTTAATTTGAAAATTGTGTTTTTCTAGCAAAAAGAGATTATTTTACCTATATCAGGGGTTGGCAACTTACAGCCCATAAGATTATTTTACACAGCCTGCAAAGCTATGAAGATAAACCATTCTATAAAATTTGAGCTGCAATTTCATACTTTTTAATTAAAATTAATGGTCTTAAAAATTTTTATCATGCAATTTTAATAATAATAAATTATTTACCTGATTTTCACTATTTTGATAACCAAAGGATACATGATATATCTTTTTACGTATGGCTTGCAGCCTTAAAAGGAGCCAGCCTTTTAGAAAAGTTTGCTGACCTCTGCCATGTATGATTTAGAAGTAATACAATGATGAAATTGTATAATTGGTACAATATGTCCCCCCATTGGCCATAAAACTTTTGGAAAACCAGATATGCATTTTGGCTAGAAAGCAGCAGTCATCACCTGTAATAGCTTCTTTGTATAATCTACTAACCAGTAGCCATAAAAAGGTTTTCCCAACCTTTTTAAGGTTATTGGAAGGAATTAGTTTGTCAGTTTAATATAAGCCATTAGGTGAGTGAACATGTTTTAAATTTATTTTATTGCCTGGTTTTTGTTTCAGCAATTAATGATATGGTTCTGTATGTAAAAATTTAGTATTCAAGCCAGCTATATTTAGAATCAATGAAAAGATAATACTGAATAGAGAATGATATTAGTAAGTTTATATATGTAGATGAAAAATGCTTTTGTTGTGCTAAAAATTAGTTTTTCTCACTACATTTGGCTAAGATGTGTGTATGTTACAGACTAGGGGAGTCATGAATTTTCCGTCTTGGTTTAATTTCTTAATTAGCAGAGGCTACACTGAACTAAATCAATTAAAGCCACCTCAGATTTGGAAAGTTTAAAATCCAGAATATCAATGCATATCTGCCAAACATGTTAAAGTTCCAACAAGACTTGTGTTTACTATTTGTAATGTGTTATGTATTTGCATTATTGTTATGCCTCATACAACAATAAAACATGTAAACATGTCTCCCATTGATAAACTTGTAAAATAGCTTCTTG
Organism: Tanypteryx hageni; assembly: GCA_028673005.1. NCBI lineage: Eukaryota > Metazoa > Arthropoda > Insecta > Odonata > Petaluridae > Tanypteryx > Tanypteryx hageni. The sequence goes on along the minus strand of CM054120.1, from coordinate 62,324,746 downwards.
AGCCCTAAAGAAATTTTAGCAATACTAATGTTGAAAAATGGTGCACTTATTGTGCATGCAAATGGCAGCAATCATTCAATTGGTAAAGTAGGTTACGGAGGAGATTTGAAGGAAGACTCAATTATTGTAATAAAACCTATTTATATTAATGATTTCATTAAAAATTGCTATTCAAAATAAACGCAATGCCGATTTTTATAGCAAGCTGTAATTTTGCACAGAAGTAATCATTTAACCTATCACTGCACGATTGACTTTCTGTAAGCCAAATCAATTTAAGTTATTATTAGTAATATTTGTGAAAAATACATTTAAGTAATAAAAAAAGAAAATTTTTTATGAAGTTCAATGCACTCAGCAGCATGAAAGTAAAGTGCAGGATTTGTTTTCCCAAAACAGAAAACATAATGCAGTAAGCGTAAAGGTATTGGAAAAGGTTAACAATTTAAAAATAATAAAGATTAATCATACTCCAAAGATTGCAGAATGAAGGCAGGTTAAAGTTTAATTCAAGTTAAGTAAGAAATGAAAAGGTTATGTATCTGTATCATGATAATTTATTTTTTGGAGAAAAATCCTGAACAAAATGCTATAGTACTGTCATCGTGCTGAAAGTCATTGGTTTCATATTTTCCATAAACCTCATAAAATGAACACACCTAAATTTTTAATCATTTATAGCATGTTACTTTGTAAACGTGCTTATTTTTCACTCTGACCATCTGTACATTCAATTGAATTAAAAATGCAAGTAAACGGTAAGAGATATAAGACAAATTTGCAGCATGTGTGTGATATATGATGCCTATTAATAAGCCAAAGGAATTTTTTGAAGAAATCGGTGGGCGGCAGGGGGTGCATTGAACATTTTTAAGTTAAGATTCTGAACAAATGTTTATAGATAGTTAAAAACTTCCACTATTCGTGTTACCTTTAATGCCATCTGTAACACTGCAGAAGAATTTTTTTAAATCGGTGGTTGGCAGGGGGTGCCTTCAAAATTATCAAAGTAAGATTCGGAGCAAATGGTTAGTGATAGAAAGGTCGAATTTTGTAATTAATTACTTGATAATTATATTACTAAATGTATAAAGAATTTTAAGTTTACAATTCTAAATCAATCTCAATGCATAAAACGCGCTTTTTCATGTTGCGTCAGCAAACGGGTATTTTTGTGTAACTTTTGATTTGGTCTCCAAAAATATTTAACCATGTATATGTTGCTGTCAAAATCCGGAATATGCCAGTATTCATAATGGTTGGCCATTATCAGTAGTGGCCAGACACCGTTGGCCAAGTTGATATCCCATTAAATTTTTGGGGCCGAAAAAGCAAATATATCACAAAGTTAAATATTTTCGTTGCAGTGATTCTCGAGCGTGATATGACCGTAGTTCACGAACGTCTTAGGTTAGGTGCTCTACCGATTCTACGCGACTTGGAATTCCTGGGTTGGTTCCGGCGTTTTCGTATGTGGTTCATTCTGAAACCCAAGCAGACTTGGAAATGCGTAATTCAAATAAGACGAGTGATTCGGACTCTTTGTTATGCAAAATAACGCTACGATAATAAAAAATCAGCAAAGTGGAAGCATATAGTGACGTGGCATAAATCGATACAGAACGTCAATGACTGAAACCTGACTGTCCGGAAACGATCGAAAATCGGATGCGTACTAATATAAGGTGCAGCAAGAGTGTGCGGGCTGCAACCGGTCCACGGTAGCATTTAATGCGGCCTGCGAAACTGTGATGAAACAGATGTTGTAGTTAATGCGGGCAATTTACATTTTCAATGAGAATTATTGTCTAGTTTTGACCAAAAAAACCGGTTGAACTTGAGTTTCAATAGCATGTATAGTGTTGAATTTCACCCTCGACGGTCGGAAATTAAATTTCCGTAAATCCCAGTTTTGCAACTATTACTCTTTCCCATAACACCTACACGTAGACCAGTGTTTCTCAAACTAGGGGCCGCAAAATTATTTTGGATGTAAGGTGAAATACAAAAAAAATAAACGGCGCAATATACATTGCATAAACCTCACATACGTTTGGTCGACTGCGTACGCTTATGAAAGAAAAACGCTCGTAAATCAAAGTTAACCGTAGTTTAGCGTATATTTTAATGCCACTGCTCGATATTTAGTAATTTTTGGGACATAGGCCTTAGCATTATTTGTGAAATCAGGCTGTACGATTGGATGGATTTTAATCAAAATCTTTATAGCCATTTTTGAGAAAATCGAATTTTGTTTCA